>CM065809.1:135699500-136299500 GCA_033398695.1 Orobanche coerulescens
AAGAGGTAGAGCAATCTTTGAGAAATTTTCAATAAACCTACGATAGTAACCGGCCAAACCCAAGAAACTACGAATCTCCGAAGGCGATTTAGGAGCTTCCCATTTCTTAACCGCATCAATCTTGGCCGGATCGACCTTGATACCTTCCTTGTTCACCACGTGGCCCAAGAATTGAACCTCTTCTAACCAAAATTCACACTTAGAAAATTTAGCATAAAGTCGTTCTCTCAATGTCACAGTCACGAACTCGCATCTGATGATAACCGGAACGCAAATCAATCTTGGAAAACCAAGACGCTCCTTGGAGTTGGTCGAAAAGATCGTCGATACGAGGTAAAGGATAACGGTTCTTTATCGTGAGTTTATTCAACTCCCGATAATCTATGCACATTCTTTGAGAACCGTCCTTCTTTTTCGCGAAAAGTATAGGAGCACCCCACGGCGAGAAACTTGGCCGTATAAACCCCTTATCACTAAGCTCTGTCGATCTTGAAGCTCTTTCATCTCAGATGGCGCCAAACGATAAGGAGATTTGGCGATCGGAACAGCGCCAGGTACTAAATCAATGCGAAACTCCACTTGCCTAATAGGTGGCAAACCCGGTAGTTCCTCAGGAAAGACGTCACCAAAGTCGGAAACAACTGGAACATTATCGAGTGCAATAGCAGAGGTACAATAAGCAATATCCAAATGGGGAATATCTCCTTGAATAATAAGTTCTCCACCCCTAGGGTTTTGAAAACGAACTTGTCTCTTGCGACAAAGAATTTCTGCATCGAATGCATCGAGCCAATCCATACCCACAATAACGCAAAGTTCCCTCATAGCAATAGGGATAAGATCAATGGGGAATTCAACTCCCGAAAATTCAAGGGTACAACCCCGATAAACATCGATGCGAAGATAGTTCGATTGTCGGCAACTTCGATAACCATGGGACGTGCTAGTTTCCCGACACCACGCCCCAAACGATTTATGAACGTCGTGACACGAAGGAGTGAGTAGCGCGAGAATCAAACATAACGGCGGCGGTGAGAATCTAACAGATAAGTGCACGATTCATAATATTAAGAAATAAAACAATTACTCTATGGCATAGCATAAAATGAAAGATAAGGAAGAGATGTTTACCTTTCTGATCGCAGGCTTCGCAGCTCCTCCCTCGTAAGCTGGTGGACACGTCCTCGTGTCAACATAGTTAGTCCGTTAGAGGTCGAAGCGTATTGGGATTTGCATTCCCATACTTCTTGACTTTAGCAATCGGGTTTCTTGTGCCCCTTCTCTTGGCAATTGTAACAAGCGAATGCTATGCTGTGATGGTAGTAACACAGGGGATCAGTAATGGCTTTTGGAGCCTTGCAATTCTTCAGTGATGCCCTTCCTTCTTACGGTTATAACACACCATTGGGGGTCGATCACCTGCTTGAGATGGCTTGTATTCATATCTTGGTTTATCCCGAACTTTGTCTTCTTATGAGCCTCATTAGAAGTTTTAGAAAAAGTGCTCTCCAGTTTCCTCTTAGATTGAGTTTGCGGCTCAATCTCTCTCTTCAGTGCCCCCATGTCGCACCCAAGGTCGTAAAGTCTTGCATGCTCACAAATTCCGGATGTCGGTACGTAAAATCGAGATGTACCGACTAACAAGCCATGCTTCATCTCCGGCAAAAGTAGGACGGAAGAAAGCATCTCCATGAACTTGGCGTTCGGATCACTAACAGACTCGGTGGTGCATTTGTAACGCCATGAACTCCTGCATCATTCTTTGTTGCTCCACCCTAGGCACATACCGTGCCTCGAACCACTCCACAAAGCCAGGCCCAAGTAATCGCCCTTACGACTTCTTCGATCATTCTTCCCGTGGTGGTGTTCCACCATGTCTTACCCCTTCCTCAGTGGTTCTTTGCTACCAACACTCTAAAGCGTGCAGGCACCCTATAGTCATAAAGGCGCCCTCCACGTCGGATAACCCGGTGCTTAGGCACTCTTTGGATCGTCCTCCCCATCCCAATGAGGTGGGCTGCACTTGCCGAACTTCTCGTAGTAGTACATTAAATCACGAGCGGGAGGATCGGGAGCCCTCCCCGGGCGGAGGTGCATCGCCATACGCTCATCTAGCGAGCACGAACTTGATCAATGATGTTAGCCGTGACATTCGGAATGATCTCGTTAAAAGCATTATTGAACTCCTCGAAACGAGTTCCCTAACTTGAGCTATTTGAATTGCATTGAGGCGGCGGGCGGAGCCATCTAAAATTGATAAGAAAAGAAAAACGATTCAACCTATGCATGTCTAAGAGATCGAAAACACTCGACTTCTTTAAAACTTTTCAACCTTGCCCCGTCCCCAAAACCGGCTCAATATATTGAATAGTAGGGGCCCTTCTATTATTCAATATAGAAGTTCCAATTTCGGTTTCAGTCTAGTTTCAAAATTTCACTTGCTCTAGCCGTAACAGTTTAATTCACACTCATGGTAGATCTAAAAGGCCTAAATTCTCACATGGTAGATAGTAGCACTAAAGGCATATAATTATCCTCCTAGGCTAGTCTTTGGGATATGTCATAAATGGAGCATAATATTGTGTTTGATAAGTAATAAAATTTAAACTAAATTAGTAAATAAAACTTACTTGGTGGTGGCCAGGCGCACCGTGACATCTTCACTGCTAGTTTTTAATAAACTTTGTACAAGAGAAATAAAATGTTTTAAATTTGAGTCTAGACATCCCTAAGAAGGCCTAGTTCACTCAAATGAAAGGCTCTGATACCAACTTGTAACACCCAAAATTTATTTATTTATTTATTTTTTTTTTTTACGAAATAATATAAAGTTTGACACCAATTCATAAAGGAACTTCATTTATTTAATTTAATAAGCCAATAATGGCAATCAAGTTATCAAACTTCTAAAGAAAACAACATAAGTAAAACTTTCTAATATAGAAATGTCAAAAGCGGAAGTACTAAAAATGTTCATTGACGTAAAATAAATAGCGATTGTCACGAATGCTCCCGTCAGTCCCTAGCCTCCTTAATCGTAATACCTGAAAAATGTTAAGTAAACCGTAAGCACAAAGCTTAGTGAATTCAAACACAACATTATACCAATATCCACAATCACTAGACCTAGATTAAATTATACAGTTATAACATTTAAACATAAGCCAAGAACAAATCAAGGCTTATAAGGAGGGCTAGTAGGTTACCCGCATCTCACAAACCGAAGAGTATTGGGTTAATCTTACCCTCACCTCACATCCCGGAGGGTATTGGAGTAATTATACCTAACCACGCGCACTGGACAAAAGCCGGATAATTGCTATGATCCCCTCAACAATAAACATACAGTGCACATGTATAATTAACAATTTAAGCATGCATTCATATTATCATACCATAATAATAATTTAACACTCACGTGCTAACCTAGCAATCATAAATATTGAGACAATGGAGTGAGAGAACTCACCTTGAATACTTAAGGGAGATTGCTAAATCAAAGCGGCTACCACACTTGAGCAAATGCCAAAACTTCACCTATTATAAACTAGGAGTTAGGATATACCCAAAGATGAAGCTTAAAGACTTAAACAAAAATCTGGACAGCAAGGTCTAAAAACAGACCCGCTGTTAAAGATGGATTTACTTAATTTTCCTAAGTATTAACATATCAATATTAAATTTTTCTAAGAAACTAGAGTCTTTTCCCTTTTTAAAACAGTAAAGAACTCACTCTAACTCCAAAATATGAATTTATTATGATGCTTTTAAAAAGACATCGCAGTGCAGTCCCAAATCATAGGAATCAGTAGTGTTGGCCAATTCTACCCAACTTGTGGATAGACATTGTCCAAACTGAAAATCACAGAGATAATAGACATAAATACCAAAGTCTCAGAGTTGGAATCGACCAAAAAGGGTTTCCCAAACTCTAGATACGAAATTCACAACATGACTAATTACAAAACCCTTAAAAGCTGATGACAGAAAACTGATCTGGAGTGTGAACTCAATATGACCAAGAAATACTTGGAGATAACATCCCATAAACTCCAGATCACAACTTTAGGTCATAACACACATGTGGGAACTTGGAATCCCATTAGATCATTTCCCAAGCCCTAGAAACGAATAAAACAAGTTGACCTATCAGATCAGACCCGGATCAGACCTACCAGCAAAGGTGCCGTTCTTGCCCATGGATAAAGTCCTAATTAGTGAGAGTGACCTTCATAAGAAAGTTACCCAACAAAATTTGTAAACTTTTGGCACAGGTTTGAGATCCGTTTGAGTTATCGAATTCAAGTTATGATTTTTGTAAGATGACTACAAATCTGATGGAAACAGAATCGTAGCCAACCCTTAATCTTTTTAACCAATCCATTCCTCTCCCTTTTGAAACACATTCCTAGATGTGTTTATCACCCAAATTCAGTCCCCTATGAACATGGTGGCACTAAAAAGGGCTAGGGGTCATTGGCATTTCATTTAGTCACAAGGAAAAGAATCAAATCAACATAATATATGACAAACCACTTAAACTCATAATTTTCCCCTTTCTTAAGGGTTCCTTGATCTTTCAAATACACAAACATTTATATACACATCTTAGAAGATGCTATAAAGTTGTATACTTAGATCTAAACATATGGATATGGATATGTTGAGAATCAAAATAATAATTAACAAGAATTATAACCATTCACAAGATCTATCACATTTTATCACCTAAATAAAACTTGGTGATTTCCATGGTTCATTTAGACCTTGTATTTTATATAATCATCTAGATCCATCATACACCATGTATAAGGTGTAGATATAATCTAGAGATGATGATAACATACAACTTATAACAATAACAACATTGGTTAAAACCATAAGATCTATCTTCTTTAAATCACACAAGTTACAACTTGATGATTTTTATGAATCATATAGATCTTTTACATAATATGATCATCTAGGCTCATCATACACCATGTATAGGAGATGGTGATGAAATTTCTAGATGATAATCAACACTTAAAACAATTAATTGAATATAAATCAAAAGAAAAGATTAGAACACCTTAAAAGATCTTACCTAAGCTTGTTACACCAACAAGGAAATGAAGGAGAAGATGATTGTGGCTTGGAAGAGAAAAATGAGAGAGAGATGGGAGATGGGATCGGCCGAAATGAGGAAGAAAGGAGGGAGTTAGGGTTTGTGATATTTTTATAAGTCATTTTAGGATAAAGCCTAATGACTACACTAATGGGCTAGGCTCAAAACTCATTACTTACTAGCCCAATATAATTAAATCTTTTAATTAACTTAGCCCAAAACTTGTATTTTAATCTAACTTGGCTAATTAATTAAACCCATCATTTAAAATAATTAAATACCATGAAAATAATTAACGTACCGAAAAAAAAAAGAAACCGAGCGTTACAGACCCGTGCTCGTGAGCAGCTAGCTTCCTTGGGCTTTTCGGGCGAGCTGGACCGGGATGCTGCATTGGACGGGGCTCCCGTTCCTTCGGGTTGGTCCGGGGACGTGGAAGAATCTCCGGAGGCGGCCTGGTGGAAGGACGCCCTTGAGGAGTCCCTAAAGGAATCTGGCTTAGACTTGGAGCTGCCTTCTGATCCTCCCAGTTCACCTGTTAAGGCCAATACTCCTAGTCCTGAGGTGGTTGGGACCGATCGTGATGCTTCTCCTCCGCTGCCTCCTCCGTCTTCAGAGCCTGTAGCTTAGTGTAGACAATGTATATTTTTCTTCTATTTTTTTTCTACTTTATTTGTACTGGCACAGCTATTTTGAATGACAACTTTCTGAGTTGAATATACTTTGGGTTTGTGTGCTTTTTGAGTTGAATGACAACAAAGTTGATATAGCTCGGTATTGCTTGTAACCTTGATGTATCTTGTGCCTGTTTGATTTGATACAACAAAGTTGATATAGCTCGGAGGCCCCACTTTAAATTTCGAAAATTCCTAAATGTAATCCGACCAGTTTGACTTAATCTTTTCACCGATCTTTAGTGTAAGTTGGGTATTTCCCTTAGTCATAGTTTCATAGGTCGGTTCGCCTTTACTCGGATCTAGAGGCGTTTCGCCTATTCAGATATCAGAGGGCGGTTCACCCTTACTCGGATCTGGAGGCGTTTCGCCTATTCAGATGTCAGAGGGCGGTTCACCCTTACTCGGATCTGGAGGCGTTTCGCCTATTCAGATGTCAGAGGGAGGTTCACCCTTACTCGGATGCGGGCGTTTCGCCTATTCGGATGTCGAGGCGGTTCACTCTTACTCGGATCCTGGGCGTTTCGCCTATTCGGATGTCGAGGCGGTTCACCCTTACTCGGATCTGGGCGTTTCGCCTATTCGGATGTCGGAGGAGGTTCACCCTTACTCGGATCCGGGGCGTTTCGCCTATTCGGATGTCGAGAGGCGGTTCACCCTTACTCGGATGCGGGGCGTTTGCTATTCGGATGTCGAGGCGGTTCACCCTTACTCGGATCCGGGAGGCGTTTCGCCTATTCGGATGTCGAGGCGGTTCACCCTTACTCGGATCGGAGGCGTTTCGCCTATTCGGATGTCATTTCTAGTTTTACTTGATCAACACATTCGAGATATATTTTTGTAATAGACTTTCATTAAAACAACATAAGCTTTTTTCCACATCTCTTCACACAAAATACTTTTTTAAGTGACATATGTTCCAAGGTCTTTTGATGAGGCGCCCCTCCATATCCTCAAGCTTGTAAGCTCCTCCCGCGTAAATTCGGATTACCTTGTAAGGGCCCTCCCGATTCGGCTCCGGCTTTCTGTTTTTCGAGGGCATCGGCTCGCCTAAGCACCAAATCACCGACTGGAATTGTCTCTTCTTGACTCTTTTGTCATGAGCTTTTGTCGAGCTTTTGTATCTTTCGATTCGTCTTCTTTGCCGCTTCCCTCCTTTCTTCTATGGTATCTAACGCCTCCTTCATTATTTCCTCGTTCTCCACCTCGTTGAACCATCGAACCCGATGGGACATTTCTCCGACTTCTGCGGGGATGACGGCCTCGGACCCGTAGACCATGCGAAGGGTGTTTCTCCTGTTGACGATCTAGGTGTGGTCTGTCGACCATAGTACCGAGCTAAGCTCATCCACCCATCCTCCACCCACTTTGTCTAAGCGGGTTTTTATCCCCTACAAGATTGTTCTGTTAGTTACCTCTACTTGCCCATTAGCTTGCGGGTGAGCAACCGCACGAACCTTTGCTTGATATGCATACCCTCGCACCAGATCGGGTTCTCTTCCCATTGAATTGGGTTCCATTATCTCGAGATGAGTATCGGGCGCTCCGTACCTGCAGCAAATGTTGTTAAACAGGAAACTTATGATTCTTTGCTCGGTTATGGTGGCTACAGGCTCGGCTTCTACCCATTTGCTGAAGTAGTCTATGGCTACTATTAAGAACTTTCTTCCTCCCGAGCCAGGTGTAAACTGCCCCATGATATCAATTCCCCATTTGGCGAATGGACAGGGCGCTCCCATGGTGATCATATCCTCGGCTGGGATATGAATTAAGGGTGTGTGCACCTGACATTTTTGGCATCGCCTAACCATTTCCACTGCTTTCTTGCTCATGGTCGGCCAACAGAAACCAGCCCTTAGCGTTTTGCTAATCAGCGCTCTTCCTTTGGTATGGTCTCCGCAGCACCCTTCATGGATTTCTTCCAATACACTTCGCCCTTCTTCTTCCGAGATGCATCGTAGGTATGGCCCGAGGTAGGACCTTTTATATAGCTCATCATTAATGCAGCAGAACCTTGCTGCTCTTCGCACAATTTTCATTCTTTCTTGTCTCTCCTTGGGTAATTCTGCCCTTCTTAGGTATGCCAACAAAGGAGTTCGCCAATCTGCCATCTCATTCACCTCCATCACCTGTTTCATGATGCTACTTCGGGCTGCTCCCAGAATCGTTACTGTTCGCGAGCGGCAATCCACTAAGGAGCTTCCCATCTTTGCTAGGTAATCAGCTTTTGCATTCTCCGACCTAGGGATATGGACTAACTTCCATTCCCCTAGTTTTTTGGCAGCCTCTTTTACTTCCTCCACATACTTCTTCATCCGATCTTCATTTATCTCAAATTTTCCTTCTACCTGTTGTGTGACCAGTTGGGAATCAGAGTAAGCAATGAGTCGTCGTGCGCCCAAGTCTATTCCCAGCTGCATTCCCTTGACCAGGGCTTCATATTCGGCCTCGTTGTTAGATGCCCTGAAATCGAATTTTATGGCATACTCTAATTGCTCACCTTCCGGGGTAGTGAGGATTATTCCTGCCCCAGAACCACTGGTTGTCGCCGATCCATCCACATGCAACAGCCACTGTCCTTCTGGTGGCGACGGCATGGCCCCCTCTTGGATAAAGTCTGCTAGGGCCTGAGCTTTAATCGCCGTTCTCGGCTCATATTCCATGTCGTACTCCCCCATTTCCACCGCCCACTTCACCAGACGACCTGACACATTAGGTCGCCCTAATATCTCTCTCAAGGGCAAGTTGGTTCGCAATTTTATCCGGTGGGCTAGGAAATAGGGCCTCAATCGCCTGGCCGTAACCACTAACGCCAGCGCCCCTTTTTCTAGCTCGGAGTAGTTCCGTTCTGCTCCTTGCAAGATTCGGCTCGTATAATAAATGGGCTTTTGTTTGTTCATTTCTTCTCTTAGCAAGACCGAGCTCACCGCTCCTTCTCCCACGGATAAGTAGAGTACAAGATCCTCTCCTGATCCGGTTTGGTGAGTAGGCGGCTCGTCCAAATACTCTTTCAATTTTCCGAATGCCGTTTGCGCTTAGGGTCCATTCGAACTTGTTCCCTTTTCTTAAGAGTTTAAAAATGGGAACCCCTTTTCGGCCGAGCGTGATATGAAACGGCTCAGCCCTGCTATTCTTCTCGTTAGTATCTGGATATCCTTTATATTTTTGGAGGATTCATTTGCGATCTTGCCTTGACCTTCTCGGGTTGACCTCGATTCCTTGTTACGTGACCACATACCCCGGGAATTTTCCCGATTTGACTCAAAAGAACATTTTGATGGGTTGAGTTTCATTCCGTATGTGCGCGAGTTCTCGAACGTCTCTTCTAGGTCCACGATATGTTCTCCGCCTTCACACTTTTCACTAGCATGTCATCCACGTATACCTCCATCTTTCGCCGATTTGGGATTTAAAGATTAGCCGACCATCCTCGATATGTAGCTCTGCATTTTTCAATCCAAAAGGCATGCGTACATAACAAAAAGTTCCCTTTGAAACCACAAAACTAACCCTCTTTCTGTCCTCAGGTGCGAGAGGAATTTGATGATATCCTTGGGAAGCGTCCATCATACTGAGTAACTCGCACCCTGAGGTTGAATCCACCAGCTGATCTATGCGGGGTAACGGGTAGTGATCCTTGGGACATGCTTTATTTAGGTCCCGGAAGTCCATGCACATCCTCCACTTCCCCGGGCCCTTCCCTACCATCACGGCATTGGATAGCCACTCCGGAAACTGGATCTCCATTATGTGCCCAGCTCGGAGGATCTTATCAACCTCTTCCCCAATGACCCCATCCATCTCTGGCCCGAAATGCCTCCTCTTCTGCTTTACTGGTCTTATGGTGGGGTCGATGTTCAACCTGTGTTCGGCAACTGTTGGGCTGATTCCCACCAGATCCTCAGCTGCGAACGCGAAAATGTCCACGAATCTTCTTAGCAGGCTGATGAGGCCTTCCTTTATTCCATCGTCCAACCGACTCCCCATGCGAGTCTTTGTTTCCGGCTTTCCTGGAACCAATTCTATTTCTAGCAACTCCTCGTTGGGCTTGACACCTTCTTCCTCAGCTTCCTCGGGTGTCTTCGATTGCTTATTCCTCTTAGACTCCGGATCCGGACCCCCGAGCTCGGGTGCCCTCTTTCCACGCTGTACTCCCTGCTTCACGGTTGTTTGATAACAAGAACGGGCGACAAACTGATCTCCTGCTACTTCTCCCACCTCACCTCCTACGGGGAATTTTACTTTCATGTGCGAGAGGCTAATGTCAATTTGTTGAGCCCCGGTCGTCCTAAAATGGCGTTATAGGCCGATTTGGTGTCCACCACTAAAAATCTGAGTGTCTTGACCTTCCGATGGGGCATCCGACCTAGTGCCACTGGAAGCACCACCTCTCCCACTGGTTGCACCTCGGTCATACAGAACCCATAGAGCGCGGTATCTACCTTTCTCAATTCCACTTCCAGGTTCATCTGTTTGAAACAGTCATAGAATAAAATGTCTACTGAGCTTCCCGTATCGATAAACACCCTCTGCACATCGTGAATCGCGATTTCCATTGTGATGACCAATGCGTCATTGTGGGCGTATGTATCCCATTATAATCCATGGGGCCGAATGAATGATAGGCCCACCGCCACTGAGAGGCGACCTCCTTGAGTTGATGACACCTAGCCTTTCGTGCGTGGGCTTTTCTAGCCTGATTAGAACTTCCGTCGGTTGGTCCCCCTGATATCATGTGGATCACTCCTTTTTTAGCTGGGGGAGCAGTGGGTCCCCGAGGAGCTTCTATTTTCACCCCCGCCCCTCCTTGGGGCATGGGTGGCTGCCTCCGACCTCCATTTCTCTGTTGATATGTGAACTCCATCAGATGTCCCGCTCGGACCAGCCTCTCGATCTCATCCTTAAGGTGCTTGCATTCGTCTGTTTTATGCCCGTAATCATTGTGGAATCGACAATAAAGATCGACTTGGCCGGGTGGGCCTATTAGGGCGAGATGCGGGCCACTCGATGACCACGCTCATCTTACCCTCAATCGCTTCCAAAACACAGGCTCTCCTCATTGTTAGTGGGTCAGTATTGATCAAATATTGGTCGCCTTAGAACGATATCGTTCTTCTTCCGATCTGTTTTCCCGTGACATTTCTTCCAGGTAAATTTCCTTGAAAGGTGTACTCCTCCCGTCGTATCAATCTGCTGGACCCCTTTCCCCCTCCTCTGGCTTTTCATGCAACTCCTCCATATCCTTCTCGGTTTCCTCAACGTTGATGTACTTCGAGCATCGGGCTAAGACCTCATCGTATGTTCTGGCTGGTTTTTTAGCTAATGAGGTGCGTAACAACCCCGGCCTCAGTCCCTGTGTCAAGGCACTGGTTTTTACTTCTTCTGACGACGAGGGTACCTCCAGACACGCCTTCGTGAATCGGGTCACATAAGCTCTCAGCGCTTCTCCAGAATATTGCTTGATACTGAACAAGGACATGAAGGTCTTTTGGTGCGCCCTGGCGCTGGCAAAGTGCGTCAAGAACGCGGAGCTGAAAGTTTTGAAGCTGGTGATTGACCCAGGGGGTATCTGGTGGAACCAATCCTGAGCTGACTCTGTCAGTGTGGCCAAGAATGCCCTGCAACTCACGGCATCCGTATATCTATGTAGTACCGCCATGTTCTCGAATCGGTATAAATGTCGGGTAGGATCTGAGAGTCCATCATAGGTGAAGGTAACAGCCCTAAACCCATACGGGAGCTCGGCCTGTAGTATGCCTTCTGAGAAGGGATGGCCTGGATGACTTTCCATGTCCCTCCCCGCAACCCTCTGTCGCAACTCTTCCAGCTCGTCCTGCATGCTGGATATCCGGGATTCTGCGTTTTTTCCTGCCTAGATCGCTCCCATATTTTTGGATAACTCTCACCATGTTCTTCTTGCTGATCAATTTCTTCCGGCCCATCCGATAGGATGGGTATTATTTTTCGTGGTACCCTTTGTTTTTCGACCTCCCGGCTCTTCTGGATTGCACTGGCGATTATGTCGGCTAAGGCTTCCTTCGTTAGTGTAATTGTGCTGGGTGCGACTTCTTCTACAGGGGTGGCGGGTGTTTTCTCCAGAGTCGCTTCTCCACCCGCCGCCGCTAGTTCCTATTCTAGATTTCTGGGTATTAAATCCCCTGTTCTCTTCTGGTTCATTTCTTCTGCCATTACTAACCTCACGTCTCAACTCAAAGTGACTCGATGTCACACTTCCCACAGACGGCGCCACTTGATGTAACCGAGCTGATCGGCCACCAAGAACCGGGTTAATCTTAGAAGTTTAGCTAAGAAAACCCAAAATATATGAAGTACTCTCTTTTCTTTCTCTCTCTAAAAAATGCTGTATTCTCAGAGTGTGTATCCCTTTTTGAGGAACCCCCTCTCTCCCTTTTATAGGAGGGAGGATGCCTTGTTATCTGAGATGATTCCTGATTCCTAGAGAGAATCCCGGATATCCAGGGATTCAAGCTGCGATTTCCCATCCCTGGATTTCCGGGATTGCGAGGTATGGGCTCTCAATCCCTGGATCTCCGGGATTGGCAAGGTATGGGTTCTCAACCCCTGGATCTTAGGGATTCTGTCAGGTGAGTCAGGATCTTCTTTCCCAAGAGTTCGACCTTCCGGAGTTCGGTGGTTTTTAGGTCGGCTCATCCCTATTCAAATCAGTAGTTTGAGAGACCTTTGAGGTCGGCGACCTGTTATCGGATATCATAGGTCAGCGGGGGCCTCCGAGGTCGGCGCCCTTCTAACAGATGTCACAGCTAAATGGGGCCTCCGAGGTCGGCGCCCTTCTAACATATGTCACAGCTAAATGGGGCCTCCGAGGTCGGCGCCCTTCTAACAGATATCACAGCTAAATGGGGCCTCCGAGGTCGGCGACCTTCTAAAGGACCTTGGGGTTGTAATCTCCTTATCTAAGAACCTAGGTCGGACCTTTATTGGTCCATATTTTAAACCGGGTTTTCAGTGAGCGTACATTCGACGTCCTATCACATTCCCAGGTGGAAAACCTCTTGTACTCGCACTAAATATTTCCACAGATTAACTATCACATCAGGATAGTGCCATAGAATAATACAATCAAATCATACTATGCAGTCACAACACTTAAGTGTACAACCAAACTTTTCTAGCAAGAATGGTAACGATCAACAACACGTCAACGATACCCATATAGGATAACCAACCGAGTGCGACATTACCGATACAATAGTTAAAGTTCAAAGTCGTCACTGGCGGACCATACGACTATGTCAACTGAAATCAAATGATTGGTAGAGGGCGCAGATACAACTATAACAACAAGGTTACTACCATGACAGTCAAAAGCTTACAACCGTGACAACATGCAGTTTACGGCCGTAACAACTAGGAGCTTACAGTTATAACACTAACTTCTTACGGCCGTAACATCTAATAGCTTACGGCCATAATGGAAACATCTTACGGACGTAACCATTAGCCGTATGACAGCAGAATTTGCTGAGCAGCCTCAAAAAGGCTCCGAAGGTTAAGGATCGACTCCTAACAATGTATCTCGATCTTTAGAAGACACTGAAAAAAAAAATCTCCAACGAGCATAACAACATAACAAGCTAGTTGCAACGACTTGGTCCCAACACACAAACACATAATGTTTTAAATTCTGAAAACCAAAGCATTTTGCAAAATAAAATCCAAAATCCTTTTGATCATATCCGAAAGTGACGGTAACATTTTACAATATCTGAAGTACTTTAAAACACATATTTCAAATACCGTCTGAAGGTGTCATTTAAAAATACATGACTAACTCGTCCAAGTTCAATGGGTTTCAAAGTTCATTAGAAATCGTTGTTTAACCGCACCCTCCAAATATTTTCAAAAATCGATTTTCCACAAATATACTCACTCCTATAAAGTTTTTTAGTAAACCGTTTTTAAATCTACACGCAACAGACACAATTACAACTATCCAAAAATAACCGAATGTAGAACCACATGTCTAAACGGCAAACAAAATCACCAACTCAAGCAAATACATCTCGTGAGCATCAAGTTTAAACATACAACAAAACCATCCGTCTAAGTTTCTCACAAACTCTACCGTCGATACCTTTTATGAATCACATCAAGGTTCACAGCTTTCACATCATACCACCCCACGCGGTGGTTCAAAATCAAACCATCAATACTTCCGGTTCTATGCACATACAATGTATCACAAGTATCGAATACAAAGTCCATTACACAACACCGAGCAAACAAAGTTACGCAGCACAAATATCGCACATAAATGAAATCATGAAACACAGTACTATGCTTAAAAGAGGATACTTACGTCCACAGGCCGCACGGAGATGACGGTCGTCCACAATAATAATCTCATCCGACAACACATCCGACACGTTGTGACTACGCACAACTCAACTTGTCACCCGACAACTCGAATGACACGACAACACACTACTCGGCAAATCATGACTTGACTCAACCTGACAGCTTAGGTTTCCACAACCTAAGCTCCGATACCATAAATGTAACACCCCCAAAACCATATGGGAATATTACATGCCGCAGGTCCTTCCCACGAGGATCAACCAGGCTAAAAAACACAAAACGACCAAGTGTTTGCCCGGCCAGGGTCAAACAATATAATAATATTGACTGTTAAGGTCAATTACAAGTAACTACATGGACCGAGGAGGTTTCACTCAATCAACATAAAAACTAACTTTATACAACATTACCCATGCAAGGGTCGAAGTACAATAAATCGAAAAACTGATTACAACTCTGATAATACAACATAACTCTACCAAACTCTCAACTCTTGATTAGTATCATAGCTCGTCACTCCCTGTGACAGCCCCGACAAGCCTGCGAGTACCTGGACAAAAAACAGACATCCACCCCCGATTACTCGAGGATTAGCAAAATTCCACTATTTTGCTAGTGCAAGTATAATATTATACGAAACGTAATAAGCGACTAGCAACCACGAATCAGGTATGACAATCAACTATCAAAACATTCTTGAGAGGTTTTAGAATTTCGAATTCAAGCACGGAAGAATTTGAAGTAAACTCATTTGGAAAAGAAATCTTCAGAAACGGAGAACTACATTTGGTTTTATTTCTACAGACTCAAAGTCCCTCATCTCTCCAGATTACAAATACCAGAATAAAAACAAAACGCTCTACACATCAAACACGTACACATAACAACTCTTAGTAAGTAACCGAAACTACCAATAATGATAATTAAATAAAAGAAAACTGAAACCCCCATTAAAAATATAAGAAAAACCAACAACCAAAGAAATTTAGAGTACACCCTCAAATTAAAAACCAAACCCCCCAAAAAATTTCACACAACAATGAAAACAAGAAAATTGGGACAAACCCTAATAGAAAACTCCAAAAACCAAAAGCCAAAAAAATCAAAGAAATTGCAATATAGAGAAACCCTAATAGAAAGCACAGAGGATACTTTGTATTAGGATTTCTTAGACGCATGATATTATGAATTTCTTGAGGAAATCATATCATGAGAACGGTAAAGAAGCTACATGCAAATGTAAGAAATGGCATGTAACCTGGTAACGGATACAGAAACATCACCTACAATCAAAATCCAAAGACAACAACCATAAATAGCCCAAAATGGGCCACTGTGAGCATGTAACATTCACAAGCTAAGAAAGATATCTCAGCCTAACGTTCATTAATTCAATTAGCAGCACAATTAAATTTTTATCATAATAAAGAAGATACCTGAACTCAGACCATATCTCAGAGGCAGAACCTAGAGGAAATAATCTCCGACAAGATCGAACAAGGGAAGTAACTCTTGCAAAATGTCATTGCTTCAATCTCCAACCTTCAGGGCCAATTTTAGTTCATTTTTAAGAAACCCACCATTGAACCTAGTCATTTAAAATACATCATTGTATTTCTGTATAAGCAATTACACACAAAGTTACTCTCTCACACACACAACACACATATTTTTTACAGAACCACACACTGCACAGATATACAAACACGCACAAAGAATGATAACTCCAATAGCCAAAAAAAGTGTCCTAAGTCAAAATGCGAATGAGGCAATAACAAGTAATGCATATCAAGTATAATAACCTAACATAAATAATACATAAGTAAATCTGTAAAACCCTTTCATTCTATCGTTTAATGTCCCACCAAACTCAATGTTCAAAACACCAAAACCAATTAGCAAATATTCGCTGAACTCCAACACTAAGATATCAGCCTCCTCAATTAACCCAAACTCCACAGACTCAAGAACATTCAAAACATCAAAACCAATTGGCAAATATTCGCTGAACTCCAACACTAAGATATCAGCCTCCTCAGATAACCCGAACTCCACAAATTCAAGAACCTAAAATTTTCCAGGACAAAGTTTAAAGCAAAAACAAAAAGAAAATAATAGTAATAATAAGAGAAGTGGTGGGGCTGGAGCATGGGAGGAAGGGAACTAAAAGAACTCAGAGAACGTCAACACTGCAAAATACTAAATCGGTACCTTATTCCCAGTGAGGGTGACGGATTTAGGATTGACGGATAGCTCGGCGGCATTGAGGACAAGGAACTCAGTTCTCGAAATGACATCGACGGAAATTTGAACGGCCTGGTGGGTCTCGGATCTGGTGGCACGGAGGAAATAAGAATGAAAAAATTGAGAAGAACAGTACTTTGTAGTCTCTCTCCGAGAAGGGCGACCTGTTGGAATGATGAAGTGACGAGGATGGAGAGAAGAAGACACGTACCTGAGATTCCAGAAAGAGATAGGTGAAGAGAAAAGAAGATGAAGCAGGCATGTTGAAGAAGATGAAGCAGAGAAGTGTAAGAAATCGAGCCGGCAAATGAAACAAAGAGAATGAAGCGGTCATGACGAAAAGTGCAAAGAGTCGCCAGAAGAAGAAATGCGATTTTGACCAAATCGACATACGGTCTTTTAGGATACTTAGGATTAGGATACACAAAAAAAATTGAAATATAATATATATATATATATGTAGGATATATAAGTAGGAAAATGCATTATTATTTTACAGCTAGCTAAATGAAATAAAAATGAAACAAATCAGTAAAAAAAATTAATACCATCAGAATTTCAATTTAAAATTTCCTGGATATTACACATAATTATTGGCACCTTTATTCGATCCAGATAATTATTTTAAATTATTATTTTTAATTTTTAATTTTATAAATATTATAGTTTTTTTAATTTGTTCATATCAAATCTAATTAAAAAGTATTACTTCTGAATAAATGTCATACTCCACTTCAATCAAATTAATTAGTTCTCAAGTAAAAGATTATTTAATTTTAAATTACATAAAAAATATGAAGTTTTTTTTTAAATAGTACATCTATGGCAATACTGTGTCATAAAATGTTATAGCATGTAACACTTTGCTACTAAGGCAACACTTTGTAAACATATACAGCAACATCAAAAAAGCAATGTTGCAGCAGGTAAAAATTTTAGAGCTACTACAACATTTTTGAGCGCAATATTAACTAAATCCGTTGCCGTAGGCCATCTATGGCGTAGTGTCGGGGATTTTAAAAGTAGAATTTTTTTTTGGATCTCGAGTCCCAAGTTACAAAACCTTTTTCAAAATCATTAGGGCATCAGCCGGATTCTCGTTTCAAAACACATTAGTTTAGAAATCATTATGGGTCTATGACCCAACTTCAAAACGTTATCCAATCCATCACTGTTACACGATCACTGTTCATACATATCATGTACCAAACTCCAGAGGCCTCGACGGACCCTACCCGGAACACACACATTGTTCGTACATATCATGTACTAAACTCCAGAGGCCTTGACGGACCCTACCCGGAACACACACGTTGTTCGTACACATCATGCACCGAACTCCAGAGGCCTCGACGGACCCTACCTGGAACACACACGTTGTTCGTACACATCATGTACCGAACTCCAGAGGCCTCGACGGACCCTACCCAGAACACATACGTTGTTCGTACACATCAAGTACCGAACTCCAAAGGCCTCGACGGACCCTATCCGGAACACACATACACAGAAACGTCATAACTCATATTGATCAACACAACACATTACCACGAACAACACATATTATTACCAATCTATCAAACCATTCAACAATACACCGCAATACCTATTCAAGTATGTAATCAAACCGGCACAAATATCATAATCATTACAATAACTCAATCATGACCAATCACGCACAATACAAACCATATGATTAACACAACCAACACAATTCCACAACATTAAACAAGTAAGGATATCGTCACTACCATCAAACGTTCGCAATAATCAATTCATAATCAATTCACATGAAGCACATTCACGAAGGTAAACCAAATCATCGTAAACCCAACAAGAAGTCTCTATTCACAAGACACATATCATATAGCAAGATACTTGCCTCATAAACTACTACCGAACCCTCCGACGAACACGGCTAAATCGAAAAACCTCGAACACATACAATCCTCTGGGCGGAAACTACGAAAATATAATTAAAATGAGAATCAAGACCAAGGATAACGGAAATCCCACCAAAATATCGAATGGAAACTCATTGGGACATTTAATCGAACATTAAATGTTCAATAACTCCCAAGAACATTCAAATCGTTAATCGAGTTAAACAAACTTGAAACATGGATATAAAATCCAAAGAACATGATTAATAATACTCAATAACATCAACTAATTCATCAAAATCTGACGAACAACGAAATCCAGAAGGAAAACCCCGAAAGTCAATCCCAGGAGATTTCAAGAAATTACCTCGATCCGACGAAGAACAGCCTATTAGATGATGTTGTAATCACCCAAGACTCTCCAAAACACGTTAGAATTGAGTAGAATCGACCAAGAATCCAAACCTTAGCTTTACCCATTCGCCGACCGCGAGAAGAGAAGGAGAAAGTAAGAAAATGAAGGGAACCTGTTGCGCAGGCCATATATAGCCACGCATGTTACGGCCGTAACCGGCAGTACCTTACGGCCGTAACTCAGCACTTACGGCCGTACTCGGCAGCTCCTTGCGGTCGTAACTGCCCAAAAAACGAAGGTGTGTTACGGTCGCTACCACTAAGCCATTATGGTCGTAACACCAAGGTCCTTAAGGTCGTAACTCGGTCTCCCTTACAGCCGTACTCAGCCTCTCTCTCTCTCTCTCTTACGGCCATACTGGGCCTCACTCTTACGGACGTAACTGGGCCCTTCCGGTTTCTCCCCAAAGTGCTCGAGCGCCTTACGGCCGTGACTCGGCGAGGCATTATGGCAGTAATATCCACTACCTTACGGCCGTAACTCGGACATTCTAACGACCATCACTATTCTGACAGTCCGGTTAAACGTTCGACAACGTCTCGATCACACTAACACACCAGCCATGATTCAAAACAATAATAAGCAAATTACGAAACATAACATACTACACCATAAGCACACATTTAATCAAAGAAACGCACGCAACAACAAGTCTCACACGACGAACACTACAACAGAATATATCATACCGTTCAAGACAGAAAAACGACTCCCACATAATCATATCGAAACAAAATAATCAACACCAAATGACAAATAGTTCAAGGCAACCGGAATAAAAATCTCGAGTATTACATGTTCAAGGAGCGACCAACATAGTGTAGTGAATGCCGGTGCACAGGTGTGTGTCAAGGGTGGCGCCTGGGAGGCTTATTGGTTGCGGATATTCCAGTGATAACTAAGATCCTGATACCGTACAAATTTTTACTTTAAAATCCTTTTCAACTTGTTTAAATGTTGGTATCGATAAAGGTCGAGATTTGTATTTTTTTTAAAATCTTTTTTAACTCATTTTTAAATGTTGGTATCAGGACTAATTAACCAAGGATATCTGACGAGATCTCCGAGAGTTAATTAGTCATCGAGGGTCTTGAGCAGGAAATGTCGGAAAGCCTGTAATGATGCAGGTACCCGGACCCCTTTTCCCTGTGAGGTTTTGAAATGATTGCGCTGTGAAAGTGCTTCGTGGATTGGGTTGAAGACCCTGAGAGATGTTGAGATGATTGTTCTTGTGAAAGTGTGCTCGGATTGGGTCAAGGACCCTGAGAGATGTTGGGGAGATTTTCTTGTGAGAGTGTTATGTGTATTGGGTCGAGGACCCCGAACGACGTTGAAATGGTTTTCTTATTGAAACATTTTCCGAATATTGGGTCAAAGACCCGAGAATTTTTGAAGTTATTTTCTAAAGTATTTCTATTCGATTTTCCAAAACCTCCAAATTATTCAAAATGGACCGAGTCAACAATAGTGTTTTCAAACCATTTTATCAAAATGTTTTTCAAAATATTTCATTTAAAAAGTGTTTTCGAACTAGTTTTTTTGACTCATTGGAGCTCTTCTAAAGTTTCCTCGATTTTATCTTCCATGAAGAAAATATGACTTTGCGAATGTCTTCTATCTCGTATGCGAATATTCTTCTGTGATGATTGTGAGAATGTGTGATTCGTGTTAAGACTTCACGTTTGTTGAGTTTTGTGTTGGTATTTTTCGTATATCTTGCACATTATGTACTTGCACTAGCAAAATTACAGTTTTCTAACCCTCGAGCAACCGGGGGATGGATGCCTGTTATGCATCCAGGTACCTACAGTTCGGGAGCAGTCACTGGATCGGCTTGAAAGGATATGAAGGACAATGATGCTAATCACACAGAAGTCGGAGTATTTTCATTTGTTTTATTTTGATCAGTATTTTTATTCTGTCGAGTAATCACCCTTGCACTGGTGTGGTTTGTATTAAATAAATTGAGTTTCATTCTTTTCTGCACTTAAGTTTCGTATTGTCATTGAGTTGTTGACTATGTTGGTTCTTTGGATTGTTTAACAACCTTGTCGGTCTGTTTTGTATTTAATTTGACCTCGAACAGTCAATCATTGAGCAATATATTGGAGTTAGCCTGGTAGATCCTTGTGAAAAAGGTCTACGGCATGTGACATTACCGGTTGAATTATTGGGATTGTTGGCCACTAAGTATACAGAATACAGTTTGGAAAACATTTTTAAACAACAAACTGTACGATATTCAAATCTGAGTGCATAACGGAAGTCTAATTAAAATAAGTTGTTGTAAATACAGCAACTAGTTATGAGGTGTATACTTAAAATAATCACAGATAATAAAACAGTAAATGCAGAAGGTAGATGACACGGTAATTAAAGTGGTTCGAGGTAAACCACTCTACGTCCACTGGTCCTCCACACAGGAGTTAAAATAATTATTATAAATACTACGTACACAACTACATATTTATAATCAAACCTAATCAATGTATCATTCACATAGATTGATACAATGATTGAAGCTATCAACCATTCACACAGATTGGTTTAAGCTTTCACTTGACTGGCTTCTTCACACACAGTTCCGAATCTTTGTCTCTTCAATGCAAGTCCATCACACACAGATCAGGAATAGCAAGAATTCTCAGTCCACACAGGGTTGATGGGTTTTGTTCAAGGATAGAACAATGTTTGAACAACAACTTTGACTTTGCTTTTAGCTGGTGATGTGTTGTTCATGGTTTGAGCACTTGTATATCTCTTCTTTTCAGAATAGCACTCTGCTTTGGGAGATATGTTTGCTCAGATGTATATGATGATAACTTTGTTGTTGATTTTTGTTAATCAGTTGCAGTATGATCTTCAAACTCTGGGAATATATATATAGCCTTCTTGAATATATCCGTTGAGATAGTTCCGTTGAGCAAAAGTCCGTTCCAACAGGATGATGTGTTTAAATAAAACACGATCCGGATTTTGCGCTTGATTGAAGATCTCTGACGGCTTAATATTTAAATACTTTATTCTTTAGTATTTAAATATATCTTCTTAAACGGGACTTTGACTTTAGAGAATAACAAAGAATCCTTCTTGTCCTGTTTGGATATGGTATGGAAAGATGGTTGTATTGTCGATTCGAGACAACTTCCATACTTAGTCTTATGAGACTCCTTTGCTGTATGATTGATTCACTGTATGCTGGGACTACGAGAAGTCTTCGATACAGGTTGACACCTTTTGATCAGCTTTTCGATACAGCTGCTTGTTGTATGCTGGATTGGCACATTGTCAAAACATTCTATCAAAACTTTCGATACAGGGATTGTTTATCCTAACAGGGATGTTACACAGATAGTGCAATTTCTACCACCCCCAATATCTGGGTGCACACCCTCAATATCTTGTTGCGGAACGAACGTTCGTTATAAATTTATCATTGTTCCCATTGGAACAGTACAACATTACATCTCTTCACATTCACCACATAATACACAGATTCACAATAGCATAATTGACACAATATAATCAATACACAATGAGCACATGAAATTGCAATAATACTAGGACCGAGCAAGTTGAACGAACTTGCCTTGAAGCGGTTCCGGAAAAATCTCCAAAAATTTGATTGTTGGCACCTAGACAAAGTATAATATTCTATTATTAACATTTTACTGGTATCATCATTACGAAGTTTTAATTTAATCAATGTAACGACTTGTCCGTTTTTTTAATATTAATATATTTCTAATCTTTTTTCAAGTCTTCAACAAAGTAATCGTCTAAATATAGCACTAGATTACTTGAGAATATTTTTCAAAATTTTGGATGTTTATTTAAGGTATTAACATTATTTAAGTGTTTTGGATATTTATACGAATATTTAACTAATAAAAACTTTATATTTATCTTACAAAGTAATAATTCGAATAATTTCAGTTTATCACCTTTGAATATCCACAAAAATAATACTCAATATTTTTATTCATGATAAAGAGTCTATTTGGTTCATTTTGATTAGTTACATATTTTTACTTTATATATATATATATATATATATATATATGATAATCATCTTTAAAAATTTAGGTTTAATATCCGAAACATTATAAGTTATGAAAAATCATCGTATATCAATTTTTGATCATTGATTAAAGATTACTTAGCTCACTTTATTTGTTTGGTCTTCAATTATTAAATTATATAAATTATATAAATTTAACTAATGCAGAAACGGGGCCTAAAATTTTATTATCTCCAAAAATTAAAACAAACATTGGTATATGTAGAGAATCAAATCAGGAACAAAACCCACGAAACAGAATAGAAAAACAATTAACAGAAAAATTATACGCGATTTAAGTTAAGTTTCTAGGCATAAGATTAGCCTTGGCTCGCCCGAAAATTACTTGTTTTCTTTAAGTTTTCGAAAATCTGATGTTTCAAAAGCTAAGTGTTTAAAAATATATTTTATTTACGAGATGCACGAACTATATATCAAAAAGGACTAACGTGTTGGAAAATAATACTTCTCAAATTGGTACCTCAATCTGTTTTCTAGAACTTCTTTGTGGATATTCGTCGGACATTTGGAAGTCAGTCACCTGAAAATAATGCCCTGACTCGCTCGGATTTCGTTTTTTGAGGGGGGGGGGGGGGTTTCAAAATTATCGTATCTGGAATGTAAATATAGGTAAAGGAAGAGTTTTTTTGTCTATGGAATATTGCAAATGGGATGGAAAAATACATTGAGCAATGCGGGTATTTATAGGACCAAATGGGGTTGGTCAGTCAAAAACCGCGTGAGAAAAAATCTTGGTCGGCCATGACTCACGGTGCCTGCGTGCTGACTAACGAGCACGCCTGTCGGGTGCCGCACGCGCGTTGATGCGCGATCCGCGCGCGTTGGTCTCAGCCAGCCTGGCAGTCTCCACTAATTCGATCGTTTCTCCTTCGCCCGAACTCGAAAACGACTCGCTGTTTGAACAGTTGGAAAGCTAACTTAATTTTATATCATGCTGTTAAATGGAAATTTTTGGAGTGTTAATGTTGACTATTCAAAGTCGACCATAGTGCACAACACTTTGTAGAATTAATACTTTTGGTACGCCTTTCATATTCTAAACGGTCCAAGAGCAAAATTATATCTTAAATCCATCCTTGACACGTCCCATATGTATCTTGATAATTCTCTTAACCCTCGTTCAAGAATCCGGATGTTTTTATATAACGTATTAGATCCGACGACGAGTTTCGACATAGTCAAAATTACCAAATCTTGATAAGATTAGTTCCAAAATTTTAAATACATGTTCTAAGATTTATTATGCATTCATGACATAATAAATCTCTGAAAATCGCCACCCAGTTTTCTACTGTCGGTTGCACCGTATGCGAAACTACCCGCAATCGTATCATGAGTTAAAATCCATCGATAAAAATATTAGAATATTATAAATCTATTTTAGGAAATAATTTTCACTAATTATAGCCCCATATAAAATTATTTATGTTATTTGTTGAACGTAAAATACTGGGATTTTACACTACAGTTGTAACTGCTGGACATAAAATGCAGCGGAAGCGAAGTTGAAAGATTTGAACAAAGCGTTTTATGCATCCACGAGCACAAAATCTATTTAGGCATGCTATTTAATTAATTACTAAGACTAATAGGCTATTTAAATATAATTTATTATTTATTAATAATATTGTTGGTGAATTTAATATCCTAATCTAGATCTAATGATCATAGGATATTACCTTTTGAAGCGAGGTGGTTGTGCTTTTGATTTCTTCCTCAAAACCTTCTAGAGTATGTTCCCGCCATAATCCGAACGTTGTGTAGGCAACGAGCTACCGAATTTTATTTGACACTTGAGGTGGATCGGCCGAAATTTATTCCTCACAACTCTCGAATTTTCTTTTTTCATCAAGTAATTCCGATTGATAATAAGAATTAAAGTGTTATCTCAATTGTGGAATCAAAGACACAAGTCAAGGTCCACAATAAAATACTTAAAAGTAAAAATCAAAATCTCTTGTGTAATGTTATATGTCACGGCTGAATCCCCTTCCCCGTGTCCTATTTTTATATACTTTGGACTACTTTAGGGAACTTAAGGAGGTTAGGTTAGCACTCCTAGTGTAACCCAACCTTCCATATTAAGCCCTTCCTAATATGGTTGAGTTTACTAATATCAATTCAATCCACTAGAGAATTAATATTGCACTTCCAACCCAAATTCCAATTTTTGAAAGTAGGCTCCTTATATTATTTCCCGTATTTAAGATACCGAAGGTCCATTAATTAATTTAAGCTACTGACAGCTTTAATTAATAAATTTCTTATCCAAGAGTAGTACCACTCGAACCTTATAATTATATCAAAATTAAATCTACATGTAGGGTTTAATATAATAATCATTATAGAGCTCCTAAAGGGGACATCATCAACCCGCACGAGTCGGGACACGATTTCTAGTTATAATAATTGTCATATAAATAATATTATTGGCCAAGATACAAAGCATATTGAGTCAATCACTGTAATTCTCACCAATAGTAAATCAAAGCAATAATTATTATAAATACACAATTAAATATTATATAGTTACAATTAAGAAATAATAATTATCCGCGATCTTCTTACAATTAGTATAGAAGACACTATCTCATATCGATCTAGTTCAACATATGCAAATACGCTAATGTATGCTAATAGTCAAGAGCAGCTAATCTCAAGCATACACTACAACCTTTCATATAATTTGCCTAATAATTATATAGGTTGTGAACTATTATATTATTTTATAAGACACCGATAATGTGATCTTTTGTGTGATACAAACACACCACATTATCTAGAATATAAAATAATTAGACATTTCATTTGCATAACCATAACGTGAATAAACATGCAAAATATGTGATTAAATGTAATTAATATTCTCATAGGTATAGGGAAATAAGGCAATACAGGCATAAAGTATGCTTTGCAGTATACAACCCTAACAATCTCCCATTTATACTCAAAGCATGCTTTTAAGTATACTACTCTATTACATAGTCTCTCATTTCTCCCACTTATACTCAAAGCAATGCTGCCGTACACCGTAATCCCATTCCTTCCACATGTCTTTCAAAAACTTTTGAGGGTATGCTTTTCGTGAAAGGATCAGCAAGATTATCTTCCGATGCAACCCTGGATACAACTACGTGTCTTTCCTTTATGATGTGTCGTATGATGTGGTATTTTCTATTGATATGTTTACTTGCCTTGTGGGCTCTTGGTTCTCGCTATTGCTATTAGGAATATACCCTCGAATGCCACTCAGGGGATGAGAGAGAAGGGGCATTGTACTTGTAATTATAGAATTATCAATAAAAAGGCAATATGATTCATTTATTGTTTAATTAGTGTATTTCAAATGCATTATTGATTTGGTAAAACATTGAAGTGAAGTCCTGTAAATAAGAGCGAACATTCCACTCTCGTTATCAGATAAGAGAGAAGTGCACTGGAAGTGTTTAAGGCTTATTTACGTAAACCGTTCGCAAGTCGATAAACTTAATTGGCCATTAAGTTTTGAGTAAGACTTGTATAACTGATGCTAGGACATGTGCATGTCTTGCTAGCATAGTCATAGGTATATTGGTGGGACCAGTATACTCCAACACGACTCATACTTGATTCAGTCACACGGTATTCACTCTTGGAGAGTCGATGACGAATTAAATGGTTGTGATAGTATACGTGGACCTTTGACTTGAGGGTTCAGTAAGAGATGTGCCTGTGATATTTAGTTTGTCATTAGAGTAGTTAGACCCATTTGCTTAATCGTTGGGTCAACCTCGAAGTGCGGACTATACGGGTAGGTAGCAGTCTTTAGTGTACGCCAAGAAAGGATTCTATCTCCTATTAGTGAGCAGACGAAGTCCTATATGGTTAATGGAAAATAAGATCATAAGTCTTTGGCTAAAGCATTCTGATCTAAGTCGTATTGGATACACTAGTAATTAGTCAGTCTTGATTTGCATTACACATGTATAATGTCTAGTCAACAGTAGAGTTTGACTTTATCGTGACCCGAAGACTTGACCGGGACATCTGATGAAGGGTCTATACGTATATGGTATTCACGACATGATGGTTCTGAAATAATCCCTTCATTTGTTCTCAATCGGGGTTTACAGTGCAGCCCGCTAGGCTGGTTAAGTGATGCCCGCACTCTTTGGTTCCTCCCAATGCCAACTGAGACGGACCTACAGAGTCGCGCATCAGGATCGTTGATGGATAAATATAAATTAATTATCTCGCTATTAATATTAGATATTGGATATCTAATTATGATTTATTGGATAAATCAAATAGCGGTCTTATGAATTGAAATTAAGTTATTGGGTAATTAATTTAATTCATAAATTATATTTCTTAGAGAAATATAATTATAGTTCATATAATTAATTAATTGTATTAATTAATTAATATAAATATATTGGAGATAAAATGGAGTGTATTTAACGTCCGGTACATGATTCGAGTGACTCGGCCCCGTTTCCTCCCACCTTCACATGCCCCCCCCTCATCTTGGTGGTTTCCACTTTTGTTATTTTGTGATGAGAGATCCCACCGTAATATGTCAACTAATAATGCCAACATGACATTATATGGTGTGGTTAGTTTATACTCATTATAAAACAACAACACCATCAACCTCTTGGTGTGTGTTCGGCCGAGAGCTTCCAAGAGAGGGGGGGAGAATTTTTTCTTCAAGTATTCTTCATATTTGAGGTGGAAGAAAAGTAAGAAAAATAAGAGAGAAAAATTCCTACGAGTTTCCCTAGCCGTGTTCTTGATAGAATGGAGTCCCGTTGATTTATCGGCCAAGTTCCGATGCTTGTGAAGTATAGACATCGTACTTTCGGTGTTTGCAACGAGGGGATTTCGTGCTCGTGTTCGGGTTCGTGATCATCATCATACTGCGAAGATATTATCAAAGGCTTCAAAGGTATGGGACTTTAATCCTTTATCTTCGTCAATTTAATTTTCCTATATATGTTACTTGATCGATCCTGTTTGGGATTCTTTATATTGGATTTTATTATTCTGCTGCGCACTCGATTTTGTATCAGGAATCCCAACAGTGGTATCGGAGCGAGGTCACTGATACCGTTTATATGAATTTATTTGCATTTTGAATACTATTGGATGGTGATTATGATTTAGAATCAAAATCGATATAATCGGAGATATTTAATTTTTTGTTGAATTTTTTCTATGATTTTATGTGAATTATAAATCTGAAAATTTTATTTTATTGATTTAGAAGTTCTATATAAAAGTCAGAAACATCACATTTTGGAAACGGGCCGAAAAACGAGAAAAATGAGGATGGAACTCGATGACACGAGGTCACCGAGAGTGGCCGAGTCGTGGCTCGGCCATATGGCTCTCGATTTTTTGTCCCGATTTTGAATCAGGTCGCGGGCTGGGCCCGATGCCGGATTGTCCGGGACTCCATTTGTTTTTTATATTTCATTGTAATTATTTCCCGGAATTTAAATTGGATTTAATTTAACTAAATGAATATTTGAAATATTTTTATTAAGGGAATAAATTAAACGAGAATATTATTTTGGCCGGATTACTTCGGACGAATTGATTATAAGTATTAATTGGATTAATATCGTTAAAATTGAATAGATTAATTTTTATATTAAGTGGATTAATATATTAATTGATTATTTAATTTTAATGCCACTAAATATTAATTAGATTAATATTGTAGAAATTGAATAGATTAATTCCATATATTGATTGGATTAATATAGTAAATTAATTATTTAATTTTATTGCCGTTACATGTTGTTTGGAATGCCTTATGTGATGGTGGTATAGCTCGTGGACTTAGTCTTTGATTTGTTTGATTCGATTGGGTTGTAAAGGCCATTTTGAGCCTATTTATTTTTAGTCGGAAATTTGTATATTAGGATGCATTTATTCAATGGTGTAATTATTTATTTTGGCTGTGACGAAGACCAAAGACAACCGACCGAGAAGACGAAGAATCGAGATTGTAATTTTTTTTATTTTCTTTATTGGGTCATTCACTTGGCCCAGTACTTAGGAAAAAATCCATGAGCTATATGTTGGTAGTAACTAGGTTGCTATTTACTGGTTTTCATTTTGAATGATTGACAAACACAAACGCGCTTATAAATGAATTAATGTGCAAAGTATAACACAACTAAACTAAGTTTGAAAAGGTTACGAGGTTTCCTACCCTCCATCAAACTCGTAGAATATTGATACCCGAGTCGGTGTGTTATGCTTCCGAGTTATCGGGGTAGTACATTTGGCAGAAGTTGATAAATTCTTGAGTGCATTAGATGCCTTCGGTTGGTGATAAATTTCGTCCCTAGAAACCTGATAGGTTGCTTGGCGAGATTCAATAGTCAGACTGATAGACGTTGATGGTCAACAGCTAAGATAGTCCCGATTGCCAAGAAACCTGATAGGTTGAGGGCATGAAGACTACGGGTAAAAGAAGATCGAATCACCCATTGGACGGGTTGGTGTTGGACACCACTTTACAAAAATTAATAGGCAAGAAACCTTGTTGGGTACGGGGTCAGATATTTGCGCCGTTTGCGGAAGCGTAAATAAAATTGCGGAAAATAAATGACGCACGGATTTATAGAGGTTCGGCTATAAACGAGCCTACGTCCTCTCTCGGTATCTTTTTCTATAGGATCAAGATAAAAACCTCTTCTCCTCTCTTCTATCGGTCGATGTATAACCGTTACAATCACGTCTTCTATTGGTCCGTGATAAACCACTCGCACTTGTCTTTGTGTCGGTCCAAGTTAAACCGTTTTCCTTTTCGTAGGACAAGGAATCAACCTCTCTAGCTTTCTATGGGTACTAGATAAACCTCACTTAGATAGCGATTGCGATTCTAACAATGTCGGATCCTTAATCCTAATAACACCGAATCCAATCGTATCTTTTCTTTTACCACTCGTGTATGTTTTCGTGAACTCTCACTCAAACACTTACAATTAAGCTCAATATCAACAACAAGAATGTGTGTAATAATATCACAAGAATAGACTATTTTCTCAAGGTTGTTGTACTCAAACAATACCATAGGGATGATATTTATAGGCTCCATCTTCAAACTAGCCGTTAGCTGCTGAACCTTCTTTACGTACGTTATATCCATTCTATTACGTACGTAAGCATCATTACGTATGTTAACCTCTACAGGTTACGTACGTAAGCCTCTTCACAAAACAGTCCAGGGAGTTTCGTCATTTTGGGTTATGTACGTTATCATTTCCTCCGTTACGTACGTTAAGCCTTATGTCACTGCTGACGTCATATGTCCGTTGCATACTTTTCTGACTTTGACTCCTCCAACGTTCACTTTTTTGAACTGTGTTACGTACGTTATCTTTCTGTCATTACGTACGTTAGCTTCATCATATTACGTACGTTAACATTGTCTTGTTACGTACGTTAGCTTTGTTTTTCTCCAGCCTTTTGCACTTCGTTTCCTTCGATGCTTGGCTTCGTCTCTTCGTTATTTTGTTTTGCTTATCAACATTAATCATCAAAACACTTTTAATTTATGCATGGAACAAAATGTTCCAACAATCTCCCCCTTTTTGATGATTACAAAACAACAATTCGTCAATGGGATTTACCTGCAAAAATACAAATATATGTATATCTTTACAGACCAAAGTTTTCGACTTTGTCCGTTTCGTTAGAATCTTCTCCCATTTCTTTTTCGACTCATTCTTTTCTTTTCTCATTTTTAATTTTTCATCGTCTTTTCGACGTCTCCTCATTTTTCTTTTTCTGTCATTTTCGACTTCTCCTTTTCATTTTTCGATTTTCTCCCCCTTTTTAGGGTTAATCACATTTTCGACTTCTTTTTCTCCTTCTCCATTCTCTCCTCCTTTTTGTTTTCATCAAAAAGTGGATAAAATATCAATTGAAATAAATAATACCAAAATATAAAATATGCATGATACAATTTATGAATAATTGCATAAAGTGTAAAAAAAAAAAAAAACTCCCCTGAGAATAATATCTCCCCTTTAAAAAAATACTCCCCCTGAGTAAAATACAAAAATCAATTTTTGGGGATCCAACCTATAGTTGGTTTTTGTTTCGAGACATAAACAATATTTGAAATATTTGTTCCTTTAGGAACCCAAATTTTCTTAATTTTTATCGTCCGGCGAGGGCTTTTGCAATTTGAAACGTGATGCCCGATTTTCAAACACTTTTCGCAATGGGGTATTTTAAAATTAACGGATTCGTTTTTCGAACGTGGTTTGAATCCTAACCCCTCTTTATTTAAAGTATATTTTTGAACACATAACATTTGTTCAAATTTATCGTTGCCGCAAGAGAATTTTCTTGTCAAAGATTTTAGTTCATCTTGAACTTTTAAAAGATCATTCTTCAAAATATTCTCATTTTCAATACACTTTGAATGATCGATTTCAACAAATTTTCCCTTCTCGATAATTTTGGAATTTTCAATTTCCAAAGATTTAATTTTAGACTTAAGGGATTTGATTTCCGATAATGCATTTTGAAAATCCGTATGTAATAACTCAAATGCATCAAAAAGTTCGTCACGAGAGGATGTACTTACTTGACTTTCGACGTCGCTGTCGTCGAACGAACTCCGGGCCATGAGAGCGAGATTATTTTGATTGATGAACTCATCATCTTCGTCGTCATCGCTCCATGTTGCTACGAGAACCTCCTTCTTGGGTTTGACACGGCAATTTTTAGCCAAGTGGCCTGGTTTACCACATAATCGACAAGAGTTGTCGAATTTCTTAGATTCGCTCGAGATATCCTTCTTCCTCCGGTTTAATAAAGTTTGGAATTTATTAATATTCTTTGCATAATATGCCGCTTCTTCTTCGCTTTCCTCAGCCGGGATTTCTTCTTTCTTCCTCGATATCTTAGCCTTCATGGCTAACGATTTTTCTTTCGGTTTCGGCTTGACACTTCGTGATTTTAACACGATCTCATAATTAATTAGCGAACCAACGAGGGCGCTAAAATCGAGCGTGTTGAGATCTTTGGATTCCATAATTGCGGTCACGGTGCCGTCCCATTCGCTAGGTAGTGATCTTAAGATTTTCTTGACTTTTTCACTACTAGATAATGGTTTGCCAAACAAAGCTAGTCCATTGGTGATGACCGAGAATCGGTCGAGCATATTGGTGATGGACTCGTCACCCTTCATCATGAATAACTCGTAGTCATGGAGAAGCATATTTATCTTCGTCTCCTTGACTTGAGTCGTCCCTTCGTGTGTGATTTCTAGAATTTTCCATATTTCTTTCGCACTCTCACACGATGAGATTCGATTGACCTCTTCCGGATTTAAGGCACAAAATAAGAGTTGAGTAGCCTTACAATTTAGATGGTCATTTTTCCAATCGGCATCGTCGTATTCTTCGAAAGATTTGAGCGTACCGTCGGATTTGATTGGAACTTTCGGGCCAAGGCAAATAATCTTCCAAATCTCGATGTCGTATGCTCGGATGAATATCGACATCTTCTTCTTCCACGTCAAATAATTTGAGCCATTGAAAAATGGTGGTCGGTTGAGAGCAAGGCCTTCGACTGGCGAGAATTGAAACGCCATTGGATCTTTTTCTCCTCGGATGTTAAGCCGTGTATTGGAGTACCACTCCGATACCAATTGTTGGGTACGGGGTCGGATATTTGCGCCGTTTGAAGAAGCGTAAATAAAATTGCGGAAAATAAATGACGCACGGATTTATAGAGGTTCGGCTATAAACGAGCCTACGTCCTCTCTCAGTATCTTTTTCTATAGGATCAAGATAAAAACCTCTTCTCCTCTCTTCTATCGGTCGAGGTATAACCGTTACAATCACGTCTTCTATTAGTCCGTGATAAACCACTCGCACTTGTCTTTGTGTCGGTCCAAGTTAAACCGTTTTCCTTTTCGTAGGACAAGGAATCAACCTCTCTAGCTTTATATGGGTACTAGATAAACCTCACTTAGATAGCGATTGCGATTCTAACAATGCCGGATCCTTGATCCTAATAACACTGAATCCAATCGTATCTTTTCTTTTACCACTCGTGTATGTTTTCGTGAACTCTCACTCAAACACTTACAATTAAGCTCAATATCAACAACAAGAATGTGTGTAATAATATCACAAGAATAGACTATTTGCTCAAGGTTGTTGTACTCAAACAATACCATAGGGATGGTATTTATAGGCTCCATCTTCAAACTAGCCGTTAGCTGTTGAACCTTCTTTACGTACGTTATATCTATTCTATTACGTATGTAAGCATCATTACGTACGTTAACCTCTACAGGTTACGTACGTAAGCCTCTTCACAAAACAGTCCAGGGAGTTTCGTCATTTTGGGTTACATATGTTATCATTTTCTCCGTTACGTACGTTAAGCCTTATGTCACTGCTGACGTCATATGTCCGTTGCATACTTTTCTGACTTTGACTCCTACAACATTCACTTGTTTGAACTGTGTTACGTACGTTATCTTTCTTTCATTACGTACGTTAGCTTCATCATATTACGTACGTTAGCTTTATTTTTCTCCAGCTTTTTGCACTTCGTTTCCTTCGATGCTTGGCTTCGTCTCTTCGTTATTTTGTTTTGCTTATCAACATTAATCATCAAAACACTTTTAATTTATGCATGGAACAAAATGTTCCAACAAACCTGACATGTTGCGTCTATTAAAATTTGTAAAGAACTCGATCACCACTAAGAAGTCGATCTAACCATGACTTCCGGATTATAACATGGGAGTGTGTAATTCCGATAAAATTAGTGGGAGTCGAGACAAGAAATATACAAGCCCTTAAATTATATACTCGGTCATAATAAAACAAGTCACTAATTCAATCTTGTCTAAACTAATGCAGAGAAACGAAACAATATCTCTTTTAAAATGGAAAAGAACCCCCTTGCAATACTACTTGAAAAGAATCTACTAACTGGCCCCAACTTTGTTGACTGGTTGCGGAATCAGATGATTGTACTCAGCATGGAGTCTATGGGATACGTCTTAGAGGCGGACATTCCACCGACTCCAGTCCGGAATAGGGGTAATCAGGAAGAAATTAACGTCCATGGAAAATGGGTCAATGATGATGTCTTTGATGCGTGGCTTTATGATGGGCTCAATGACTAATGAGCCGCAGAGCGCACGAAAAATGACTTACGCTGGGCATTCTCGCAACTTGACCGAGCTTTATGGAGAGCACAGTAGGACTGCTAGATATGAGATATCGAAGCAGTTATTCAGTACTAGGATGAAGGAAGGGGAAAAAGTAAGAGACCACATCCTCAAGATGATCTATATGATTGAGAGGCTCGAGGTGCTCAATTTTCATATGGATTTATCCCTTCATATTGATCTCATCCGTCAATCTATGTCTGACTCCTTCATGCAGTTTGTAATGAATTTCAACTGTAATGAGATTTCATGCACATTAGTTGGGGTAATGAACAAACTGGTGATGGCACGGTCTAATATGAAGACTAAGCTGAGGGAGACTGCTCTTGTGATTTCTTCTGGGCCTCGGAGGTCCAAGAATAAGAAGAAAAATACATACGAGTAGTATAAACCCAAAAGAGGGGTGGAGAAAGGCAAGGGCAAGGCCCTTAAGGTTCATAAGGTAGGCGGTCCTAAACCTACGGATAGATGTCTTGTATGCAGTGGGCTGGGCCAATGGCGTAGAACTTGTCCCAAAGTCAACGACGCATCAGGTATGAAACTTTTAGTTTTTGAATCCAATCATTCCGCTACTATATATTCTACTTCATGGATTCTGGATTCAGGTGCTACTTCTCATATTTGTACTATGAATCAGGATCTAGAATGAAGTAGGCAGCTTAGAGCTGGGGAAGTGATGGTCACTATCGTAAGCGGACGAAGTGTCGAGGCACCAATATTAGATCATTCCTACTAGGTTTGGAATCCGGTTTTATTTTGACGTTAGATAAAGTACTGGTTTTGCCCAAGGGGCATAAAAATATTGTATCCATTCCAGTCTTGGACCCGAAAGGATTTTCTTTCTTCATTGGCAATGGTTGTTGTCAAATTTATTTTTGAAATAAAATTGTTGGTACAACTACATTGTTGAATGGTTTATATCATCTGAACTTGCAAAATAAATCAGCAGTGAACACTATAACTAGGAAACGTGGCAGGCATGATACTAATCAAGCTTTTAAGTGGTACCTTAGAGTTGGTCATGTTGCTCAGACCAAGGTTCATAAAATGGAGAAAGATGGACTTTTAAGTACATTGGGTGAAGAACCCTATCCAACTTGTGAATCCTGGCTTAGAGGCAAGATGACTAAGTCCCCCTTCACAGGGACATTTGAAAGGGCTCCTGAGAAACTTGGGTTGGTACATACCGATGTTTGTGGTGCTTTGGAAGCAGCCCGAGATGGATATCAATATTTCATAACATCCACAAATGATCATACTAGGTATGGGATTGTGTACTTGATGAAACATAAATCCGAAGCCTTTACTAAATTCAAGGAATTTAAGGCCCTAGTTGAAAAACAGACTGGATGTCATATCAAAACACTTCGGTCAGACCGAGGTGGCGAGTATATGAGCATCGAGTTTGATGAGTTCCTTAAGGAACATGGAATAGTTTCAAAAGTCATGCCTCTATGAACCCCACAGTTAAATGGTGTTAAGGAAAGGAGAAATCGGACTTTGTTGGACATGGTCTGCTCCATGTTGAATTACACTTATTTACCGATTTACCTGTGGGGGTACGCCCTACCTACCGCTGCCTATATCCTTAATATATGTCCTTAAAAATCCATTCCTATCACTCCGCATGAGATGTGAAAGGGTAATAAACCATGTCTTAATCACATAAGGATTTGGGGATGTAACGCCCATCTCAAAAAGGCCAAGGTGGACAAACTGGAAGCGAGGTCCATCAAGGGACATTTCATTGGATACCCAGAGGACTCGATGGGTTATCTATTCTACATGCCATAAGACAGGTCATTGTGTGTATGGAAGCGCACTTCTTTGAGGATGAATTCATTCAAGAAGGTGGATCGGGTAGAAATGTCTCTATGGAAGAGCACGATGAAAGTCCCGAGGAGACATCTGATCAAGGATCAAGAACCGAACCTATTGTAACACAAACTCCACTTCGAAGGTCTGATAGAGTGCCTCACTTACCTAAGAGGTATGGCTATACACATGTCGAAGTACTGGGTCTCCATGATATACCTGATAGCCGTGAGGATGAACATGTCACATAGGACCAGCCAATAGTGGATGTGGACTCCAATAAATGGCAAGAAGCTATGGAAGCTGAGATAGACTTGATGCATGCCAATCAGGTATGGACTCTAGTAGATCTATTAACTGGCATGAAGCCCATTGGAAGTAAATGGATCTATAAGAGGAATACTGATGGGGATGGCAAGGTTGACACCTATAAGGCCAGGCTTGTGGCAAAGAGTTATACCCAAAAGGAAGGGATCGATTATCATGATACCTTCTCGCTCGTAGCTATCATCAAGTCTATTCACATGATGCTTTCCATTGCTGCACATTACGATTATGAAATATGGCAGATGGACCTCAAAATGGCTTTTCTAAATGGATACCTCGAGGAGGAAATCTACATGGAACAGCCTAAGGGTTTTGTGTCCAAAGCTAATATTCATAAGGTGTGCAAGCTGCAACGAGCCATTTATGGGATGAAGCAAGCTTCTTGGAGTTGGAACCTTTGATTTGATGGAGCAGTCAAGTACTTTGATTTCGTGCAAAACGAGGAGGATACATGTGTTTACAAAAAGGTCAGTGGGAGCAACATTGCGTTCTTAGTACTATATGTAGATGATATTCTGCTTATAGGAAATAACGTAGCAATGCTCAGCACTGTGAAAGCTTGGGTTTCTAAAACGTTATCTATGAATGACTTGGGAGAAGCTTCCTATATTCTAGGTATCCGTATTTATAGAGGCAGACCATGAAGAATGATAGGACTTTCCCAAGCCCTCTATATAGAAAAAATCCTAAGAAGATTCAAGATGGATAATTCTAAAAGAGGTTCCTTCCCATGCGACATGGAGTTCATCTCACCAAGAAAATGTATCCTCAAAGTGAGGAAGACAAAATAGATATGAGTAAGGTACTATATGCCTCGACAGTAGGTAGCCTCATGTACGCTATGTTGTGCACGAGATCGGACTTAGCCTATGTTGTGAGTGTGGTAAGTCGTTTTCAAGCAAACCCGGGAAGGGAACACTGGATTGCCATTAAGAACACTCTTAAGTGCTTGAGAAGGACTAGAGATATGGTTCTTACTTACGGTGGTAGAGAATTGAAAGTGGTTGGATTCACCGATTCTGATTTTCAAGTAGACAAGGACATATGTAAGCCAACATCTGGGTATTTGTTTACTCTCAATGGAGGAGCAGTGTCTTAGAGAAGCTCCAAACAAAGCGCTATTGCAGATTCCACCTGCCAAGCAGAGTACCAAGCTGCCTCAGAGGCTAGCAAAGAAGCTTTTTTGATGCAGAAGTTTGTGCAAGAACTTCAAGTGGTGCCTAACACGGAACTACCTATATCACTATTCTGTGATAATGATGGAGTTGTCAACCAAGCCAAGGAGCCAAGGGCTCACCAAAGCACCAAGCATATAGAGATAAAGTATCACCTCGTTCGAGAGATGGTTAGCAAAGGATATGTTTCGTTGTAAATAAGAGCGAACATTCCACTCTCATTAAAGGATAAGAGAGAAGTGCACTGGAATTATTTAAGGCTTATTTACGTAAACCGTTCGCAAGTCGATAAACTTAATTGGGCATTAAGTTTTGAGTAAGACTTGTATAACTGATGCTAGGACATGTGCATGTCTTGATAGCATAGTTATAGGTATATTGGTGGGACCAGTTTACTCGAACACGACTCATACTTGATTCAGTTACACGGTATTCACTCTTGGAGAGTCGATGATGAATCGAAAGGTTGTGATAGTATAAGTGGACCTTTGACTTGAGGGTTAACACGTTCTGAGCACGGTTTCCCTTAGTTTTAAAAACTCTCTTGGTCATTTTACCTTCCAGACATGATTCACAAATTGAAAATGAGTCAACTTGGAGGTCGTCTAGTGGGCCATCATCTACCAATCCACACGTCGAACCACTCAACCTCAAGAATAGTGTTCAACAAAATTTCATGTAATCTGGAGATGTTTCCCATCCGTTGACACTGGTCACATGTGGACACAAAGGAATGAGCATCCTTGAATAACGATGGCCAGTAGAAACCTGACTGCAAGACTTTTGCCGTTGTCCTAGTGCCACTTAAATGCCCACCGTAGGGTGATGCATGGCAATGACTCAACACATTCTGAATTTCGTCGTCCGGAGTACATCTATGAATGAGTCGGTCGGGACATCTTTTAAAAGAAAAGGATCGTCCCATAAGTAGTATTTTGCGTCTGAAATCAGCTTCTTCTTTTGATGACGAGAGAAGTCATTAGGAATTATGTTGCTTGTGAGATAGTTTACTAGATCAGCGTACCAAGGTGCTTTTTGTGACCCCAGCTTGTAGAGCTGCTCATCCGGGAAGTTTTCTACAATTGGAGGATGATTCTCTGCTTTCTCCAAGGGATTTTCTAAACATGAGAGATGATCTGCAATGATATTTTCAGTTCCTTTCTTATCTCGTATCTGCAAATTGAACTCTTGTAGGAGAAGCACCCATCTAATCAATCTCGGTTTATCATCTTTCTTTTCTAGAAGGTACTTGATAGCCGAATGCTCAGTCCACACGACCACTTTTATACCCAACAAATAAGCACGGAATTTATCAAAAGCAAATATCACGGCTAATAGTTCTTTCTCTATCGTTGCATAATTTCTTTGGGCATCGTCAAGGGTTCGAATTCATAATACACGACATGAAATACTTTTCCTCGTCGCTGTCCCAAAACTGCCGTAATGGAAAAATCAGTAGCGTCGCACATCAATTCAAACGGCAGGCTCCAGTCTAGGGCGACTATAACAGGAGCGGTGCTCAGAGCCTTCTTCAAGAGATCGAAGCTTTCTTTACACAACTCATTAAAATCAAACGGGACATCTTTCATGAGCAAATCACACAAAGGCTTTGTGATCTTCGAAAAATCTTTAATAAAACGGCGATAGAACCCGGCGTGTCCCAAAAAACTCCTCACCCCTTTACTGAAGTAGGCGAAGGCATCTTCTCAATCGTTTTAATTTTTGCACGGTCGACTTCAATCCCATGAGCAGATATGCGATGGCCCAGCACAATGCCTTCCCGGACCATAAAGTGGCACTTCTCCCCATTTAACACCAGATTTGTCTCTTCGCATCTTTTCAGGACCTTCTGTAAATTATGCAAACATAAATCAAATGAATCACCGAAAACAGAAAAGTCATCCGTAAAGATTTCAATACAATGCTCTACCATGTCAGAAAAAATATCCTCTTGCTCAACCGCTAATGTGGCAGAAAGAATAACAGGTAGGGAATCGTCTGGCCCCAAAAATACATACTTCAAATGATTAGGCAGCTGCTTAAGTTCTAGCTTCGGGGGCTTCTCAATCGATGGTACGGTTCGCGTTGGTGAACTTCCGAGCTCCTCACATGGTCTACGAGTGAAAAATGGTGGTGAAGCATCCATGTGTCGTAAATAAGCTACGTGCTCTGGATTCAACTTGGTAGAGGATCCGACTAAAACGGACTATAGTGGATCTGATGGATAGCTCTCCCGAAAAGCGCTTCTTACACACGAGTCAATGACATTTATTTGAAAGCAATTTTCGATGTCACTAGGATGTTTCATAGCTCGAAATATATTAAAAGTGACCTGCTCCTTTTGAACTCGTAAGGTCAGCTCCCCTTTTTCCACATAAACTAGAGTTCTGCCAGTCGCTAAAAATGGTCTTCTTCAATATCGAGCACAATAAATTCAGCAGGAAAAATGAATTTATCGACCTTGACCAGGACGTCTTGTAACACCCGTCTCGGATACTTGATGGATCTATCTACTAGTTGTAAAGAGACCTTAGTAGGCTTGGCCTCCCCAATGCCTAGTTTCTTGAAAATAGAAAGAGGCATAAGATTAATAATGGCGCCGAGATCACATAAGGCTCTATCAAAGGATGAGTTTCCAATAGTGCACGGTATAGTGAAGCTTCATGGATCCTTCAATTTAGGTGGGAGCTTTTTCTGCAAAATAGCGCTGCACTCTTTAGTCAGTGCCACCGTTTCATATTTTTCGAGCTTCCTTTTCTTAGATAAAATATCCTTCATAAATTTCACATAACTCGGCATTTGTTCCAAAGCGTCGGCAAATGGGATATTAATATGCAATTTCTTGAAGACATCAAGAAACTTGGAAAACTGCTTGTCCAACTTTTGCTTTTGCAGACTCTGTAGAAATGGAACTGGTGGTACATAAGTAGGATGAGTGGTTGAGACTACTTTTGACTTGGGCTTTGAGGACATAGTGGTCTTTGGTTGAGTGGACTCCTCATCAATCACTTTCTCAATGGGGCTGCTCTTTCTTTGTTACTCTTGGATTGCTCGTGTAGTTCCCTTCCACTTCGTAATTCAATAGCTTGCATATTTTCTTTGGGATTCATCTTGGTAGCACTTGGTAAGACACCTTGGGGTCTAGATGATTATAGATTTGCAATCTACCCCATTTGAACCTCCAAGTTCTGAATAGAAGTGGAATGATTCTGTAGAGTAGTTTCCGTGCGAGTCATGAATTGACTCGTGTTAGCCGCCATTTTAGCAAGTGCATCTTCTAAAGAGACCTTCGGTGGTTGAGGGGGCTGCTGTTGTGATTGTGTGAATTGAGATTGTGGAGGTTTGTTCAATGCTTGCCCGTTCCTCCATGAAAGATTTGGATGATTTTGCCACCCTTGGTTGTAAGTGTTAGAGTACGGGTTGTTTTGATGATTTCCATTCCCCACAAATTGAGCTTGTTCCACCTGAGATTGCTCAAATGGATTCCCGACTTGACATTCAGTACTAGGATGAGAACCACTGCACCAATTACATGTTTCTGTAGTACCGATAGAAGGAGCGTGTGATAAAACTTGGAGTTGTTGAGTTAAAGCTGCAACTTGGGCCGATAGCGTAGATATTGGATCATTATCGGAAATTTCCATAACTCGTTTCAAATTCACATGCTCAGAAGGCCACTTATAAGCATTCGCAGCCATAGCTTCTAGTAAGGAATAAGCTTCAGCCATAGTTTTGCCCATTAAAGCACCCCCAGCTGCTGCATCCATTAGAGTGCGTGTAGAGGCACTCAATCCGTTATAGAATGTTTGAATCTGCAGCCAATTGGGTAGACCATGATGGGGGCATCTCCTTAGCAAATCTTTATATCGCTCCCATGCCTCATGTAGCGACTCCATATCATAGTGTCCGAAAGCAATTATCTCATTTCTCAGTCTTGCTGTCTTTGCCGGTGGAAAAAACTTAGCCAGAAAAGCTTGCGATAACTCTGCCCAAGTTGTGATAGAGCCTGGCGGGAGCGAATTTAACCAGAACTTGGCCTTGTCCCTTAGAGAGAATGGGAAAATCCGTAGACGAATGGCATCATCAATAACACCATTATTCTTAAATGTCACAAATCTCGAGAAATGACGCAATATGAGCATTAGGGTCATCATTAGCCGATCCACAAATTTGGCTCACTTGTACCATTTGAATGATAGCTGGCTTGATCTCAAAATTGTTTGCCTGAATAGACGGGCGCCGAATCCCCGAAAAATTAGCATTGACCTGCGGAAGTGCATAGTCACGAAGAGCCAATGCTGGTTGAACCTGTTGAATTGGGTTATCAATCCCTTGATTTCCAGTATTGTCCCCTATGGTATCCAGAATCAATAACTCATGTCTTTCCTTCTTGTTTTTCCGCAAAGTGCGTTCGAGTTCGGTATCCAAAGGAAATAAATCTTCGTTACCAAATTTTCTCATGCACTAAACAAATTCCTGGAAGGAAATCAAATGAAACAAAATTTACACAAAACTAAAATAATATTCAAATTAAGACTAAAAACACTGAAATTGATATCAGCAAAAACAATCAGTCCCCGACAACGGCGTCAAAAACTTTTTACGTATTTTCTGTGAATGCAAGTGCACATTGTCGTATTCAAGTAATAAAGTGATGAGTAGAGTATCGTTCCCTCGAGGACTAATGTGCTAATTACAATTTATTGGTATTTCTAATTTTATTTGAACGACCGAAAAATTTGGGTTTGAAGAATTATAAATATTGCGATAAACTAAAATAAATAAAAGAATCAATTATAAGAATAAAGGGAGTTTCAAATGAGAGAAGTATCTAGGATCAAGAATTCACCTTGATTAATCCAAATTAATCTTGATTTATATAAATTATGCAATTTCCCTATTAATTGAAAGCGAAGATTATCTAATTTAATCTAACGCCCCTTCCGAGGTCAGTAGAATTTTCCAAAGCGAACAACTCACTCTAGTCCTATGTGAGTTAATTCGACATTAGCCAAAAAGATCTATAATCTTCAAAATATCGAGCTTCATAATACTCACGGGTATATTCCTATCTCATAAGATAAAATGGTTTTCTCCCAATTATCACTACTCACTTTTCTCTTCCAATTCAAGTTAAGTAGCTAGAACAATTCAATCATCGGCCACACAATTGAAAGCATTAAGAACAATCGGGGAAAACTCAATACAAAAGGGAAAACTATCAATAACGTAAAATAAAGAATTAATTCGTCATAATTTCGGTTTCATCTCAATCCTAGAATAAAGGAGTATAGCCCGACATGCTAGAAAACAACACAAAAATATAAGAATTAAACATAAGGTTCAAGAATTTCAAACACGATTGAAGAACTCGTCCCCTTCTGTCTTCTTGCCTTCGTTTTCCTTATCTGCTCTGTTCCCTGCCGCTAGGTCTTTCGTTCTCCTCTGATTTGATACCCTCTTTTCTATCCTTCTCCCAGCTTTTATAACCTTGCCATGCCTCCAAATCGTGTCCCGAGAATTAGGTCTTGTCCGCCTCCAAAACGGCCAAACATACTATTTTTGTTCCCTTACTTACAATAAGTAAACAAAAACAGGGGGGCAGAGAAAGGGAGCTAATCCTAAATGCGATCAGACAGAAGGAGCCGTACTCGATCGGCTTCATTCAGACACACGCAAGACGATCAAAATTGTTCAACAATATTTACAAGTAAGAATTTCCAAAACATGTCGATACATTCAAACAATCGGTCAGATGAACAATACATCGGAAGCAATCATACACATACTTGAAAAAATTCGCATGCAAACATTCAAAGGCGATCGTGCATGTAAAGACAGATACAATAAGGGAGTATTTTATTCATGACAAGGAGATCTTACAATACAAATCCTGAAGGCAATACAAAGAGAAAGCAAAAATTACAAGTGAAAGAAAACAAAGAAGTCACTCAGGGACCCTCCGGCTGGTCTTCGCCCCCAGGAGGCGGATCGGCATGCGCTCCCCCTTTGGCTTCAGGATGAATAAGTTTATCCGGAAAAGGATACCAACTCAAGTCGATCCCCAAGTCGACGAGGTCAAGGATCGGCAAGGAAAACTCCGGATGCAAAGGGTGCTCGAGTGCATAGGCCTTAAAGCTCTCCATCAAAGGACCGATCTCGATCCCTACCTTTTTGGCGGCTCGAGAAGCGTCGGCATAGGCCACATAATAGGCGAACTCGCCGACGAGTGCCACATTGAGGTAGGGATCGGTCTCGATCGCCTTTAGCTGCCCTCTCAGCTCAGTGGTCGTCTTCTCAGCTTCTGCCAGTTCGACCACCTTAGCGGCCATTTCCCCCTTAGCCTTTTCCAGCTCTCCCTTCGCCGCCTCCAGCTCGCGGTTGAGCCGATCCACCGTTGCCTTCAGACCGGCCTCCTCCTCCTGCGAGGCCGCATGCATCCGGCGAGCCTCCTTCTCTTGGTCGTGGAGCCGATCGGCCATTTCCTTGGAGCGGCTCAGCTCCTGCTTCATCCGATCGTTGTCCTGTTTAGCTCGTTTAGCCATCTCTCTGTACTCCTTCTCCATAGCCTGGATCCGGTTAGCAAATTCAACGTTTTGGTTCCGGGCGGCCTCGAGGTCGCTATGGAGACGAGCATTAAAGGGTCACCCCTCGTAATCCCTTGCAGCTTGGACGACCATCGTCGCCGTCTGGAGAGCCAGGGCAAGGGTCGCATGCATGGCATCTCCAGATCGCCGACGAGCGATCGCATCGAGATCGGTCGTCCAAGCCTTGGGCAGAGAGGAGATGGCCTTCTGAACATAAGTAGGGACGTCGAGGGACTTCTGCGGAGACTTGCTCGCAAGGGAGTCCAGCACCATCGGTGAGACGTCCGGATCAGCAAGACGAACCCTGCAACACAAACAAAAGAGACAAAGGAGTTAGAATATACCTAACTAAATTTTCCAACTCGGGAAGTTCAATACGATCTCACCTATTGACCAGCTCAGGATCGCGGCCAAAATAGGGCTTTCCCTGAGAAGTCTCGGCTTCAGCGATCGCGGCTCTTTTCAAGAAGCCGGCCGGTGACCTGGAGCCGGACGCCGAGGGCTTGGGACCAGACCCCTCTGCCATCGGAACGGAAGAAACGTGGGGAGCGGCGATCGGCGGCTCCAAGATAGCTAAGTCCGCCTCAGCTGTCGGCAGGGACCCCTCCGGCCTCTGCCTCTTGCGGTTGCGCTGAAGTTGTTCCTCCTCTTGAATTTCCGGCTCGGCGACCGGTACCACAGCGGGCCTCACCACAGGGGCAGGGCGAGACGACGTTGCAGCAACGTGGCCTGTCTTCTTTCCCAGGTGAAGACGACCTATAAGACCAGGATTAGACATGGCGATCTCCTGTGGTGGCTCGACGAAGCGGGGAAAATGAATCTCTGCCAAAGAACAAACTCTAACAAGTTAGACACTTACTTAGACATTGCAAACTCTTGGAGACGACCGTCACGCAGGAAAGAGTGAATAAAAAGTCGTACCTAGGACCTTCAAGAGGCGAGGGTAGCGAAACAGTCGAACTCCCAACCGGTGACGTTCGAGGCTGACTGAGTGAACGTCTATGTAGGAATCCGGCAATGCGCGAATCCGCTCCCAGACGATCAAGAAATCGAAGGGGAGATCGCCGATTGCTGGAACAGGGAATCCTGCAAAAAGAGAGACAAATTAGATCAGTTCAAGGAGTATACAAATAAAGGGAGAGTTAAAACCCTTACTCGGATTCTGCTCCCGAAAATTGGTGGGGATATCCAATTCTTCCTCCGGATTATCGCCCGATGCCGACCTCCATGCACCGCCGACCCAGCACCACTTTGCCAGGTCGCCCTGAGCCTTGTTCGGCACCCCAAGGACCACCCTACCCAGGCGACCTTGGATATGGTAGCCTCCGATCGATCCCTTCTGCACAGTCAACTTAAAAAGATAATTCATCTCCAGTGCAGAAGGCAAACGATACAGCCTGTGACCGCCGAACAACGTCAATGTACTGACAATCTGCATCCAGGCATTCGACGTCAACTGGAGAGGCGCCAAATTCCAGGTGACCAGCAGATACGAGATGGCGAACGACAAGAGAAACCGCAGTCCGGCCGCCAGGATCATTTTATTAATGGCGACCATACCCTCGGGAGGCTGGTCGGCACGTTCATTCTCGGAGGGCACGTGCAGTGAAACGTCAGAAGGAATATGATATTTGGCCCTCCAGCGGCTCAAGCCTTTGCGGGTCGCCGAACTCCGAATCCTACCGAGGGTCCACTGAGACGGGTCGGTGGCCCGAAACACCGTCCGCTTCACATGTTCGTAGGGATGAGCGGCGGAATAAGCTTCGAAATCAAATTCTGGACAGGGCCCGGCAATCCCCTCCATAAGCTTAGCAAAAGCCATATAGGCGGGGCCGAACACGCTATCCTTTTCCCAAGACAACCACACCAGTTCATCTTCATCCACCGGCGAACCCCCTTGCTCTGCCGTCGCCACAGATCTCTCCACTTCGGCCTCGTTAAAGAGCTCCTCGAGTTCTGCGGGTGCAATCCCCGCAAGAATAGCCTCAACGGCCATTTCCATATGGATTCCCACGGGAATTTCCTCCCGGTCCAGCGAAGCCGCGGCGGCGGAGGTGCTTCCGGTCTCGAAGGTCTCAGATCCTCCAGACATATTATAAAAAGTAAAGGGAGAAAGAAGATTGGTTTTCTTACCTAAAAAGAAAAAGGAGGACGATCGGCACAAGAAGCTTCCGAAATTTCTGCAGAGTTTTGGCAAAGAAGGCAAGGACGCGTGAAGAGTAAAAATGAAGTAGCCCTAGCCCCTTTTATAGGCGGGAGTAGGGGTCTCTTTGCAAATAGGCGAAATCCCGAGGGTTGGAGGGCAACCGTCGGGGGGGACACATTAAATGCAGCCCTCGAATCCCGCGTGCACGTCTTTTCGAGGGCACGCCAGACGACAAAGTCTGACAAACCGTCGGGCTCCCTCAATAGAAACGCGACGCGTGTCCTTGCAACGTTTCGCAAGCCCGCCTTCGTTTCCCGCTGCTCCCAGCGCTAAAGGAGATCATCCAAATTTGAAATTAGATCGTCTGATCGTCTAAGCAGTGGCGATCGCCAAACAGTGCCACCTCACCCCGTGTTTTCAACATCGAGCCGAGCTGGGGGGGCAATTGTTGTGCGGCGATTAATACACCTCGAAGGTGATCGTCATGACGATCAGAGAGTCTACCATAGAAGACATACCCTAGGCAAAACACCCTGCAGTCGGCGCCCACGATGATCGTCTTTCGGTATCCGGCAATCGTCTTTTGTTAATTGGCGATCGTCTATGATGTCCAACCAGAGACGATCGTCTCATGCCACGTATGAATCCAACATCCGTCAAAGTCATCGAAGACTGAATCTTAGATGGTGGCCCATGTACAGATCCACAAAGGGTGCCGACAGATAAGACATTTGACCCCAGCCTGTCACCTACCTCACCTACCGACAGAGCCGCCGAAAGGTACAAAGTGGGTCCTCCCTGGACAGCGACTCAGGACGCGTGCAGGCTTCCCATTGGCCCGCACAGCTGGTCGCCAACAGCAGCCCCAGACTTTAAGGGAACAACCTCACGTGACGGGACGATCGGCCAACTTATTATAATATAGAAAACGGCGGTCACCCGCGATCGCCGGAGAGGTCCCAGCAACCTTGTCTCCTATAAATAGGAGGCTCACTACAGTGGCTAGGAGGGGCTGTGATTACCGTGAATACAAGTGCAGAACATACAGAGAGAGAAACATAGACTCATCTGGCAATTACTTACACATTCATAGTGATATTCATACATACTTACAATACATCCCAAGCAAGAACTCACAGATCTTCATATCTGGTTCTTCCGGCAATCTATACGCTCTACAGCTTAGATAACTAGAAGTCTTTACACTCATTGTAATAGATTCTAACATTAATATTTGTACTCAACAGTATACTTATTAATAACATCTCGCGAGAGCATTCAAGCCCGGGATTAACAACCCCGGCAAATCTTGTGTTATTTATCTTCTCACGGAAGTGTTCTCGCATTTGTTTGTTACTCAATCATTCCAGCAATACTATCTCCGGATAATATTTTGGGTAACAACACCGGGGTATGCGGCCTTCTTCTTTAAGAGCTCAGGGCTCAGTCGTCTAGGACGAGCATGGCTTTACATCCTTTGCTTGCGGATCGACCCTACTTCACAGATATGCTCTGTCTTACTTCCCCGCGCCCGACTGCTCTATGCCATCACGTCCGGTCTTAGATTTGATGTGGCCCCACATCTGGACCGTTCCATTCTACAATGTATAAAGAGAGGCACCAATATGGGACTGAAGCATTCTTCTCTGATTTGCGCCTTATGTCGCCAGTCGGGTGTGGTCTGGTCGGATGACGAGCCCACCATCGCACCCCAAGGTCTAATTGACCATCGCATCATCTCCCATTTTGACCAGTAGGGTGGCGCACGAGCACACCCGTGCGGATGAGGCTTTCTTTTGGATGAGCCACACGAGCACTCGCCTACCTTAGAGCCCCTTCTGCTTACTCATGAGCCGGCGACTGATACAGATGATCAAACCGAGTCTGCTCCACCCCCAACGAGAGATCACATATTACAGGTGATGTTCGATGGCCTAAGGGAGGAGATGCGAGCAGAATGAGACAGTGTGATCGCAGCCATGCGACGGGAGATGTACGAGCAGGTCCGCCAGGCCAATCGACATGCGGAGAGGCGCTTAGCTGCGAGGGACGCTTACCATCGGGATTACTTAGTTGTGTGGACCCATATCCTTCACCCAGACAGACCATACATCCCTCCAACCAGGCCACCTACACCTCCCACTTCACCGGACGAGGCTGATGCCAGTGCGTTTTTCCTTAGGGGAGTACTTGATCTCTCTTTTACTGCTTATTCTTATTTGTCGTCCATTTGGGTCAATGTACTTCTCAAGTTTGGGGGGGTTAATTTTTAGTTGTTATTTATTTAGTTTGTCTTGCTTGTCTTCTATGGTATTCTGGATATTGTTTACATTCGTGAGTATGTCGTGCAGCCTTGTGTAAAACCGAATATATGATACTGATTTCTATTTGAAGAAACGGATAAGTCTAGTCAAGTTCACATTATGCTATTTCTATACTTGAGTACTCATTTTGGTCTAATTTTCGCGTCATTATGGTAACCTTAACACTCAGGAAATGAGACAAACGTGTTTATCATATTTGCATTACTTCAACCCCCATATATGTGTTTGATTGCATTATTCATCTAGCGAGTCGCCTAGTGTCATTGGCCTTGTAAGTATGGAACTAAGTACCTACGTTTAGACATTTGTTTAGACAGTTTTAATTCCCAAAAATATGAACAGCCAGACATGTTCTAGGATTGGAAGTCTAGTAACCGGGTGTATTCACGTGACCCGTAGTTTACATTTACGTAAAACGACGACCTTGAATATACATGTGTAAGTGATTGAATTATTGATCATAAAAAATTAGCATCCCTGATGATAGGAAGCCAAGTAACTGGATGTATTCACGTGAACCGTCATTTACATTTGCGTAAAACAACAACCTTGAATCGGATGTTTGGGTGAAGATACTCGAGTTTCTTCTCCGCTGTAGAGGGAGACTTAGTAACTAGGAGAATTCATGAGCCCCATGAGTGTCTCTTACGTCAAACGATTCCCCAATACATGAGAATAGAAATCCACCCTAGGGTTCTTCCGACGAAACATCCTGGGAGTCGAAACCTAGTGGTTAACTCGAGTCATAATAGTCATTAAATAAAAGGGAGTGTTGTCCGGGGAATGTCATTTTTACTGAATTTCTTATGTTTTTGCCCCGAGGCTGTGAGACTGGGCGAGTTAGCTTGTTATAACCACAACATTCATATTGTCGGTTGGCTCATTTCACGTTTGTTGATCTTTGAGCCTTGATTTCCTTTATGGGCGGAGATTAGCACTAAAAATGGGTAGCTCGAGGAATCATTACCCATAATGTGACTCACCAGTACGTTATGCACATTATTATTTTAGTTTTCAGGGTAGTATAAATAAGTTGAGCACTATGGGTTGTTGGGTACGGGGTCGGATATTGCACCGTGTTGCGGAAGCATAAAAATCAAGTGCGGAAATTTAAAGCACATAAGGATTTATAGAGGTTCGGCTATAAACGAGCCTACGTCCTCTCTCGGTATCTTTTTCAATAGGCTAAAGAAAAACCTCTTCTCCTCTCTTCTATCGGTCGAGGTATAACCATTTACAATCACGTCTTCTATTGGTCCGTGATAAACCACTCGTACTTGTCTTTGTGTCGGTCCAAGTTAAACCGTTTTCCTTTTCGTAGGACAAGGAATCAACCTCTCTAGATTTCTATGGGTACTAGATAAACCTCACAAAGATACCGATTGTGATTCTAACAATGCCGGATCCTTGGTCCTAATAACACCGAATCCAATCGTATCTTTTCTTTTACCACTCGTGTATGATTTTGTGTATAACACTCAATCACTCCATGTAAGCTCAATATTACAATAATAATACAACGAATATCAATGTCAGATGAATGTGTAGTATGCTTGAAGTTGTTGTATGAGTCACTACCATAGACATGGTATTTATAGGCTCCATCATCAAACTAGCCGTTAGCTTCTGCAGGCTTGTTTACGTACGCTATCCTCTACATATTACGGACGTAAGCTTCATTATGTACGATAACCACCCCAGGTTACATACGTTAGCCTAGTCCAGTTTCTGTCCAGTGAGCTTCGTTTCTTTGGTTACGTACGTTAGCATTGACTTCATTACGTACGTTAACATTACATCACTGATGACATCATATATCCGTTGCATGCTTTTCTGACTTTGACTCGTCCAACGTTCACTTGGTTGAACTCCTTTACGTACGTTATACAACCTCTATTACGTACGTTAGCTTGCCCATATTATGTACGTTAACATACCCTTGTTACGTACGTTAGCTTTGATTTTATCCAGCATTTTGCACTTCGTTTTCCTTCGATGCTTGCATCGCCTCTTCGATGTTTTGTTTTGTTTATCGCCTTTAATCATCAAAACACTTTTAATTTATGTATGGAACAAAATTTTCCAACAATCTCCCCCTTTTTGATTATTACAAAACAAAACTTCGTCAATGGGATTTATCTGCAAAAATACAAATATATGTATATGTGTACAGACCAAAGTTTTCGACTTTGTCCGTTTCGTTAGTTTCTTCTCCCATTTATTTTTCGACTCCTTCATTTTTATTTTCCTGTTATTTTCGACTTCTCCTTTTTATTTTCAACTCCTTCGTTTTTCCAATTCTTTTTGTATGCTTTCGATTTTCTTCGATTTTTCTCCCCCTTTCAAGGTTAATCCCATTTTCGACTTATTTCTCCATTCTCCTATCTTTCCCCTTTTTGTATTCATCAAAAAGTGCAATAAAATACCAATTGAATAAAAATTTGCAATAAATATAAAATATGTATTATACTAATATATGATAAATAAATGCATGAGTAGGACGGAGTTTATACTCGTTTTTCGAAAAAAAATATACTCCCCCTAAAAGTATTATCTCCCCCTTTGTAAAATATAAAAATTAATTTTTGGGGATCCAACCAATAGTTGGTTTTTGTTTCGAGACGTAAACGATATTTGAAATAATTGTTCCTTTAGGAACCCAAATTTTCTTAATTTTAATCGTTCGTCTAGGGCTTTTACAATTTGAAATATGATACCCGATTTTTAAACACTTTTTGCAATGGGGTATTTTGAAATTAACGGATTCGTTTTTCGAACGTGTTTTGAATCCTAACCCCTCTTTATTCAAAGTAAACTTTTGAACACCAAGCATTTGTTCAAATTTCCCGTTTCCGCACGAGAATTTCTTTGTCAAAAATTTAAGCTCGGTTTGAATTTTAGCGAGATCATCCTTGAAAATATTTTCATTTTCAATACACTTTGAATGATCGATTTCAACAAATTTTCCCTTCTCGATAATTTTGTAATTTTCAATTTCCAAAGATTTAATTTTAGACTTAAGGATTTTGATTTCGGATAAAGCGTTTTGAAAATCCGAATACAATAATTCAAATGCATCAAAAAGTTCATCACGAGAGGATGTACTTACTTGGCTTTCGACGTTGATGTCGTCGAACGAACTTCGGGCCATGAAAGCAAGATTATTTTGATCGATAAATTCGTCGTCTTCGTATTCATTGCTCCATGTTGCCACGAGGACCTCCTTTTTGGGTTTAGCACGACAATGTTTAGCGAAGTGGCCTAGTTTTCCACATTGTCAACAAGAGTTGTCGAATTTCTTCGTTTCACTCGAGATATCCTTCTTCCTCCGGTTTAATAAGGTTTGGAATTTATTAATATTCTTGGCATAATATGCCGCTTCTTCATCGCTTTCTTCCACCGGGATTTCTTTTCTCGACATTTTAGCCTTCATGGCTAATGATCATTCCTTTGGTTTTGGCTTGACACTACGTGATTTTAACATGATCTCATAATTAATTAGCGAACCAACGAGGGCACTAAAATCGAGTATATTGAGATCTTTGGATTCCATAATCGCGGTCACGGTGCCGTCCTATTAGCTAGGTAGTGATCTTAAAATTTTCTTGACTTTTTCACTACTAGATAATGGTTTACCAAACGAAGCAAGTCCATTTGTGATGACCGAGAATCGGTCGAGCATATTGGTGATGGACTCGTCACCTTTCATCATGAATAACTCGTAGTCATGGAGAAGCATATTGATTTTTCGTCTCCTTGACTTGAGTCGTCCCTTCATGTGTGATTTCTATAATTTTTCATATTTCTTTCGCACTCTCACACGATGAGATTCGATTGGCCTCTTCCGGATTTAAGGCACAAAATAAGAGTTGAGTAGCCTTACAATTTAGATGGTCATTTTTCGAATCGGCATCGTCGTATTCTTCGAAAGATTTGAGTGTACCGTCGGATTTGAGAGGAATTTTCGGGCCAAGGCAAATAATCTTACAAATCTCTATATCGTAGGCACGAATAAAGATCGACATCTTTTTCTTCCATGTCAAATAATTTGAACCATCAAAGAATGGTGGTCGGTTGAGAGCAAGGCCTTCGACAGGAGAAAATTGAAACGCCATTGGATCTTTTTCTCCTCGTATGTTAAGCCGTGTATTGGAGTACCGCTCTGATACCAATTGTTGGGTACGGGGTCGGATATTGCGCCGTGTTGCGGAAGCGTAAAAATCAAGTGCGGAAATTTAAAGCACACAAAGATTTATAGAGGTACGGCTATAAACGAGCCTACATCCTCTCTCGGTATCTTTTTCAATAGGCTAAAGAAAAACCTTTTCTCCTCTCTTCTATCGGTCGAGGTATAACCGTTTACAATCACGTCTTCTATTGGTCCGTGATAAACCACTCGTACTTGTCTTTGTGTCGGTCCAAGTTAAACCGTTTTCTTTTTCGTAGGACAAGGAATCAACCTCTCTAGCTTTGTATGGGTACTAGATAAACCTCACGAAGATACCGATTGTGATTCTAACAATGCCGGATCCTTGATCCTAATAACACCGAATCCAATCGTATCTTTTCTTTTACCACTCGTGTATGATTTTGTGTATAACACTCAATGTAAGCTCAATATTACAACAATAATACAATGAATATCAATCTCAGATGAATGTGTAGTATGCTTGAAGTTGTTGTATGAATCACTACCATAGACATGGTATTTATAGGCTTCATCATCAAACTAGCCGTTAGCTTCTGCAGACTTGTTTACGTACGCTATCCTCTACATATTACGTACGTAAGCTTCATTACGTACGATAACCACCCAAGGTTACGTACGTTAGCCTAGTCCAGTTTCTGTCCAGTGAGCTTCGTTTCTTTGGTTACGTACGTTAGCATTGACTTCGTTACGTACGTTAACATTACGTCACTGATGACGTCATATATTCGTTGCATGCTTTTCTGACTTTGACTCGTCCAACGTTCACTTGGTTGAACTCCTTTACGTAAGTTATACAACCTCCATTACGTACGTTAGCTTGCCCATATTACGTACGTTAACATACCCTTGTTACGTACGTTAGCTTTGATTTTATCCAGCATTTTGCACTTCGTTTTCCTTCGATGCTTGCTTCGCCTCTTCGATGTTTTGTTTTGTTTATTGCCTTTAATCATTAAAACACTTTTAATTTATGTATGGAACAAAATGTTCCAACATGGGTGCACGATTGTCCACGATACTTGTATTTTGTTTGAAATTAATTTTTGCTTGAGGACAAGCAAAGACTTAAGTTTTGGGGTATTTATTACATGTTATTTTTGTGCGCTTTATTGTCATTATTTTATCCTTATTTTGGTTTAATTCTGTAAAAATGAGCTCCTAATGCATGACGTTTGCATAGTTTGAAGGAAATTAGAGTCTTGAAGCTCGAATGTAGAAAAACGGGCTGAAAACGACATTTTTCGGTCGAGGGCCGCGTCGCACCGAAGCTGGGCCGCGTTCTGGCACAACACAAAGTAAACTGGAACAAACTATACCGGGGGCCGCGGCACACTCTCTACTGGCCGCGGCCCGTAATGATTTTCTGCCCAGGCCTGGGCAGCGGGATGACTAGGGCCGCGGCACACTTAAGCCGGGCCGCGGCGGGAATCCTGATTTGACCTCGCGATTTTGGCTATTTTGGAGGCGGATTATACCTAATCCTTGGACACATTTTGGTGGAGAAAAAGGTTATAAAAGCGCACTGAGGTTCAGAAAAGAAATCATCGAAGAAAGAAGAGGAGAATACCTAGCAGCAGAGAACGAAGGCTAAAGAACGGAAGAAGACAAGTTCTTCAACCGTTTTTGAATTTCTTCATCCTTATGTTTAATTCAAGTATTCGTGTATTATTTTCTAGCATGTCGGTCTAGACTCCTTTATTCTAGGATTGAGATGAAACCGAGATTTTGACGAATTTATTCTTGATTTTACATTATTGAAAGTTTTCCCTTTCCTATTGCGTTTTTCCCCGATTGTTCTTAACGCTTTGAATTGTGTGGCCAATAATTGAATTGTTCAAGCTGCTTAACTTGCATCGGAAGAGAATAGTGAGTATGATTATTGGGAGAAAACTGTTTTGTCCTGTGAGATAGGAATATACTCATAAGAATTATGAAGCTCGATGTTTTAAAGATTATAGAACTTTTTGGCTAATGTCGAATTAACTCACCTAGGAATAGAGTGAATTATTTGCTTTGGAAAATTTTACTGACCTCGAAAGAGGCATTAGATTAATTTAGAATCTTCGCTTTCAGTTAATTGGGAAATTACATAAATTTTATAAATCAAGATTAATTTGGATTAATCGAGGTGAATTCTTAATCCTAGATTCTTCTCCTATTTGATCTTCTTTTACCGAGTAATTGATTTCCTTGTTCATTATAGTCTTTCCTTTTTTTTCTATAGCTAATTAACCATAAATTTTTCGGTCGTTCAAATAAAATTAGAAATACTAATAAATTGGTACTTAGTACATCAGTCCTCGAGGAAACGACACTTTACTCATCACTTTATTACTTGTTTACGACAACGTGCACTTACATTCACAGAAAATACGTAACAATAATTATTCTGTTGAATTGTTGTATATGTTGTATGTTGAGGTTCCGTATAATGGGATTCGTATTGGTTGTTCGTTGAGGGATGTTGATCTCAGGACTATTGTTGATATTAATGGTTGTGTTGATTGTTTCAATGAGGGATGTTGATCCCAGAACTATTGTCTGAGATTGTTGATCGTATGGATTATCCTTTGGGGATTGTGATCCCAGGAGGGTTGTTTTGGATATTGTCGGTCGTGTCGATTTTTCATTATCCGTGTGTCTTTGTTCACTTTGGTGAGTCTCTTGATCCTTATTGGATATAGGATTATTTAAGTTTCGTTGTCATGTTGTATCGTGACATATCAGGAGTCATATCTGCGTGCCGATTGGTTATTGTGTAGGATTTTTAGCTGGGCACAATATGGTAATGTGTTGATATTTCCACATTGGACCGTGCACACGAGACGTAGTTCGTGAGGCTAATTAGGTACATGTCCCACATATATCCTGGATTTCGTATACGGGGTGGACATGTACACGAACACATTTCTGGATCGGGCGTACTATGACATCCATCTTTGAGCCATATTGTTTGGTCATTCATCCTACGTTTATGGTTGGGCATGTTCGACGGTTTGCGACTGGTTTTTCATACGTAGGAGGGTTATGTTCGATAGTCGGGGTTATTTCTTTGAGATCTATTATTGTTGATTGTTTGGGGTTTACATTGTTTATGGTATTCTCGGTCGTTGTTAATCTTTTGTTGATCGTTTGGAGTTTACCTTGTTGATGGTATTCTCAGTCGTTGTTGATCATTTGTTGATCGTGTTTGGAGTTTACCTTGTTGATGGTATTTTCGGTCGCTGTTGATCGTATTAGAGTTTATCATGTTGATGCTATTCTCGATTATTGTTGATTCTTCGTTGGCAGTATTGGGGTTTATTATGTTGAGGATATTCTTGGTTGTGGTTGGCCTTTGGTTGGTCGTATTGGAGCTTATCATGTCGGTGATATTCTTGGTTGATTTATTGGTTGATCTGGTTATTGATCGTATGAGCATTCGGACTTGTTATCATTGTTTTATGGTAGTTGATCTATAGATATATTGTGTGTTATTGGTTTTTATCCAAGTTGAGATTTGATTGTGTGATCCGACGGACAGGACTTGGCATGGTTGAATTACTTCACGCTTAGGAGTTATGATGATGTTTTGAGGATTCTTGATATTGTTTGAATACAGTACATATGGTTGTAGTTGAGTTCATTTCGTCATTTGAGGATGCGAAATGTGGATTATGGTAAGGATTGCTATGGATTGGTAAGGTTATGACGGTAAGATTAAATCGGTAGTATTCTTACTTGTAATTACATTGGTATGTAATTATTTATGTGATGTGATCGTTATCATTATTGAGTATTGTGGCTGACCATGTCATGGGCATTATTTTTAGGTACTCGGAGATCGAGCTAGTAGCGGTCGTGAAGGGGTGAGCTTCCCGGGTGATACTGGTTGTGGGATGTATTTGAGAATTGAGTATTCTTCTATGGTTGTTTTATTTCCGCTGCAAATGTGTATTTTGAACTATGTTCTTATCCGCTGCGTGTGTATTTCAAAATGGCTTTCCGGTATTTTTACCAACTCGTGTATAACTTTCAAAATGGCTTTTTGGTATCTTGCAATCTTGGGTTATTTCGTTAAACCCTTTTTCCTAAACTATTTTCTCGGTACGTTTAAGTGGTGCCTTAGCGTACATTTTGAAACTGTGGAGATTTGGCATTTCGCCTTGTACTTTCAAATGGTGTTTTGTGACGGTATTTGGAAAATGGATTTTTGAAAATTATTTAAATACATTATCGTCTTCCGCCTGTTGGCGTATTTGAAATGTTTGCGAAAATGAGTTTTAGCTTGGTGGGTTCCGGCGCGGGGCCCACAATGCTGTAATATTCCCGGTTGGTTTTGGGGGCGTTACATATAATCCCAACCTCTTCTCCATTTTCAATATTTACAATTGAGTATTTAATTTACTTGGAAATTTTCTCTTTATTTCTCCTCAACTAGTTTACTCTTTAGTGTTCTCAATATATCAAAACTTTTAAATTGTATGTCTGTAATTAAAATTTACACTATAATGTAATCAATCTTCATAAAACATATTTTCCTTGTGGGTTTGACAACCCAAACTTAGAAACCCACTATTACTACTTGATATGATGTCATGCATTTGCGATAGATACAAAAAGCGTGTCAGGGGGACATCAGCTTTAGTATGCTGTTATGAAGTTACAACTACAGTCTACTTTCGTCTTTGTGTCGGGAACAACCTTCAACATCCCTACAGAATGTGGGCTCGCTATAGACTCAAGCCCTTTGAAAAAATTTCTGGATAGGCCATGCGAGGCAGAAAATGAGGAGTATCATAAGCCTCTCTCGTTCTAAACATGTTGGCCTCTTCTTACGATATCTTCCATCATTGAGGAGTTCTCAAAAGGTTTAAAAATGGTTTCAAGTTCTCCTTCTCATCTTTCAAGATGCTAGATTTTGTTTTCAAGCTGAGAAGCATAACTATTTGGCTTGTTCTGATTTTGAGATTTGATCTCATTCATCTCATTGGTAAGGTGTATATTGCTCTCCACGAGATTTTCAATCTTGACCATGCTATTTTCAAAATCTAATAACTGGCCTTTAGAATATTCTTTTAGCAGGATATTTTTATCTCTAAGCTCGGGATTAGAAATTGTGAGCTGTAGGTTCTCATTTTTCAATTATGGTATGCTATCTGAATGGTTATGAACTCATTCATCATTTTTTAAAAGTGAATGACATGTTTATGCAATGATTTTTATTTGAAGAAGAGGTTGTTACCTTATCATCGCTATCAGCTTATTCTTCTTTAGCCATCTTATTGAAACAGGCTTCTTTCTAGTTGTCAGATGTATCACTGTTTGATACAGCTTATTTGAAAGCTTTTGTATCTTTTGTTGTTGGCGCTACTTCGGATTCCCAATAGCACATGCAGTTTTTTCATGTTGTATCCTACGCCCTTTGTCTATCTCATTTCTTTCGCCTTCATGGTACTTGTAGACCTTTGGGGAGGGGCATTTGTTTGCATAATGCCTGGTTTTCTACATGTAACATCCCTAATTTCTGGGTTGCTACAGTGCCATGGACTCTGTATGGGACCCACAAGGCGAGGTTACTCAAATACATCACAAGTTTTGATCAAGTAAAAATAGATTGAATAAATGTGAACATCTTAAATAATTCGTAAGGAGGTCAAGTTACACATGTGTTTGTTTATTACAAAAAGAAAATATTCAATTATTTCTAAATTCCAAATATGTGGTCAAACATTCTCCTCTCCTTTGTATCCTTATGTCTAGAGTCCCAAACACCCTACAACTCGCAAGTATAACAATACCAGCCCATACGCGGGCCAATCATAATATATCACAATAATATTCTCATATGTACGAATTTTGTCGTTTCAAAAGTATTAGCTCACAACACATATCACATATACATACAATAGCACATAAGTACATATCCCCAATATCCATATTGGAATACCAGAGATTTTTATTTCCGATTGTCGTGAATTGTTCCGTTTTATGCCGAATATTTTTCTGTTGTCGAATGGTTAAAATTATTTTCTTGTTGACCGACATGTATTTATACCATGCTACCGTGTTTGTAAAGCGATAGTATGTTATAAATGCCAAGAGTATTGCAGATAGATATTAATAAGAAAATATTGTGCATTTGGGTTGACTTTGTAAGATCACCATCAACATTTACAAAATCTAATTTTTTTAAAAATGAACAATGTCATAAATAGTTGAGTTAACTTTCCAATAGTTCAAACTATGAGTCAATCGGAGTCCGTATGAAGGAGTTATGGTCGAAATATCAAAGACTACGCTGCCAGCATATAGTGTATAGTTTGACTTTGTAAGATCACCATCAACATTTACAAAATCTAATTTTTTTGAAAATGAACAATGTCATAAAGAGTTGAGTTAACTTTCGAATGGTTCAAACTATGAGTCAATCGGAGTCCATATGAAGGAGTTATGGTCGAAATAGCAAAGACTACGCTGCCAGCATATAATGTATAGTTAGCGCATGCTATCGCAGCTATTAGCACGCGCTAACTGATAGGGACAGAGCGTTCTGTCCTTCACTGGACTGCCTCATTTGAGCACGCTAATGCATTGATTAGTGCACGCTAATGGGTTGAGACAGAAGCTTCTAGACTGTATTTTTAGCAGTTAGCACACGCTACACAAGTCCCTAAAGTGCGTTAAACCTCATTATGTATATATAGGACAACATTGGTCAATTCTCGTCATTTCTCACCTTCATTCTTCCTTCAGGCAATATTGGTGATCTTGAACGAGTGTAAGGGTAGATTCCGGTCAGATATCATCATCTATCAATATTTATGAGTTCATAGTACGAAGTTATCAACATCTAATCATCTTTCACAGTTCTAATTGAGATAGGTTTTCCTAAAATCTTAATTTTGGGAAATTTTGGGATTTTGAATGATTTTATCCATTTATTCGGAATTAGATTAGATTATTGAAGGATTATCAATGATCTAGTTGTATTCTACTATTTCATTATTTTTCCACGATTTAATTGCTAGCGATTCGTCGTTTTATTGAGTTCCTAATTGACGCCTTCAAGGTGTCCAGTAAAATTTCATAGAGGGAATTAAGGTGTTCTATGCTGTTTTTCCTCTGTGATTGTTGTTTGATTGATGATAGGATATTAGGATCGAGTTCCTTGCAAAGATCTGGTGCTAAACCCTTCCGTTCATCGTCGTCATCAAGATTCTGGAGTTTTCAGATCGACCGTGTTCTTCGGAGTATTCACGAGAGATTACCGAGGCAAGTGCCTTGATATATGATTTATATCTATGCAAGATCACAGTTGTCCGAAAAGTGTGTGTTGTTCTATATCAATATATGTATGTTTATATATATATATATATATGTGAATTAGATGGAGGTATAAGCTATAATTATAGTGATATTATAGTCAGTTGAGTGTATTTTGTTTAATTACGATTGATAGATATATGTGGAGTTGGTTTGTTTATGCCTGAAGGCGTATTGTGCCGAGTTCTGATTGATTGTGTGTGTGGTGTTATTTATTGATACGTTTGGATGTGAAATTGTTGACTGGTAGATTAATTGTGTGATGTTTGTGTATTGATTGTGATATTTGTTGAGATGATTGACCGTGTGCTTGATGTGTGAAATGATGTGAATATATATATGTGAGAAACGTCATATCCGGAGCCTCTGAGGGCGGGGCGTGTACTCCGGGCCTATGTACGTTGCAAGGAGCGGCCCGTGTGGCTGGTGAACGCCGGTGTTGCCTAATGCGTGCGCAAGGGGCAGCTCTTAAGGAGTGAACGGCGATGCAGTGACATGTTTTGTAACACCCCCAAAACCATATGGGAATATTACACGCCGCAGATCCTGTCCACGAGGATCTACCAGGCTAAACAACACAAAACGACCATGTGTTTGCCCGGCCAGGGTCAAACAATATAATAATACAAACCGTTAAGGTCAATTACAAGTAACCACACAAACCGAGGAGGTCGCACAACTCAATCAACAGAAAAACTAACTTTATACAGCATTACCCACGTAGTGGTCGAAGTACAATACAGCGGAAGACTGATTACAACTCTGACAATACAACATAACTCTACCAAACTCTCAACTTTAGTATCGTAGCTCGTCACTCCCTGTGCCAATCCTGTGACTGCTCCCATGACCCTGCGAGTACCTATACGCAAAACAGACGTCCACTCCCCGATTACTCGGGGGTTAGCAAAATTCCACTATTTTGCTAGTGCAAGTATAATATTATACGAAATGTAACAAGCAACTAGCAACCACGCATCAGATACGACAATCAACTATCAAAACATTCCCGAGAGGTTTTAGAATTTTGAATTCAAGCAAGGAAGTATTTGAAAATAAACTCATCATCTTGGGGATTTTAAAAGTAGAATTTTTTTTTGGATCTCGAGTCCAAATTTACAAAACCTTTTTCAAAATCATTAGGGACTCAGCCGGATTCTCGTTTCAAAACACATTAGTTTAGAAATCATTATGGGTCCATGACCTAACTTCAAAACGTTATCCAATCAATCACTATTACACGATCACTGTTCGTACATATCATGTACCGAACTCCAGAGGCCTCGACGGACCCTACCCGAAACACACACATTGTTCGTACATATCATGTACCGAACTCCAGAGGCCTTGACGGACCCTACCCGAAACACACGTGTTGTTCGTACACATCATGTACCAAACTCCAGAGGCCTCGACGGACCCTACCCAGAACATACACGTTGTTCGTACACATCATGTACCGAACTCCATAGGCCTCGACGTACCCTACCCGGAACACACCCGTTGTTCGTACACATCATGTACCGAACTCCAGAGGCCCACCCGGAACACACATACACAGAAACGTCACAACTCATATTGATCAACGCAACACATTACCACGAACAACACATATTATTACCAATATGTAAAACCATTCAACAATACACCACAATAACTATTCAAGTATGTAATCAAATCGGCACAAATATCATAATCATCACGATAACTCAATCATGACCAATCACGCACGATACAAACCATATGATTAACGCAACCAGAACAATTCCACACCGTTAAACAAGTAAGGATATCGTCACTACCATCAAACATTCGCAATAATCAATTCATAATCAATTCACACGAAGCACATTCACGAAGCTAAACCAAATCATTGTAAACCCAACACGAAGTCTCTATTAACAAGATACAAATCGTATAACAAGATACTTTCCTCATAAACCGCTACCGAATCCTCCGACGAACACGGCTCAATCGTAAAACCTTGAACACCTAGAATCATCCGGGCAGAAACAACGAAAATACAATTACAACGAGAATCAAGACCAAGTATAATGGAAATCCCACCAAACTATCGAATGGAAACTCATTAGGTGTTAGGAAAAACAATCACCCTGTATCGAATCAGCCGGGATACCCGATCCCTGTATCGATTGTTATTTGTTATTGAGAAGGTTTTGACATATATGCCAAATACAGTAAAGGAAACTGTATCGAGGCTTAAGGATTTATCATATATCGAAGACCCGCCTCGAATCAGCATAAGTGAAGCTCGTCAGTACAGCAAGAAGACTTGTAAAAGATCAAGTATGGAAACTGTCTCGATGCCCTAATACAGTCATCTTCCATACAGTTCACAAAAGGACAAGAAAGAACACAAGTCAAGTTCCGTTGAACAAAGAAGTATTTAAATACTCAAGGATAAAGTATTTAAATACTGTCAGTCTTCAGATCTTCAGAATCCCGCGAAATCCGGATCATGTCATATTCCCGTTGAAGGAAATCTTATTCAAACGGATATCTCAACGGATACTTTCTTCAGAGACTATATATATCCTTGAAGACATTGAAGATCAGTTACCCCAAGTAACATAACTCTCAAAGCTATCAAAGTTATCATCTGAGCAAACATATCTCCAAAGCATACTGCTATTAAGAACGAAAGAGATATACAGTGCTCAAACATCAAGAACAGCCATCATCATCAGATCTTGATATTCAAAGCTGCTGTTCTTACCTGGTTACCTACTCTTTTACCTCTGTGTAAAAACCGAGCTCTGTGTGAACTCAACAAGTTATTCTGACCTGTGTGGGACGAATAAGGACGAAGCTTTGGAACTGTGTGTGAAGAAGCTAGTCAAGAAGGAAGCTTTAACCAATCTGTGTGAACGGTTGAAAGTGATATTCTTTGTATCAATCTGTGTGAACGATACAAGGATAGGTTTGTTTATAATTACGTAGTTGTGTACGCAGTAATTATATAATAAACTTTTTACTCCTGTGTGGAGGACCAGTGGACGTAGAGGGGTTTACCTCGAACCACTTAAATTACTGTGTCATTTACCTTCAGCTTTTACTGTTTGAAATTACTGTGATATATTAAGTATACACCAAATACTTCGTTGCTGTATCTACGGAAACTAACTGTATCCAAGACTTCCGCTACGCACTCAGATTTAGATTCCGTACAGTTTGTTGTTTAAACTACTTTTCCAAACTGTATCCAGTATACTTAAGTGGCCAACAAGTGGTATCGGAGCGGTTGATTCTAAAAAGAATCAGTCGTATTTCTTTTAACCGAATCAGATTCAAATCACTTATTTTCAAAACAGTCTCTTTCATTCCTATATTATCAGTATGGATACTTCTATGATTAACAAAGTCCCTATGTTCTCTATTAACGAATTTGACGACTGGAGAATTAGAATGGAAGCTCATCTTGCAGCAATGCACGAAGAGATGATTTTTGTTATACAGGATGGTCCGATCAAGATCATGAAGGTCAATCCAGCCGCAAGGATTGAGGGCCAAGCCCATGCTGAAATGCTCGAGAAGGAACGCGAGCAATGGACAACCGATGAAAGGAAGCGAGCCAATCTCGACAACGTGGCTAAGAACGCGTTATTTGTCACTCTTGACAAAGGCACGTTCTCAAAGGTAAAGAGCTGCAAAAGCGACCCAAAGAAATCGGGATAAACTCAAGTTAATTTGTGAGGAACCGAGCTCTCAAAAAAACAAAATTTCAAAACTTACTCGTGATTCGAATCTTTTGAAATGAAACCAACTAAACACTTGAGGAACTTGACCTCAGTTCTTGGTATTGTTGGTGAACTTGAAGCGTTGGGCAAGATTTACACCCAAAAGGAGAAGAACTTAAAAATTTTCAGATCTCTCGGCCCAGATGGGACATTAAGACCACACTATGCGTGTATCCCTGTAATCTTAATGAAATATCCACTTTTGATCTCTTCTCGACCTTAAAGCTTTTGAGTATGACATTGACTGAAGAGAGAAAGTCAAGAATCTCCTTCAAAGGTCACACTCTCGGCTCAGATCGAACCGTCGACACAGCATGCCTAGCTCGTCGAAGCCCGGTCACAAGAGCGCTGACAGTGACGACGACATCCTGTCACAAGATGAAATGGCGCTTCTAATGCATAAATTCAAAAAGTTCATCAAACACTGAAAGACTCCCTACAGCCCAAACTCATCAACAAGGTAAATCACCGAAACATCATCTGGTGATGCTAACTCCGTGCTATAATGCAGGAAACTGTGCCATTATGCAAACAAATGTCCTCATCCCAAAGTCCAAAGATTGCCCGAGGCCGAGCAACAAGAGAGAGATGAAAGAAGACGTGCTTGGAAGGACAAGCTCAAGGCCCCGATTGGAGAATCGAAGCCTCCCCACACCATCCAATCGTGAGAATGTCTTCGGTGGTCATCTAGAGTGATTCATCTGACGATGAGTTCGATGATAAAGCATACATGTGCTTTATGGCCAAAGATGTTCCAGAAGGTGAAGACAGCGACGATGAGGTAAGTTCAACCTCAGTTATTCCATCTAATGCATCTCATACTTTCGAAAATATGATGAATGAATTCAAAAACATTCAAAAGGCCCATGAGACTCTAAAAACTGAGAATATACAGCTTCAATTAACAAATCTAGAGCTGAAAGATGAAAATGACTTGCTGAAAATAAACTATGAAAATATGTCTCTTGATTGTGAAACTAGCAAGGTCGATTTTGAAAAACTCATGGAGAGCAATCATCAACTTGCTCATGAACTAAATGCAGTTAAAACCCATAATGAGAGCAATACAAATGATTTGGTTCTACTACAAACCAAAATTACAACTCTCGAGAAGCGAGAAACTGAATTTGAGACCATTCTGAAGTCTTTTGAAAAATCATCCAAAAGAATGGAAGAAATTCTGAGCACTGGGCAACATGCTCATGATAAAAGTGGCTTAGGATACAACTCATGTTCGAATAAAGGTAAAACTAGTACTGTGTTCGTCAAGAGTGTGGAACACATTCCAGAATCGGAAGATACTCCTAGTCCCATAAAGGAACCTGCTGTACCGAGAAAACCGAAAGCTGCAATTCCGCCCCCTCAACTCTACTATTCGAGACAGTGGAACCAACAACCACTCAGAAGGCGTAACCTACAGCATGCTCCACAAGCATATCATCAAAGCCGAAAGTCATTCAGAAAGAAGACGGTATCCAACCACCAAAGGCCCGCACAGCAGTACACTCAGTACAGTGCACCTAGGTATTGGATACAGGAGCCCCGTTATCCCTCAAGACAGCAGATGCCAGTTCAGTATCAACAACAGCATTGGGAATCCAACTGGAGACCCAGAAGACAAGCTGTTAGGCCTAGGAAAATGGCTCCACCTCCTAGACGGCACTCGTACTGGAATAATAACAATAAACCTGAATTTTACATGCATAATAATTATCATGATTATAACAACTACGGATATGCCCCCCGTAGATATCGCAATACTGTACCGAGTACATCCTACAGTAAACCAATTGCTGTCAGGAAAATCTGGGTACCTAAAGGAACTAACATATATGGACCCAAAAATCAAAGGGGACCTAAATCTACCTAATTTCTTTGTTACAGGACATCCTAGAGGAGGATACCTGGTACTTCGATAGTGGATGCTCTCGTCACATGACCGGAGATAGGAGCAAGCTATCTGATTTTGTAGAAGGTCGCGGTCCGAAAGTTCGCTTCGGTGATAAGTCTAAAGGAAGAACAAGAGGGAAAGGAAACCTACTTGTCGGGAAATTCAAGGTCACCGATGTCGCATATGTTGAAGGCTTACAGTATAATCTACTTAGTATTAGCCAGTTCTGTGATAAACAGTTCTCGGTGAAGTTCTATATAGATCGTTGTAGAGTCAAGAACACCCAAACCAAGGAAGTTGTGCTTACGAGACGGTCGGGTAATATGTACATTCTTGATTGAAGCCTATGAGCTCCTCAATTCCATGTTTTGTTGCCAAAGGCACTGCAGATCTTAGCTGGTTATGGCACAAGAGGATGTCTCACGTCAACTTCAAGACTATCAACAAGCTTTCAAGACAGGGTATGGTTAGAGGTTTGCCAGATGTGTCATTCAAGAAGGACAGCATCTGCGGACCATGCCAGAAAGGCAAGCAAATCAAGTCAACCCTGAAAAGCAAATCCTACCTTTCAACCCAAAGAGTGTTGGAAATGCTACACATGGATCTCTACGGTCCTGTAGACCCAGTAAGTTTGGGAGGTAAGAAATATTGTATGGTTGTTGTTGATGATTTTTCCAGGTATGCTTGGACGATCTTTCTGAGTAAGAAGAAGGAAACAACATCAAGGCTGCCCGAGCTCCTGAGAAAGTTGCAGAATGAAAAAGCATCGAGTATTGTGTGCATTCGTTCGAAATGATCTTGAATTTACTAACCGCTTTATAGAGCAATACTGTTCGGAGAATGGAATACAAAGACGAGTACTCATTGCCGTACACCTCAACAAAATGGTGTTGCCGAGCGAAAGAATAGGACGTTGAAAGATGCAACAAGGACAATGATTGCCGCAAGCAAATTGCCACGGCGTTTAAGGGGTGAAGCAACCAATACAAATGCTACACTCAAAACCATTTGTATCGTCAACAAGCACCACAACAAAAGCGACTTACGAGGTATGGAATAACAAAACTCCATTAGTTTCGTATTTTCACATTTTGGATGCAGGTGTTATGTATTGAACAACGGGAAGGATCAACTTAGAACCTTTGATGAAAAATCAGATGAAGGAATATTCGTAGGATACTCCTCCGTCAGCAAAGCTTTCAGAATCTTCAATAAAAGGAGGCTGACGATCGAGGAATCAGTTCATGTAGTGTTCGACGAACCACACCATGACCCTACAGGAGTAGATGATATCACTCAGGACATTCACCATCTATCTATCTTGGATCCACCTACACCCATAGAACCTGTAGTTGATTTAGAAATCAACCCCGCAACTGTAAGAATCGATGTGGATGAAGCTGACGCTGTACAAGCTGAAGCTGTACCCACAGAAACTTTCGATACAGTACGGGATCCTGAACTAGAACCCGACCAAAGATGGTTGAGAGATCACCCGCAAGAGCTGATCATTGGAAACATTAATGCCGGTGTTTCTACTCGTAGGAGAATACAGAGTACACAAGGAAATATACTTTGTGCACAAGAAGAATCTAATGCTGAAGTCTCACGGTTTCTGAATGGAAATCTCAATCCGAACTTAGGAGACTCAATATGTGCACTATCGCCGTATTCTTAGCCCGATCCGAACTGTTTCGACCATAGACGCTCTTAACAACTCTCATTGGATAACATCTATGGAAGAAGAGCTTAACGGTTTGAAAGAAACAATGTATGGTATCTTGTACCCAGACCGACACACCAATCGGTTATAGGAACCAAATGGGTATTTCAAACAAAAAGGATCGAAATGGACTTATCATAAGGAACAAATCCAGGACTAGTAGCACAAGGCTATTGTCGGGAAGAAGGAATTGACTATGATGAAACCTTCGCCCTGTAGCAAGACTAGAAGCCATTAGGATATTTTTAGCCTTTGCCGCCCATAAGAGTTTTATCGTATACCAAATGGACGTCAAGAGTGCTTTCCGAATGGAGAGCTTGAAGAAGAAGTTTATGTTGAACAACCACCGTGGTTTGCCAACACAGACGGTATCGATCTAGTTTACGAAGCTAAGGAAAGCGGCTACGGACTTAAACAAGCCCCTAGAGCACAGTACGAAACCACGTCCCAAGATTCTAACCAACAATGGATTTGAGAAAGGTCTTGTCGACAAAACCTTGTTCAAGATACGGGAAGGTGATGACCTTTTAATGGTACAAATCTATGTCGATGATATTATTTTTGGTTCAACTAACCTTGCTCTATGTCAAAGGTTCTCACATCTCATGCAAAGCAAATTTGAAATGAGTATGATGGGGAACTTAGTTATTTTCTAGGTTTGCAGTAAAGCGATTTGCCTACGGGTATATTCATCAACCAGAGAAATACGGCAAGGAGCTTCTCAACAAATTTGGAATGAACACTTCCAAATCCTCGCCAACCCCATGAGCACTTCCGTGCAAATTAGTCTTGATGAAGCCGGAAAGCCGTTTGACCAATCACTCTACAGAAGCTCATTGGTTCGCTCCGTACCTAACGGCTAGCGAGCCCGATATCGTTCTTTGTTGGAGTGTGTGCGAGATACCAAGTTGCACCTAAGGAATCACACTTCAATACAACTAAACGAATCTGAAATACGTTAAAGGAACAATCGATGCGGGGCTGGTATCCTAAGGAAGGCGGATTCGATTTAGTTGGATACAATGACTCGGATCTCGGAGGTCGCAAGCTAGATAGGAAGAGTACAAGTGGAACTTGTCACTTTCTCGGACCTAGACTCGTCTCTTGGTTCGAAGAAGCAATTGGCTAACTCTCTTTCCACGGTGAATCAAAGTACTATCTGTCTTTGGTAGGCTGCGTATGCGAATCCTTTGGATGCGGAACAACTGTCGATTATGGAATCGATGCTAGAGAGACTCGATCATGTGTGATAGCACGAGTGCAATTGCAATCACGCACAATCCTGTTTTGCACTCGCGCACTAAACATATCAACATGAAGCATCATTTCATCCGGAATCATGTCGAGAACAAGGATGTTCGCCTGGAAAAAGTTCATACAGACATCCAGCTGGCCGACATTTTCACCAAGCCTCTCGACACAGCAAGATTCAACATGCTAAGAACAATTGGGAATACTACAACCGGACTCCCTGTAAGTAAATTTCTTGCTTTTACTCAACAATTGAGGGGGAATCAGTAAGACCCGTGAATACAGATCCAATATTAATTATCTGTACACTCGTAATCATCAAAAGCGATCTTTAGCGACGAAGGCATATGAATCCTACGGTGATGTGTGCAATAATTAAGGGGGAATATTGTAGGACCCATGAATACAAAGACTAATCCAAATATTGTTGTATGGAATTCAAAACCTATTAGTACCTTTTTAAGGGGCAACGTATCGACGGAGAAAAAGACATACTATAGGATTTCGATTCAAGATATAATATAATATTATTTCCTTTTAAAATAATTTTTGTCCACGTGCCCTGCTTTTATGTCAAACGTCATGTTCATTAAATGCCTTACACGACATCTGGACAATGAATCTCAAAAGCGCGATGTTTTTAAATTGTTTATTATTTTTAAACCGCCGTTTTAGGCATTTAGGGTATCAACCTATGTCAGAAGTGGGACCCGCTGTATTTTTAAAACCTTTTAATGGATTAGCGTACCAGTTACACTAAATCCATCTTGACCGTTGATTTCAAAACCGGTTCCCATCCCTTAAAATCTGACCATTCGTACTCTGCAAAACCCTATTTCGCCGCCCAAGTATAAAAGGATCAGATTCGCCATTAGAGACTCTTTACGCTTTACGCAATTACAAGAGATCTCAAGCAAACATTTACATATTTTACGCATATTCATCTGCAATTTCTCTGTTTTCTTCCACCTTCGTTTTAAGAAAACATCCATGGCTAGTCAATCTTCTTCCCCTGTTCTGAAGAAAACCTCCAACATCATTGATGGCCGGATCTTCTCTAAACATGTCATCATCGAGCGTATTCTCGCGGAAATCAATGACTCAGAACCGATGGAGTATATCATTACTCGTCTTGAACAACAAGGTCTCTATCGCTTCGGGAGCAAAACCGCCGACAAATACGACGCCCATCTGGTTGAGGAATTCTACCTCAACGCCGCCGTTCGTTTTCTATCACTAGCTCAGGGAGGACATGTTGCTGACATCACTGCAACAGTCCAAGGAGTGCAAATCTGCATCAATCGCGATTTACTCCAGAGAATCTACAGGCTGCCCGCCGACGGCCTGACCATGGACCAACTTGAGACGTTTGGGTCTCAAGATCTGATTACCAAGTTTTATGGACTATTTACCGGGTCCAAAGTGGTTGATATGGTGACAACCACTTGTCACAAGAAAAATTTTCTTGTTCATTTCGTTTATCTCCACGACTTCTGTTCCAGGATCATTGAAAATCGAACCGGTGCGTTCGAGATGTGCACGAATCTAAGGTTCAGAATGATGGTAGCTATTTTGACCTGTGAAAAGGTCAATTGGTGCCAAATCATTTTGAAACGACTTCAAGAAGAGGTGTGCAAACCGGCCACCCAAAAGAAATCATTTGGTTTAATGCTGAACTACATTCTGACGAAGTGCGGAGTGATGCAATCCGCCGACGCCAAGAAAAACAGCTCACGGATATACTTAGGAGGCGTCAAACCCTCTGCGTATAACCAGAGCACATTGCATGCCAATCATCCGATAACCAGGCACATGCCTATTTCTGCCAACCCAAGAGATGAAACCGTGAAGGTCCCTGAAATGGAATCTTCAAAGAAGAAGCGAAAGCGTTCTCACAGCAAGAAGCACTCTGCTGGTGAGAAGTCCAAGAAGAGACTTCGGAGGCTCTCAAAAATCAAAGCCAAGCACTCCGAGGATGTCTCGCCCGTGGCGCAACCCACTTATGAAGAACCCCAGGGCCCAACCCCTGTGGAAGAGGTGTCTCCTACTGCATCGACAGTACATCCCGAGCCTTTGGCGGCAACGACGGATATAGAGACATCTGCCAACGCTCAAGACGTTAGCACGTCGGCTGCCCATTCGGAGCCAAAAGCTAACTCTCCTCTGCGGGATCCCACACCCGTGCAGGATCCAATTTCCTTCGGGGCACCATCCCCTGCAAGGAGTCCATCTTCCGTACAGGATCCCATACTGCATCTAATCCTCAACAGCGTCTCCAGACGTTATTCGAAGTCCCTCCCCTGACTCGATTATAAATCAAACACTTCTTTCAGTTCAAATTGAACAAGCGTACGAAAGATTTCTGCAATGGAAAAGCTATAGGCTAGCTCCGTACGACACACTATACAACTGGAGCGAATGGAGCCACGAAGAGAGGTTCGTCTCCGAAGTAACTGACTCAACTGAAATTGAGGCACTGCTTCGATGGGACAACGCTTCTTGCAAAGATTTCATTGAAAGCCACCTGCTGCACAAATCTGACGCCAGAAGAAAAGGAAAGAAGAAGTCAGAGGATCTCCCATCAATCCAACAGATGACAACGATCATGACTCAGACGACGACGAAGATGCTCTTCAAGCAGGTCTGAGAATGAGCCGCGAAGAGGCTGAAGCCCAAGCCGCCTCTCCACCCAGAAAAGACGAAGGGCCATCTACCCAAGCCAATCCCCCTTCGCCACAGCCGGAGAACATTCCCGACCAGGAGGAATCAGTCCCTCCAGTCGAGGAAGATCAAGAAATTTTTGAACAGGCACCCGAGCACATTGCGGCCGAAGCTTGATCCTACAAGCCAACAGGAGGATTCAGTCCCTCCTGCATCCATTTCTGCCGAAGAACCTTCGCCACAGGACGCTTCTGAACCAACTGTCGCCATTCCACAAGAAGCTACTCCCGCCCCTGCAACCTTGGAATCCGAGGACGGTAACGAACCTGAGGATGTCCAACTTACTTCACGTCCATCCGTGAACGTAAGGAGGTTGAACGGTGCTGAAGACTTCGCCCAGCCTGACTCTCCTATCTCTGCTGCACGTAAAGAGCGCCTGCGAGCTCTTGGCCTTCAGACTGTATTTATCCAAGATGCAGTAAACGCTCTATCTTCCGTTGAAAAGGCACTGAATTGGATGCACACCTCTGCCGTAGAAGAAATGACCACTCTTCATCACGAAGTATCTCGAGTTGTCGACGCATTCATCCTTTTGCCAGAAGTGTTCAAGCAAGCCTTGAAGATCATGGAAGATAAACAAGCGCAACTGCTGAAGGAGGAAGCTACAAAGACAAGGATTGCTGAAGCCAAGACCGCCTGTGCAATGATTGAGAACAGCTCTCAACTGCGTGCTCATGACAAATCCATTCAAGAAATGTCGCAGACTCTTTCCTCCCTTGTTGAAAGAATAAACAGCATCGAGACCAAACAGGACGCCGCTCTTGAAATCCTGCAAAGTCTTGATGAAGCCAAAAAGGGGGAAGAAGCACGAGAAGCTGCAAGGAGAATAAGACTGCAACAGGAAAGTGAATTTGAGGTTTTCAGAGCGAGATCATTGCCGAATTGAACAAGCTAGCACCTCAACCCCAAAGCTTTAGAATTTCGTGCTCAGCACTGTAATTCCATGACCCAAATGTCCCTTGGCAAAATCTTGTTCAAAGACCTTCTAAATACGTCACGACCAACCGCAACCCAACTTCCGACGAAGTGAAGCACTGGAGGAAGAATGAACTAATGAGATATTTTGTCAGACTCATCAGGGAATCCGCCATCTTCAAAAATTATAAAACATTGGCGGAAGCGGCAGATAAGTTTTCAAAGATGCTCGAAGAAGGTAAACTCCATCTCCAAATCGAAATGAAATCAAAACATAGAAGAGGAGATCGGGTCACCCATCCAGAGGATTGGATACTTGCCTTTGATCGTTCATATGAAGGAAGAGCGATTTACCAGGAACGAGGCAATGATTCACTTCAAAACTGGTGGCGCGGCACCGAGTACGAGTAAGGAAAGAGACCTTGGAGGCATGCGGATTATAAATAAGGAGATGAAATTTATGTATATTACTTTTGTTTTTGTAATTTCTATTCGAAACAGCAAACTTTGTACTCAATCATTTTGAATATCAATAAAATAGTTTGTTTGTCTTGAAAGATTACAACTCGTAATCTACTGTGTTAATGTATGATTACTTAAAATTGTTTGATAGGAATCTCAAGTTAGATAAACTTGATTGAAAAATTAAGGCATGCGAACTAGTCTGAGCAGGTTCATAGTTTCAGTTGTAAACTTAGAATACATTGTAAGATTGTGCCTGCGCGCCAATCATAGGCTTAAGTTGTAATAAATCTCAAACTGTATCGAACGTGCCTGCGAGCAGTTCATTATTGTAGACTAAGTCACTAAGTCAGACCTATTGACAAAAGACCAAGAAATCTGCCAGAAGTCATCGAAGAAGAATGCTTCATAAAGAAGGTTTTGGCATCATCAAGAAGACTCGAAGAGTTGAAGTAAGTTAGTCTTGGCAAATTGTCAAAAAGGGGGAAATTGTTAGGAAAAACAATCACCCTGTATCGAATCAGCCGGGATACCCGATCCCTGTATCGATTGTTATTTGTTATTGAGAAGGTTTTGACATATATGCCAAATACAGTAAAGGAAACTGTATCGAGGCTTAAGGATTTATCATATATCGAAGACCCGCCTCGAATCAGCATAAGTGAAGCTCGTCAGTACAGCAAGAAGACTTGTAAAAGATCAAGTATGGAAACTGTCTCGATGCCCTAATACAGTCATCTTCCATACAGTTCACAAAGGACAAGAAAGAACACAAGTCAAGTTCCGTTGAACAAAGAAGTATTTAAATACTCAAGGATAAAGTATTTAAATACTTTCAGTCTTCAGATCTTCAGAATCCCGCGAAATCCGGATCATGTCATATTCCCATTGAAGGAAATCTTATTCAAACGGATATCTCAACAGATACTTTCTTCAGAGACTATATATATCCTTGAAGACATTGAAGATCAGTTACCCCAAGTAACATAACTCTCAAAGCTATCAAAGTTATCATCTGAGCAAACATATCTCCAAAGCATACTGCTATTAAGAACGAAAGAGATATACAGTGCTCAAACATCAAGAACAGCCATCATCATCAGATCTTGATATTCAAAGCTGCTGTTCTTACCTGGTTACCTACTCTTTTACCTCTGTGTAAAAATCGAGCTCTGTGTGAACTCAACAAGTTATTCTGACCTGTGTGGGACGAATAAGGATGAAGCTTTGGAACTGTGTGTGAAGAAGCTAGTCAAGAAGGAAGCTTTAACCAATCTGTGTGAACGGTTGAAAGTGATATTCTTTGTATCAATCTGTGTGAACGAGACAAGGATAGGTTTGTTTATAATTACGTAGTTGTGTACGCAGTAATTATATAATAAACTTTTTACTCCTGTGTGGAGGACCAGTGGACGTAGATGGGTTTACCTCGAACCACTTAAATTACTGTGTCATTTACCTTCAACTTTTACTGTTTGAAATTACTGTGATATATTAAGTATACACCAAATACTTCGTTGCTATATCTACGGCAACTAACTGTATCCAAGACTTCCGCTACGCACTCAGATTTAGATTCCGTACAGTTTGTTGTTTAAACTACTTTTCCAAACTGTATCCAGTATACTTAAGTGGCCAACATTAGGACATTTAATCGAACATTAAATGTTCAATAACTCCCAAGAACATTCAAATCATCAATCGAGTTAAATAAACTCGAAATATGGATATAAAATCCATAGAACACGATTAATAATACTCAATAACATCAACTGATTCATCAAAATTGGACAAACCACGAAATCAAGAAGGAAAACCCCGAAATTCAACCCTAGGAGATTTTCAAGAAATTACCTCGATCCGACGAAGTACAACTTATTAGATGATGTTGTAATCACCTAATACTCTCCAAAACGCGTTAGAATTTAGTAGAATCGACCAAGAATCCAAACCCTAGCTTCACCCATCCGCCAACCGCGAGAAGAGAAGGAGAAAGTGAGAAAATGAAGGGAACTCGTCGCCCAAGCCATATACAGCCGCGCATGTTACGGCCGTAACTAGCAGTACCTTACGGCCGTAACTCAGCGGTTACAGCCGTACTCGGTAGCTCCTTACGGTCGTAACCAGGTCCACAGGCCTACTGCCTAAAAAACAAAGGTGTGTTATGGTCGTTACCACGAAGCCATTACAGCCATAACACCAAGGTCCTTACGGTCGTAACTCGGTCTCCCTTACGGCCGTACTCGGCCTCTCTCTCTTACGGCCGTACTCGGCCTCACTCTTACGGCCGTAATCGGGCCCTTTCGGTTTCTGCCCAAAGTGCTCAGGTGCCTTATGGCCGTAACTCGGCCAGGCATTACAGCCGTATTATCCACTACCTTACAGCTGTAAATTAGACATTCTAACGGTCGTAGCTCTCAGGCTACTATTCCAACAGTCCAGTTAGACGTTCGACAACGTCTCAGTCACACTAACACACCAGCCATGATTGAAAACAATAATGAGCAAATTACGAAACATAACATACTACACCACAAGCACATATTTAATCAAAGAAACGCACGCAACAACAAGTCTCACTCGACGAACACTACAACATAATATATCATACCATTCAAGACAGAAAAACGACTCCCACATAATCATATCGAAACAAAATAACCAACACCAAATGACATATAGTTCAAGGAAATCAGAATAAAATTCTCGGGTATTACATTCTACCCCTCTAAAAACAAGTTTCGTCCTGAAATTTAAAAAAAAGTCATCACGCACCAAACATAAAAACATCACATAATATATCCCCACACGAGAAACAATCCGCATAACAAGGACAAAATACCATCACTGGACATCACTGGGCCCTCCAGAAGTAGGAATCGAACTCTGGTTCCCTACCATCTTAGCAACGATCTCGCAGTATTGAACTCAATGCCCCTCGCGTCCGCAATTATGACAAGTCACCGACGGTTTCTTACAATGCACACGTTCATGGCCCCAGTACGTTACAGTTGAAACATCTTGGAGCACTACCTGAACTCAAAGACACCGACCTGGGTCTTTTAGATTCTCTCGCTGACCGAGAAGGTCCCATACTCAAATGATACGAGGGTTGAGGTTCAGGAATTCCAATTCCTTTACTTCCCGATGCGTCATCAAAAATCTTCTGTTTCTTTACTACAGATACAGACTCTGTAGACATTATAGCCATTTCAAATGCTAAGGCTCGATCCTGATAGTCCTTCAACGTGGTACACATAAAAGGGGCCATACACTGCCGAACATGAGGTTTCATATGCATATCGAAATAACGAACTTTATCTGCCTCACTTCACACTTGATCCCGAACATAACACAACTGTCGATTGTAATCGACTATTGCCTGAGATATCGACATGTCTTGGGGTGTAGCCGAGAAAAACACGACAATCCTGCGCTCTTTAATAGGCGCCAGACAATACTCAGCCTCCATGGCAATTTTGAATTCAATCCAAGTAGCTGTATGAGCACTAGGCGCATCGGCCTCCCACAAGTCTGCAGCTTCCTTGTCGAGCAGATATTGAGTAATAGGTATTCTTCTTTCATCGGGACAAGCTACAATATAAAATGTTCTGTCCAACTGGAAAAATCAGTTCTCCCAACCTAACGAGTTCGAATAACCTACAAAACAGGGCAGTGCATTCTCATCACATCTCGTAACCACTTACTAGCTCCATTAACCTCATCTGGGCTGGGATCCCATCTCGGTGTATGGTCTGATTCATATGCGCCAGCTGGTCAACCACCTGACGAAGGATGGTGGCGGCGCCAATGTCAACATTACCTCTGGTTGATTGCCCCTGATCACGCGATTGGTCATCTCGACCATCTGTACTGAGCTGATTGGCGCTCGACAACGAGCGAGTCGCCCTCTCATGCTCCTGATTACGACCACTACCATGACCACGTCCTCGGCCTCTACCTCTAGGCATACTGAACGGACAACCATTCAGAATAACACAACAAAACAAACATCACAAAATCAACAAAGGACAACAAACAGCAGCACGATAAAACATTAACTCCAAGTCATTACACGAATACACGAACTAGCACCGCAATAATAGAACTTAAATTCAAAAGCATTTCACACGGTCACATCAACAGAGATGTACGCTCTTTATCTCAGCAAACACGGTTAAAACATTGTACATACCATTGTGGTCAAACATGGGTAATATTCTTAAAAATAAATTTTTCGAGGTATTTGTTCAAATGATAATATTTTAAAATTCGTGAGTTTAAAAGATTTTGCTGAAATGAAATTTTTGAAAAAACTTTTAATACCTCGGTCATTTAATCAAAACCATGAACCCATTATCAAAATTGTTTTGTTTGAAATTATTTGCAAAACAATAGGTTGAAACATCAATCTTCTCAATAAACGTTATCATCAAAATGACCTTATCAATATATATCATTATCATCATTAACGACATATAGGGTAACCACATGTTACCACGCCAACCATCACGAATAACAATGCACATGATAATCTGCAGCCATGTCCCTCGGCATCGACCCCCAAAGGTTTCGCCAAACCATTCCCAGGTGGAAAACCTCTTGTACTCGCACTAAATATTTCCACAGATTAACTATCACATCAGGATAATGCCATAGAATAATACAATCAAATCATACTATGCAGTCACAACACTTAAGTGTACAACCAAAATTTTCTAGCAAGAATGGTAACGATCAACAACACATCAACGATACCCATACAGGATAACCAACCGAGTGCGACATTACCGATACAATAGTTAAAGTTCACCGTCGTCACTGGTGGACCATACGACTATGTCAACTGAAATCAAATGATTGGTAGAGGGCGCAGATACAACTATAACAACAAGGTTACTACCATGACAGTCAAAAGCTTACGACCGTGACAACATGCAGTTTACGGCCGTAACAACTAGGAGCTTACAGTTATAACACTAACTTCTTACGGCCGTAACATCTAATAGCTTACGGCCATAATGGAAACATCTTACGGACGTAACCACTAGCCGTATTACAGCAGAATTTGCTGAGCAGCCTCAAAACGGCTCCAAAAGGATCGACTCCTAACAATGTATCTCGATCTTTAGAAGACACTGAAAAAAAAATTCTCCAACGAGCATAACAACATAACAAGCTAGTTGCAACGACTTGGTCCCAACACACAAACACATAATGTTTTAAATTCTAAAAACCAAAGCATTTTGCAAAATAAAATCCAAAATCCTTTTGATCATATCCGAAAGTGACGGTAACATTTTACAATATCCGAAGTACTTTAAAACACATATTTCAAATACCGTCTGAAGGTGTCATTTAAAAATACATGACTAACTCGTCCAAGTTCAATGGGTTTCAAAGTTCATACGAAATCGTTGTTTAACCGCACCATCCAAATATTTTCAAAAATCGATTTTCCACAAATATACTCACTCCTATAAAGTTTTTCAGTAAACCGTTTTCAAATCTACACGCAACAGACACAATTACAACTATCCAAAAATAACCGAATGTAGAACCACATGTCTAAACGGCAAACAAAATCACCAACTCAAGCAAATACATCTCGTGAGCATCAAGTTTAAACATACAACAAAACCATCCGTCTGAGTTTCTCACAAACTCTACCGTCGATACCTTTAATGAATCACATCTGTAACACCACCAAAGTATCTCGAGGTATTACAGTGCCGTGAATCCCACGTGGGACCCACAAGGCTAGTTAGAAAAATAGGCATTTTAAGAAAACCGCGATAAAATATTAAATTCAAGGTTTACATAACGTGAGTCGAACGATTTAAGGAAAAATGTAATTTGAAGTCCAATTATTACACAACAAAAGTTTTTCCAAAGAAAACAATTTATTCCAATTTAAGCAACGGCTAGAGATAATTCCAACACCGCTCAAGTCTGACCGGACCCCTCGGGAATGTCCTGCACATGATGAACAATTTTACCTGGTACGACGAATCATACCAGGTAACCAGGGTCAGAGAATGCCTACCAAATAATAGCTACTAACAATGATATACTTCATCTTTACAATCACAGTATCTAGTAGTCACAGGGAATATTTCATCACTTAACCGACGTTGTCTCTCTCTTTTATCACATAAGCCCCAAGGTCGCAACCAAGGGTCACGGAAGTATCCACACGGGAATACCCCGGAACATAGGCGCCCAATTCGGGTCTTACCCCCTAACACATTTCCACACGGGTACCATACAGGTTTTATCCCCAACACATCGGCCCATTTATAACATTTTTAGAGAAAGACAAACGTCGGCATTTATCAAAATGGCACATACGCACATACGGTATAACATTAATATCATAAAATTCTCGAGCAAGATTTCACTTGCCTGTGATCCGACAGTAGGTGCTTTGTGATAACGGAGTCCCCACGCCCGCTCGAGCTTAACCTAGCCACGAAGTATCCGATTAACACCTCGTACGGATTATGATAAATAAAACTAGTCTCCCTTTCCTAATCGGATTCCTAGTGTAGTTTTAATTGTCGATATAAATATCGTTTCTAAGTTTTTAAGTATTGTGTACCATTATCCCGTTCAATCCTATAATTAACATTAAGTATATCGATTTACTCAAGAAGATAATTCTATCATTTTTCGGTTATCAACGAATTATTATGGCGTAATCGAATCTCATGCTTTCTAATTCAATTCTATATTCCGAATACTACAATTGACGGATTCTATTGCACAATAACTTTGGTGGTTTGATACCCAATATTGATTATACTATTGAATTGTTCTCCTTAGTTTGCTAAGTGTCAAAAATCACAAGGTAAGGGTGGCTACGAACAATGGAACATACGGTGACGGATTACTACGAATTCTCCCACAATTGATTCGTCAAATTTTACATTCCTAGCGATGATTTGAAATGGAATTTCGTATTATAGGTAAGATTTGCATGAAACGAAACATATGAGAAACGATAATTCCGGTTACTACAATTCCATCCGACAAGATTGTCTACGAAGTTTAGCAAAAATCTACCCAATACCCGCAATCTAATAAGTATAAATAAGAAAACATCGAAGATATAACTCCAGGGATTGGTGGCTTACCTTATTGGAAGAAGAATAATGAAGATAGTTGGCGGATTCACAAGAACTACGAGGAGAACGAGAAGTGACTTGAACGACTTGAATAATCTTCACCGGAGCTCAAGAATCCACCTCCTCAATGTTAATTCAAGTGTATAAGAGGCTTAAGAACCGGGTATAGGGCTAGGAATTTCTCCAAGGGTGGTAGTTTGTGATGTTGGGTCGTGCAAATGAAGAAGGGAATTGCTATTTTATAAAACTTGGTTTAGGTAACGTACGTTAACGATAAGAGTGTTACGTACGTAAGGTGTATTACGTACGTAACAGTGTAATGACAACGTACGTAAAGAACTCACTGCCCGAAATGCGCCCAAGTGTTACGTACGTTAAATTTGGGGCATAACGTACGTAACGAATAGTTGACTCGTTTGTCCTCTAGCCCGCCGAAAGTAGTTTTGTCCGTGTCAAAGAAAGATTCTGGTCGGGAGACCGACCCACCCGTTATGTACGTAATGTAGCTACCCTAACGTACGTAACAATCGAAATATAGCGTACGTTAGGCATGGGTTATAGCGCGTGTTAGACAGAACTTTAACGTGCGTTGGACATAAACTCTTTAGCCTCATACCACATTCTAACCATCTCGGGGTGACCATCCCTTCCACTCGTCAACAATTATCGGAGAACAAGACGTTGGCCACCGTCATATTCGCACCGACGATCGTCCCACGGCGTCAAGGCGTGTCACCCCCATTTCATTCACATCGTATAAATGTATAACACTCAATGGAATACATAAATAGAAATGACGTCACATTACCAAACATTCACACTGTACAAAGTAATCAAGCATGGAATACCGGAGGTATTACATATCACCCCTCTTAAAAATAGTTTCGTCACGAAACTTAAGAAAATAACTCGGGATGACTCTCCTTCATGATCGACTCGGTTTCCCAAGTCGCTTCTTCCGTGCCGTGGTGCGACCACTGAATCTTCACGAGGGGTATGGCTTTATTTCTTAACATCTTCACATGCCGATCCAAAATGGCGGTCGGTATCTCTCTAAAGGTAGCGTCATCGGAAATTCCCACTTCTTCGAAATTGAGTTTGTGACTCAGGTCATAGACATACTTCCTTAACTGGGAGACGTGAAAAACGTTATGCACTCCATCCAGATGCGGCGGTAGAGCTAATCGATACGCGAGTTTCCCCACTCGGTCCAATATCTCAAACGGACCTATAAATCTCGGGCTTAACTTGCCCTTCTGGCCGAAACGCCGAATACCTCGCATAGGTGATACTTTGACCTAAACATGGTCCCCGACCGTAAATTCTAACGGTCGTTGTCGGTTTTCGGCATAAGATTTCTGCCGGCTCTGTGCGGCTAGCATGTGTTTCCGAACGATAGAGATCTTCTTAATGGACTCCTGGATAAGATCCAACTCGGTAACCGCGGTGTCGGAGGCATCCATCCCAGCATAACGGTGACTTACATCTTCGCCCATACAGGGCCTCAAATGGTGCCATGCCTATGCTTGCATGCCAGCTGTTGTTGTACGAGAACTTCTACTAATCCCAAATGTCTAGCCCAATCCTTTCCCCAATCGAGCACGCATGCCCTCAACATATCTTCCAAGGTTTGAATCGTACGCTCGGTCTGTCCATCTGTCTGAGGGTGATAATCCGTGCTAAAGTGTATTTGGGTACCCATAGCTTTATGGACGGCTTTCCAAAAACGAGACACATATCTGGTGTCCCTATCCGAAATGATGGATGAGGGAACACCATGTAGTCTTACGATCTCTCTGATGAAAATGACGGCCAGCTGCTCTGTCCCGGTTGTCTCTTGAATAGGAATGAAATGTGCTGATTTTGTCAATCGATCAACAATGACCCAAATCGTATCCTTTCCTCCCACCGCCGTAGGTAGCTTAGTGACAAAGTCCATTGATATGCTCTCCCATTTCCACTCCGGGATGGGTAGGGGTTGCATAATTCTGGCTGGTCTGCGGTGTTCAATTTTCACTTGTTGGCACGTCATACATCGAGCGACGAACCTAGCAACTTCACATTTCATATTCTTCCACTAAAAACTCTGTTGCAAATCTTTGTACATCTTGCTTGCTCCGGGGTGAATAGAATAGGGAGTGGAGTGCGCCTCCTTCAGTATAGTTTGCTTCAGTCCGTCATTCCGGTGGAATACATATCCTGTTCTTGAACCTCACCCAATCACCCTGAATCTTATAGTCGGAAACATCTCCTTCCTCGATTCTTGCACCAATCGCACGTAATTCAGGATCTTCCATCTGTGCTAGACGTATCTCGTCTAGTAAGGACGAAAGTATATTGATTGAGCATAATCGTCCTTGCCTACGTTGTACCCATACTTTGGTGTTGCTTCTCCTGATATCTTGCTGCAGTTTGGGCTGAACTGTTATGCTGGATACCATCACCTCTTGTGTAGTTTTCCGACTAAGAGCATCAGCTACCACGTTGGCTTTTCTGGGATGATAGGAGATTTCCACATCATAGTCCTTGATTAGCTCCAACCAACGCCTCTGTCTCATGTTTAATTCTCTCTGCGTGAAGATATATTTCAAACTCTTATGATCCGTGAAAACTTTGCAAGTAACTCCGTAAAGATAGTGCCTCCAAATTTTGAGGGCATGCACCATCACGGCTAGCTCCAAGTCATGTGTCGGGTAATTCACTTCGTACGGCTTCAGTTGTCGGGATGCGTACGCAACGACTCTGCCATTCTGCATGAAGACACACCCTAGTCCATGCTTGGATGCATCCGTGTATATAATGAATCCTTCTGTACCCTGTGATAACACTAGTACTGGGGCAGTAGTTAGCCTACTCTTGAGCTCGTCGAAGCTCTTCTGGCAGTCTGAAGTCCATACAAATTTAGTGCTCTTTCTCAGTAGGTTCGTTAACGGTCGGGCGATACAGGAAAAAGCCTTGACAAATCTTCGATAGTAACCTGCCAGTCCTAGGAAGCTCCTAACCTCCTTGACATTTTTCGGCGGTTCCCAACTCGTTATTGTCTCGATCTTTTGTGGGTCGACCTTGACACCCTCTGCCGAGACAACATGTCCGAGAAAAATTACCTCCGGCATCCAGAATTCGCACTTGGACAGTTTCGCATAAAGTTGGTGTTGCCTTAACATGCTCAGCACTTGCCTCAAATGTTCCTCGTGTTCCTGTCGGCTTCGAGAATATATCAGGATGTCGTCGATAAAAACCACCACGCATTTATCGAGGAAATCAATCAAAACTCTATTCATCAGTTCCATGAAAACGGCTGGGGCATTAGTCAACCCGAATGATACCACGATATACTCATAATGCCCATACCTCGACCGAAATGCAGTCTTGGGTATATCTTCCTCCTGAATCCTCAATTGGTGATATCCGGACCGTAACTCGATCTTTGAAAACACGACTGCCCTTGTAACTGATCCAAGAGGTCATCAATTCTTGGTAGTGGATAACGATTCTTGATAGTAACCTTATTCAGCTCCCTATATTCGATGCACAAGCGTAGAGAGTTGTCTTTCTTTTTAACGAAAAGTACCGGCGCGCCCCACGGCGAGGTGCTTGGGCGGATCAACCCTTTCTCCAACAAATCTTCGATTTGTATCTTTAATTCCTTCATCTCGGCCAGTGCCATCCTGTAAGGAGCTTTGGAAATAGGTCTCGTCCCTGGCTCGAGTTCAATGGAAAGGTCAACTTCTCGGTGCGGTGGCAGCCCTGGTAGTTCATCAGGAAAAACGTCTGGAAACTCATTCACCACCGGAATGTTTGTGATTGCAAGTTGTGAAGTGTCCTCTCGAAGAACATAACACCAATAGTACTCACTTCGAGAGCTGCAGGAGACTTCTGATGCGATAATGCTGAGAGACCCTTTTGTACTAAAGTGTTCACGTCCGCTGATGACCTGTGTGGTACCGTCATGAGCCGAAATGGAAATAGTCAAGTGGTAGGTATCCAAGATCGTTCTGTGCAATGGCATCTAGTCCATACCTAATATGATATCTTCATTCTGGAGCGGAAAGACCATAAGATTAGAGGTCCAACTATGATTGTTGATGCAGATCCGACAGTCTCAAACCTTTTGATCGCCGCTTAATCTACTATCCTCGGGTAGTTTAACAGTAAAGGGATCACAAGGTACACAAACAAGATTTAAGCGTTCAACACATTCCACAGATATAAACGAATGGGTGGCTCCGGTATCAAATAGTACATGTACTGGTTGAGAGTTAACAAGAAGAGTACCTGAGATAGCTGGTGCAGACTGACCATCCGTAGCCCTCAGCTCAAATACACGAGACGGCACTGACTCCGAAAAGGACGACGTACCTCCGCCGCGCCCACGGCCTCGTCCGGCACCATGTAGTGGTGGTTGGTTCTGGTGGGATGGAGCTCGGTAGTTGGAAACAGCAGGCGTCCTAGGGGATTGCACAGAGCCTTGTTGACTTGGTTGGGAAGCTGGGCTCTGAGTGGAATTGGCCCGCCAGCAGTAACGAGACATGTGTCCACTCTTTCCGCAAGTGAAACATTTGGTAGCCGTCTTCTGACACCGATCCTTAGTATGCCCGGTCATGCCACAATTGAAACAGTCCCTACGGTAAGGCCGATCAGATACACCCTTCTGTTGGTACGAGACTGCCGACTTAAAAGAAGATGCGGGCCCCGAATTTGTTTTGTTGTTGCTCCTAGGCTGAACTGATGTCTTCTGATTCTTCGAGTTATGCCCGATGTCGGTATTAACAACTGTACCGGCATATGCTGTGACTACATCTTCGTATGCTCTCAGGGTCGTGTAGTGAAATCCGGCGGCATAGCGTTGTACATCCTCCGGTAACCTCTGTGCAAGATGGCATATTCGTTGATCTTCTGATGGAACCATCTGGGAGATGTAACTTAGCTCGGTTCGGTAGGCCCGAATGATCTCTGGTACTGGCATGTTCTGAGGCCCGGCACTGAAAAAGTCTCGTGCGCGAGCATTTCGTGCTGATCTGGGACAGTACTCGCTTCGTAGTAGTCGGGCAAATTCGGCCCACCCGACCACTCGGTCCTCTGGCCTGTAAGTCCTCCACCAACGTGCAGCAGTGTCATGGAGTTGATTAATTCCGAGCGGCACCTTTTTGTTCTCTGGGCATCCAATTACTTTGAAGGCAGTCTCCATTTCAGAAATCTAGTCGTCCACGTGTTTCTCTCCTGTTCCGTCAAATAATGGAGGCCTAGCCTTCAACATCTCTCCCAACCATCAATCTCTTCCTGCGTTTTCTTCCACATTGATGACTGGTATCCGTTCCGCCTGATTGACCTGAGCAATTCCCATGGCGATAACCTGGACAAGGGCCTGAACAAAAGCTGGGTCCATGCCCCCCGGGTTATTATTCTGGCGTTCCGCCTCCTGATCGTTTTGATTAACTGGTGGCGGCTGGCCCCCAGCAGGATGGGTCTCGGCAGTGTTCTCGTCCTCATCGTGGTTCGCGGCGGAACCCTGAGCGTCATTCACCACCCTCCTAGCTCCTCGGCGTGCCAGCACTAACGGTATTAATCTAAATCCAGTTCCACGCACGGTTTACAATTAAATGTTATACAAAAACAGAAACACACATATCACTTGCATTCCCATGAGGAGTTTCGATCGCTTGGGGTGTTGGACCTTGAAAAAAAATATTAGGAGAAAGTTTATTCAAACCAGGAGTTTCGCTTCGATACCATTTTCTGTAACACCGCCAAAGTATCTCGAGGTATTACAGTGCCGTGAATCCCACGTGGGACCCACAAGGCTAGTTAGAAAAATAGGCATTTTAAGAAAATCGCGATAAAACATTAAATTCAAGGTTTACATAACGTGAGTCGAACGATTTAAGGAAAAATGTAATTTGAAGTCCAATTATTACACAACAAAAGTTTTTCCAAAGAAAACAATTTATTCCAATTTAAGCAGCGGCTAGAGATAATTCCAACACCGCTCAAGTCTGATCGGACCCCTCGGGAATGTCCTGCACATGATGAACAATTTTACCTGGTACGACGAATCATACCAGGTAACCAGGGTCAGAGAATGCCTACCAAATAATAGCTACTAACAACAATATACTTCATCTTTACAATCACAGTATCTAGTAGTCACAGGGAATATTTCATCACTTAACCGACGTTGTCTCTCTCTTTTATCACATAAGCCCCAAGGTCGCAACCAAGGGTCACGGAAGTATCCACACGGGAATACCCCGGAACATAGGCGCCCAATTCGGGTCTTACCCCCTAACACATTTCCACACGGGTACCATACAGGTTTTATCCCCAACACATCGGCCCATTTATAACATTTTTAGAGAAAGACAAACGTCGTCATTTATCAAAATGGCACATACGCACATACGGTATAACATTGATATCATAAAATTCTCGAGCAAGATTTCACTTGCCTGTGATCCGACAGTAGGTGCTTTGTGATAACGGAGTCCCCACGCCCGCTCGAGCTTAACCTAGCCATGAAGTATCCGATTAACACCTCGTACGGATTATGATGAATACAACTAGTCTCCCTTTCCTAATCGGATTCCTAGTGTAGTTTTAATTGTCGATATAAATATCGTTTCTAAGTTTTTAAGTATTGTGTACCATTATCCCGTTCAATCCTATAATTAACATTAAGTATATCGATTTACTCAAGAAGATAATCCTATCATTTTTCGGTTGTCAACGAATTATTATGGCGTAATCGAATCTCATGCTTTCTAATTCAATTCTATATTCCGAATACTACAATCGATTGTTGATTCTATTGCACAATAACTTTGGTGGTTTGATACCCAATATTGATTATACTATCGAATTGTTCTCCTTAGTTTGCTAAGTGTCAAAAATCACAAGGTAAGGGTGGCTACGAACAATGGAACATACGGTGACGGATTACTACGAATTCTCCCACAATTGATTCGTCAAATTTTACATTCCTAGCGATGATTTGAAATGGAATTTCGTATGATAGGTAAGATTTGCATGAAACGAAACATATGAGAAACGATAATTCCGGTTACTACAATTCCATCCGACAAGATTGTCTACGAAGTTTAGCAAAAATCTACCCAATACCGCAATCTAATAAGTATAAATAAGAAAACATCGAAGATATAACTCCAGGGATTGGTGGCTTACCTTATTGGAAGAAGAATAATGAAGATAGTTGGCGGATTCACAAGAACTACGAGGAGAACGAGAAGTGACTTGAACGACTTGAATAATATTCACCGGAGCTCAAGAATCCACCTCCTCAATGTTAATTCAAGTGTATAAGAGGCTTAAGAACCGGGTATAGGGCTAGGAATTTCTCCAAGGGTGGTAGTTTGTGATGTTGGGTCGTGCAAATGAAGAAGGGAATTGCTATTTTATAAAACTTGGTTTAGGTAACGTACGTTAACGATAAGAGTGTTACGTACGTAAGGTGTATTACGTACGTAACAGTGTAATGACAACGTACGTAAAGAACTCACTGCCCGAAATGTGCCCAAGTGTTACGTACGTTAAATTTGGGGCATAATGTACGTAACGAATAGTTGACTCGTTTGTCCTCTATCCCGCCGAAAGTAGTTTTGTCCGTGTCAAAGAAAGATTCTGGTCGGGAGGCCGACCCACCCGTTACGTACGTAATGTAGCTACCCTAACGTACGTAATAATCGAAATATAGCGTACGTTAGGCATGGGTTATAGCACGCGTTAGACAGAACTTTAACGTGCGTTGGACATAAACTCTTTAACCTCATACCACATTCTAACCATCTTGGGGTGACCATCCCTTCCACTCGTCAACAATTATCGGGGAACAAGACGTTGGCCACCGTCATATTCGCACCGACGATCGTCCCACGGCGTCAAGGCGTGTCACCCCCGTTTCATTCACATCGTACAATTATATAGCACTCAATGGAATACATAAATAGAAATGACGTCACATTACCAAACATTCACACAGTACAAAGTAATCAAGCATGGAATACCGGAGGTATTACACATCAAGGTTCACAGATTTCACATCATACCACCCCACGCGGTGGTTCAAAATCAAACCATCAATACTTCCGGTTCTATGCACATACAATGTATCACAAGTATCGAATACAAAGTCCATTACACAACACCAAGCAAACAAAGTTACGTAGCACAAATATCGCACATAAATGAAATCATGAAACACAGTACTATGCTTAAAAGAGGAGACTTACGTCCACAGACCGCACGGAGATGACGGTCGCCCACAATAATAATCTCATCCGACAACACATCCGACACGTTGTGACTACGCACAACTCAACTTGTCACCCGACAACTCGAATGACACGACAACACACTACTCGACAAATCATGACTTGACTCAACCCGACAGCTTAGGTTTCCACAACCTAAGCTTCGATACCATAAATGTAACACCCCCAAAACCATATGGGAATATTACATGCCGCAGGTCCTTCCCACGAGGATCAACCAGGCTAAAAAACACAAAACGACCAAGTGTTTGCCCGGCCAGGGTCAAACAATATAATAATATATACCGTTAAGGTCAATTACAAGTAACTACATGGACCGAGGAGGTCGCACTCAATCAACATAAAAACTAACTTTATACAACATTACCCATGCAAGGGTCGAAGTACAATAAATCGGAAGACTGATTACAACTCTGATAATACAACAATACTCTACCAAACTCTCAACTCTTGATTAGTATCATAGCACGTCACTCCCTGTGACAATCCTGTGACTGCCCCGGCAAGCCTGCGAGTACCTGGATGCAAAACAGACATCCACCCCCCGATTACTCGAGGATTAGCAAAATTCCACTATTTTGCTAGTGCAAGTATAATATTATATGAAACGTAACAAGCGACTAGCAACCACGAATCAGATATGACAATCAACTATCAAAACATTCTTGAGAGGTTTTAGAATTTCGAATTCAAGCACGGAAGAATTTGAAGTAAACTCATTTGGAAAAGAAATCTTCCGAAACGGAGAACTACATTTGGTTTTATTTCTACAGACTCAAAGCCCCTCATCTCTCCAGATTACAAATACCAGAATAAAAACAAAACGCTCTACACATCAAACACGTACACATAACAACTCTTAGTAAGTAACTGAAACTACCAATAATGATAATTAAATAAAAGAAAACTGAAAACCCCATAAAAAATATAAGAAAAACCAACAACCAAAGAAATTTAGAGTACACCCTCAAATTAGAAACCAAACCCCCCAAAAAATTTCACACAACAATGAAAACAAGAAAATTGGGACAAACCCTAATAGAAAACTCCAAAAACCAAAAGCCAAAAAATCAAAGAAATTGCAATATAGAGAAACCCTAATAGAAAGCACATAGGATACTTTGTATTAGGATTTCTTAGACGCATGATATTAGGAATTTCTTGAGGAAATCATATCATGAGAACGGTAAAGAAGCTACATGCAAATGTAAGAAATGGCATGTAACCTGGTAAGGGATACAGAAACATCACCTACAATCAAAATCCGAAGACAACAACCATAAATAGCCCAAAATGGGCCACTGTGAGCATGTAACATTCACAAGCTAAGAAAGATATCTCAGCCTAACGTTCATTAATTCAATTAGCAGCACAATTAAATTTTTATCATAATAAAGAAGATACCTGAACTCAGACCATATCTCAGAGGTAGAACCTGGAGGAAATAATCTCCGGCAAGATCGAACAAGGGAAGTAACTCTTGCAAAATATCATTGCTTCAATCTCCAACCTTCAGGGCCAATTTTAGTTCATTTTTTAGAAACCCACCATTGAACCTAGTCATTTAAAATACATCATTGTATTTCTGCATAAGCAATTACACACAAAGTTACTCTCTCACACACACAACACACATATTTTTCACAGAACCACACACTGCACAGATATACAAACACGCACAAAGAATGATAACTCCAATAGCCAAAAAAAAAAGTGTCCTAAGTCAAAATGCGAATGAGGCAATAACAAGCAAGGCATATAAAGTATAATAACCTAACATAAATAATACATAAGTAAATCTGTAAAACCCTTTCATTCTATCATTTAATGTCCCACCAAACTCAATGTTCAAAACACCAAAACCAATTAGTAAATATTCGCTGAACTCCAACACTAAGATATCAGCCTCCTCAAATAACCCAACCTCCATAGACTCAAGAACCTTCAAAACATCAAAACCAATTGGCAAATATTCGCTGAACTCCAACACTAAGATATCAGCCTCCTCAAACACTACGCCATAGATGGCTTTCTACAACACTTAGGGGGGTGTGTTACCTTCTTGGATGTTACCATAGCTATGAAATTTTGGACCTACCACAACGTTCGGGTTATGGTGTTACCAAATCCTGAAATATATGTTAGTCTAGCTATAAATGGTGTAACTCTCAGTAACACCATGAGGTGTGTTACCTTAGAGTATTAATAAACAAAATATTGAATTTTATATAAAATTAATGATTTAATAAATTTTTAACTTTAAAAATAATTAATTTTAATAAAACATTGAATCTATTTTTATAAAAAATATTCTATCAAATAAATGAATTATATATATATATATTTTATAAATAATAAAATATTTTTAATAAATTTAAATTGAAAAGCTTTTAAAATAAAATAGTATTTGAAAATTAATAATTTTTATTTAAATAATTAAAAAATAATTAAAAAATAAAAGCTTGTAATAACTATGAATAATTACAAAATAATTAAAATAACAAATTTAATAATTATATTTTGTTACCAAGAAAATAAATCAAATTTGCAATAGTGAAAAAAAAAAGTAAAGTACGTAATATATACTGAGATATATATATATATCCATTGAGAAGAAACCAAATAAATGACCTTTCTATTTAAGAAACCAAAAAAAAAAAGTAAAGTACGCAATATTTTGCTGCCTTTGGTTGTTCGTTCCTCTGGCGATGCGACGCCATTGTTTCGAGGTGGCCTGCTTCATTGCTGATAGAATGTTTAAATGGTTCTCGCTTGCTTAATCGAATCAACCGAACCGAAGCGGTTTGTAACCGAGAACCGTTAGTACGGTTCGCTCGGTTTTCGATTAGGGATTTCATGGATAAAACGGTTTTGGTTTAACCGAGAACCGATCGGTTCGGAACCGAGAACCGTATAAAATTAATAACTATTATTTATTAATTATTATTTATTAAATAATAATTTATAATTCTACTATTTTTAATTTTTTTACGGCCCAGTACTCCCCAGTGACTAATCTGCCACATTTAGACTTAGACAGCCCTATTTCCATTCCAGCCCCAGCCCTACTCTCTCTCTCCCCGTCTCCCGTCTTCCCGTCTCCCCGTAACCCTCCTCTCTCTCAGTCTCCCGCCCGCTCCACCGTCCACGCCGTCGCCGCGCCTCCCAATCCATCTCGGTTCAGTTTCCCGTGGTCGTCTCCGGCGTCCGCTCCACCACGTCAATCGTCCGCACTCCGCAGCACCGTTCCTTCCTACCGTCAGCTCCGTCCGCAGCCCAGGTTAGTTATTTGCAGTGTTCAGTCGATTTTATTCGGTCCTAAATTGGTGTGTGTTTGTTTGTATCTCAGATCCCCTCTCCTCAGTCCTCACGTAGCTTTGATTTTTTGATTTCTCTTCGGTCTTAAATCTCAGATTTTGATTGTCATTCCGAAATTGTAGTATTTGCATTGCATCTTCTAATTGAGCTGAACGTTTAGAGTATATGATCGTGTAATGATCTTGATCCAGTGTTAAAATTAAAGGTGAGTGGAAATTTCAATTTTTTTTAATGGTCTTTTTGGATTGATGGTGGTTGTTTTCATTTGTTGGTGAATCACGAATTGATGTTATGCTTTTTTATCTTTTGAACTTGTGTTTTGTTGTGACTTGTGATGTTATGGTGGTTGTACTATCATCATTGATAGCCCTATGAACCCATGAAAACTCTCTTTAGTTCCCCCATCCCCTGTTAAGGAAGAGGAAAAATCTAAGACTGGGACTTCTGGCCTAGTTAACCAGGATAATAACCCCCTCACTTCTTTGAGAGAAGAGAACATTGATACTATCTCATCCAACCAACCTTCTAAGGAAAATGATGAGCCCCCTGTTTCCCCTACTCTTATGTTGATTGTTAACTCTGATGAGGAGGATGATCCTAACCCTATAAGGAACTCATTTAGCCCTCTTCTTTTGGATGAGGACATTGAATGTGATACCTCCCCCAACACCAGCATTTCGCCATTTTCACATGAAAAAGGCAATAGCGACTAGATGCTTGAATACACGTCACGCGTTAAATGACTTTTTTTTTCAGAATCATTTGAGTTACTTCTTGAGTATAATTTCATTCATATCGTAAGCTAGTGTTAACCTCTAGAATGACTTTTACTGCATCACAAACTATGGTAGAATATTTTCACTTTATTTCTGAGACTCATTTGAAACATTTGACGTATTCTTTTCCCATTTTCCTTTACTGATGTATAGTGCTATAGTATATATGCTGTTTACTGGTAAATATAGAATCATTAGTTCAGACTTGACTCTTTTTCCATTGCTGCATGTCAGGTTTAAGTTGTCTGCAGATGCATTTTTGGGGATCTTGTCTTAAATCATGAAAAATGTTTATTAGTAGTTCTACATTTTATCGAAAGCTGGATAAAATTGAATTTGATTGCTTTCTCGAACTTCGCATATGAATAAAGTTTGTGGGTACCTATAGGATGCTGGCTACAAAATTTGGTCCAGAACAGCATTGTTAGAGAGCATGCTTTGATAGTCTATAGTAAGCTTCAAGTGAGATACTTCATACCTATATTTTCCCATGTGTTGTAGGTATGTAGATGTAATTCTTCAGTTGATTGACAAGGCTGGGGACTTTGTCAGTGATGACATTTGGTTCCGTGTGGTGCAGTTTGTTACAAACAACGAGGATTTACAGGTAACTGAAGCAGCCAGCATGTTACATGCATTATGCTTGGTTTTATAGTCTGGTAATTGAACTTTCATTTATGTACTGGTTTTTATATAATTTCAGCCTTATGCAGCGCTGAAAGCCAGAGAGTATCTTGACAAACCTGCTATTCACGAGACAATGGTGAAGGTGTGTGATACTGCACTTGATTGTCCTAATATGAGTTAATGCACTAAAGCTGCTTTGTTTTGTTTTATGCTAGAGAATGGCATGCTAGCTTTGAAATTACAACACATGTTGAATGATAGAGAGTAATATTGTCCAATACAAGTTTTGATGTATATGTTATTTTTCATAAAACGTGCTAGTAAATTTATTTTCTCCCATTTTTTGAATTCTTAATTTTTTGAATTCTTAATTTGTGATAACTCTTATTTTGGGCATTATTGAGCCTAAGGTTGATCTAAATCCTCATTTTTTTTGCAGATTACTTGGTTTTTCTTCTGTTTTTGCTAATGTTAGCAACCATATTTTCGTTTGAATGGTTGGGTGTTTGTTTAATGTTTGATATTAGTTAATTATTTGTATGACTTGTGTTGTGATGATGGTTTTTGTTTTTTGCTGTTGTATGTTGATGTTCAAACAGGTAAAACCATAAAAGTGCCGATGTTGTATTGTATGTTGCTATTTCAATATTTTTTATTGCTTGTTGTCTTTGTTACAACTGTTACAGGAGACAGAACACCGGTTTTTTTAGTCTATTTTAAGTTTTTGCTCATTTGTTTTCGTGATGTTTAAGTTTTTATGCATTTGTAGTATTTATTGGTTGTCAGTATTTGAACATCACAGAGCCGTGTTTTGGTTCTTCGTATCCAATAAATAAAGCCGTGCATGCAATGCAACAGAAAAAAACTACTGCGGACTTTGAGTGCTTGGCGTGCAACAGGAAAAGAAAAAACGGTTCTTACGGGTTACCCGAACCGAATGATGGCAAGAGAGAAGAGAAAGATTGTTTTTGCCGATGAAGTCGGTGGAAAGCTATGTCATGTCAAATTCTTTGAAGTAGTGCGACCCCTCTGTCTTAGGATGATGGCAAACAGTAACCACCTTTCGATTTTTTTGGTCTCGAGAGAATAGCATCCTGCACTGCATACACTTCTCTATGCTCACCTCCTATGGATTTTTATGTCAACTTGTATTTCAAGTATCAAAGATTATGTTTTAGTCCATGTATCAAGTTTCTTTGTAGTCTCATGTATATATGTGATTGATATGTGAACCGCATATCGAAGTTTGCATTTTCTTTTGAGACTTTCTTTTGATGTAGGCTTATTATCCCATTGTTGTTCTTGTTTTGAATTTCGAAAGGTAATGTTATAATACTTCCTAGGATATTAAACCAAATTATTGATGGTAATGGAACAGAATCGTCATATAATTGTGACAACAATTGGTGGCGAAAACGGACAAATTAAACAGGTGAAATTCGATGATTAGATATTTATTGCACTATGCTAAATTTAGTAAGCTTGTTAACAAGTTTTGTTAATAGATTTCATTCTTTGGTTATCAGACAATCAGTTACATGGCAGAGCGTGTTGTAGGGCAGGGATCTTTTGGAGTAGTTTTTCAGGTAAGGTTTTCCTTGTTGCCATGCTTGATTTTCATTCCGTTATGTAATAAAAATGGATTATGTGGGTTCACGTATTTTTGGCGTTTCTTGATTCTTCTATAATGATCCCGTGCAGGCCAAATGTCTGGAAACTGGTGAGGCTGTCGCCATAAAAAAGGTTCTTTGATTCTCTCTCTCTCTCTCTCTCCCCCCCCTCGTCACACACAAAAACTAGAAAAAACCCTCAATGTGTTTATTTGTGTAAAATATGTTGTGCGCATGTAAAATGAGAAGCTTTTGTGTTGTGAGCATGTAAAAATATGTTAATGACATACTTTTAGATTTCTCGGTAGACATATGCTAATTTAGAAGCTTTTTTGTTGTGCCCATGTAAAAATCAAATTATATATGATTTTCTATATGTTCAATGATGCTATTTTCTATTAAATAAATCAATCTTATTTACTTGTTGATTAATTAAATAGTTATTCTCATATCAAAATAATTGATATGAACATATATAATACTAGGTGATTTGAATTTTGTTTTTTTGCTAGGAAAAGAAGTCAGGTGATACGCTATGTGATGCACAAGTTTTTGCTAAAACTTGAAAGCGCAAGCCTGACGCAAATACCAAACTAATCCTCAAGTGATGAAGTTCAATTGTAAGTAATTGTTTTTAGTCAATTCCTTGAATCCATATTTTATCTTCCTCTGTCGACTAATTATTTTCATATATTGATGTTGGTTTACTTTGTAGGCTACGATTAAGACCAAACTCAAGTCATCATCGGGACTTGATGGAATCGGTGAAGCAAACCCCACCTTGCAAATTAATTTTGGTGAAATTTGTGCCACAATTTCTAGCGACACATTAGGAGATGATACTCCCATGACCGCGGCCCAGGCTTAGACATCCACTTTCATATCTTTGTACCTTTTGAACTAGTGTGTTGGTTCTTTTATGGCGTTTATGTTATATTTTGTTCTAGTACTTAATGTTGGAGTTGGCGGATATGGGTTGATGTAATTGGTGGATGATGTAGTTTTAGTTTTGAACTAAAGTAGTTGGTGGATTGGATGTTTTTTGAATTGGTTTGTTGGTATTTTTAATGGGAAATGCAATATTTAAATTTTATATTTTTATTTTGTGAAACTAAGGTGTTACCTAGGTATAATATATATGCTACTAATGCCAGACGCAGCAACACACAGTGTTGCGTTGGTAAAATAGGTGTTACATAAAGAGACTAACTAATGTTTTCAAATTTTGTGGGCCCCACAAAGTGGACTCCGGATAGTGGACCCTGACAGTGGGCACTGGCCCACATGTGATCCGCTAAGGTGGGGCCCACCGACAGCCCCACCGATTTTAAATCATAAAGTCTGCTGCAACACAAACTGATGTTCTTGTAGGATCTCATGACGTCTTTGTAGAGTTCTTTGGAACGAATTACTCTATGTTAGCATAGGCTACTCATCGTGTCGCCTTTGAGTCCAAAGGCTATCGCCACAGAAAGAACTTACCTAAAGTTACATACTTTTCATTTTGGAGTGCAACAATGTAAAACCTGCCCAAGGTAACACAAGAATGCTGCCAGCCATTTATGGCGTAGTGAAATAACCCGAACTCCACAAATTCAAGAACCTAAAATTTTCCAGGACAAAGTTTAAAGCAAAAACAAAAAGAAAATAATAGTAATAATAAGAGAAGTGGTGGGGCTGGAGCATGGGAGGAAGGGAACTAAAAGAACTCAGAGAACGTCAACACTGCAAAATACTAAACCGATACCTTATTCCCAGTGAGGGTGACGGATTTAGGATTGACGGATAGCTCGGCGGCATTGAGGACAAGGAACTCAGTTCTCGAAATGACATCGACGGAAATTTGAACGGCCTGGTGGGTCTCGGATCTGGTGGCACGGAGGAAATAAGAATGAAAAAATTGAGAAGAACAGTACTTTGTAGTCTCTCTCCGAGAAGGGCGACCTGTCGGAATGATGAAGTGACGAGGATGGAGAGAAGAAGACACGTATCTGAGATTCCAGAAAGAGATAGGTGAAGAGAAAAGAAGATGAACCAGGCATGTTGAAGAAGATGAAGCAGAGAAGTGTAAGAAATCGAGCCGGCAAATGAAACAAAGAGAATGAAGCGATCATGACAAAAAGTGCAAAGAGTCGCCAGAAGAAGAAACGCGATTTCGACCAAATCGACATACGGTCTTTTAGGATACTTAGGATTAGGATACACAAAAAAAATTGAAATATAATATATATATATATATATATATATATATATATAGGTAGGATATATAAGTAGGAAAATGCATTATTATTTTACAGCTAGCTAAACGAAATAAAAATGAAACAAATCAGTAAAAAAAATTAATACCATCAAAATTTCAATTTAAAATTTCCTGGATATTACACATAATTATTGGCACCTTTATTTGATCCAGATAATTATTTTAAATTATTATTTTTAATTTTTAATTTTATAAATATTATAGTTTTTTTAATTTGTTCATATCAAATCTAATTAAAAAGTATTACTTCTGAATAAATGTCATACTCCACTTCAATCAAATTAATTAGTTCTCAAGTAAAAGATTATTTAATTTTAAATTACATAAAAAAATATGAAGTTTTTTTTAAATAGTACATCTATGGCAATACTGTGTCATAAAATGTTATATCATGTAACACTTTGCTACTAAGGCAACACTTTGTAAACATATACAGCAACATCAAAAAAGCAATGTTGCAGCAGGTAAAAATTTTAGAGCTACTACAATATTTTTGAGCGCAACATTAACAAAATCCGTTGCCGTAAGCCATCTATGGCGTAGTGTCGGGGATTTTAAAAGTAGAATTTTTTTTTGGATCTCGAGTCCCAAGTTACAAAACCTTTTTCAAAATCATTAGGGCCTCAGCCGGATTCTCGTTTCAAAACACATTAGTTTAGAAATCATTATGGGTTCGTGACCCAACTTCAAAACGTTATCCAATCAATCACTGTTACACGATCACTGTTCATACATATCATGTACCAAACTCCAGAGGCCTCCGGAACACACACATTGTTCGTACATATCATGTACTAAACTCCAGAGGCCTTGACGGACCCTACCCGGAACACACGCGTTGTTCGTACACATCATGCACCAAACTCCAGAGGCCTCGACGGATCCTACCTGGAACACACACGTTGTTCGTACACATCATGTACCGAACTCCAGAGGCCTCGACGGACCCTACCCAGAACACATACGTTGTTCGTACACATCAAGTACCGAACTCCAAAGGCCTCGACGGACCCTACCCGGAACACACATACACAGAAATGTCATAACTCATATTGATCAACACAACACATTACCACGAACAACACATATTATTACCAATCTATCAAACCATTCAACAATACACCGCAATACCTATTCAAGTATGTAATCAAACCGGCACAAATATCATAATCATTACGATAACTCAATCATGACCAATCACGCACGATACAAACCATATGATTAACACAACCAACACAATTCCACAACATTAAACAAGTAAGGATATCGTCACTACCATCAAACATTCGCAATAATCAATTCATAATAAATTCACACGAAGCACATTCACAAAGGTAAACCAAATCATCGTAAACCCAACAAGAAGTCTCTATTCACAAGACACATATCATATAGCAAGATACTTGCGTCATAAACTGCTACCGAACCCTCCGACGAACACGGCTCAATCGGAAAACCTCGAACACCTACAATCCTCTGGGCGGAAACTACGAAAATATAATTAAAATGAGAATCAAGACCAAGGATAACGGAAATCCCACCAAAATATCGAATGGAAACTCATTGGGACATTTAATCGAACATTAAATGTTCAATAACTCCCAAGAACATTCAAATCGTTAATCGAGTTAAACAAACTTGAAACATGGATATAAAATCCAAAGAACATGATTAATAATACTCAATAACATCAACTGATTCATCAAAATCATACGAAAAACGAAATCCAGAAGGAAAACCCCGAAAGTCAATCCCAGGAGATTTCAAGAAATTACCTCGATCCGACGAAGAACAGCCTATTAGATGATGTTGTAATCACCTAAGACTCTCCAAAACACGTTAGAATTGAGTAGAATCGACCAAGAATCCAAACCTTAGATTTACCCATTCGCCGACCGCGAGAAGAGAAGGAGAAAGTAAGAAAATGAAGGGAACCCGTTGCCCAGGCCATATATAGCCACGCATGTTACGGCCGTAACCGGCAGTACCTTACGGCCGTAAATCAGCACTTACGGCTGTACTCGGCAGCTCCTTACGGTCGTAACTGCCCAAAAAACGAAGGTGTGTTACGGCCGCTAGCACTAAGCCATTACGGTCGTAACACCAAGGTCCTTAAGGTCGTAACTCGGTCTCCCTTACAGCCGTACTCAGCCTCTCTATCTTACGGCCGTAACTGGGCCCTTCCGGTTTCTCCCCAAAGTGCTCGAGCGCCTTACGGCCGTGACTCGGCGAGGCATTATGGCAGTAATATCCACTACCTTACGGCTGTAACTCGGACATTCTAACGACCATCACTATTCTGATAGTCCGGTTAGACGTTCGACAACGTCTCGGTCACACTAACACACCAGCTATGATTCAAAACAATAACAAGCAAATTACGAAACATAACATACTACACCACAAGCACACATTTAATCAAAGAAACGCACGCAACAACAAGTCTCACTCGACGAACACTACAACAGAATATATCATACCGTTCAAGACAGAAAAACGACTCCCACATAATCATATCGAAACGAAATAATCAACACCAAATGACAAATAGTTCAAGGCAACCGGAATAAAAATCTCGGGTATTACATCTTCAAGGAGCGACCAACATAGTGTAGTGAATGTCGGTGCACAGGTGTGTGTCAAGGGTGGCGCCTGGGAGGCTTATTGGTTGCGGATATTCCAGTGATAACTAAGATCCTGATACCGTACAAATTTATACTTTAAAATCCTTTTCAACTTGTTTAAATGTTGGTATCGATAAAGGTCGAGATTTGTATTTTTTTAAAAATATTTTTTAACTCATTTTTAAATGTTGGTATCAGGACTAATTAACCAAGGATATCTGACGAGATCTCCGAGAGTTAATTAGTCATCGAGGGTCTTGAGCAGGAAATGTCGGAAAGCCTGTAATGATGCAGGTACCCGGACCCCTTTTCCCTGTGAGGTTTTGAAATGATTGCGCTGTGAAAGAGCTTCGTGGATTGGGTTGAAGACCCTGAGAGATGTTGAGATGATTGTTCTTGTGAAAGTGTGCTCGGATTGGGTCAAGGACCCTGAGAGATGTTGGGGAGATTTTCTTGTGAGAGTGTTCTGTGTATTGGGTCGAGGAACCCGAACGACGTTGAAATGGTTTTCCTATTGAAACATTTTCCGAATATTGGGTCAAAGACCCGAGAATTTTTGAAGTTATTTTCTAAAGTATTTCTATTCGATTTTCCAAAACCTCCAAATTATTCAAAACGGCCCGAGTCAACAATAGTGTTTTCAAACCATTTTATCAAAATGTTTTTCAAAATATTTCATTTAAAAAGTGTTTTCGAACTAGTTTTTTTGACTCATTGGAGCTCTTCTAAAGTTTCCTCGATTTTATCTTCCATGAAGAAAATATGACTTTGCGAATGTCTTCTATCTCATATGCGAATATTCTTCTGTGATGATTGTGAGAATGTGTGATTCGTGTTAAGACTTCACGTTTGTTGAGTTTTGTGTTGGTATTTTTCGTATATCTTGCACATTATGTACTTGCACTAGCAAAATTACAGTTTGCTAACCCTCGAGCAACCGGGGGATGGATGCATGTTATGCATCCAGGTACCTACAGTTCGGGAGCAGTCACTGGATCGGCTTGAAAGGATATGAAGGACAATGATGCTACTCACACAGAAGTCGGAGTATTTTCATTTGTTTTATTTTGATCAGTATTTTTATTCTGTCGAGTAATCACCCTTGCACGGGTGTGGTTTGTATTAAATAAATTGAGTTTCATTCTTTTCTGCACTTAAGTTTCGTATTGTCATTGAGTTGTTGACTATGTTGGTTCTTTGGATTGTTTAACGACCTTGTCGGTCTGTTTTGTATTTAATTTGACCTCGGACAGTCAATCATTGAGCAGTATTTTGGAGTTTGCCTGGTAGATCTTTGTGAAAAAGGTCTACGGCATGTGACATTACCGGTTGAATTATTGGGATTGTTGGCCACTAAGTATACAGAATACAGTTTGGAAAATATTTTTAAACAACAAACTGTACGATATTCAAATCTGAGTGCATAACGGAAGTCTAATTAAAATAAGTTGTTGTAAATACAGCAACTAGTTATGAGGTGTATACTTAAAATAATCACAGATAATAAAACAGTAAATGCAGAAGGTAGATGACACGGTAATTAAAGTGGTTCGAGGTAAACTGCTCTACGTCCACTGGTCCTCCACACAGGAGTTAAAATAATTATTATAAATACTACGTACACAACTACATATTTATAATCAAACCTTATCAATGTATCATTCACACAGATTGATACAATGATTGAAGCTATCAACCATTCACACAGATTGGTTTAAGCTTTCACTTGACTGGCTTCTTCACACATAGTTCCGAAGCTTTGTCTATTCAATGCAAGTCCATCACACACAGTTCAGGAATAGCAAGAATTCTCAGTCCACACAGGGCTGATGGGTTTTGTTCAAGGATAGAACAATGTTTGAACAACAACTTTGACTTTGCTTTTAGCTGGTGATGTGTTGTTCACGGTTTGAGCACTTGTATATCTCTTCTTTTCAGAATAGCACTCTGCTTTGGGAGATATGTTTGCTCAGATGTATATGATGATAACTTTGTTGCTGATTTTTGTTAATCAGTTGCAGTATGATCTTCAAACTCTGGGAATATATATATATATAGCCTTCTTGAATATATCCGTTGAGATAGTTCCGTTGAGCAAAAGTCCGTTCCAACAGGATGATGTGTTTGAATAAAACACGATCCGGATTTTGCGCTTGATTGAAGATCTCTGACGACTTAATATTTAAATACTTTATTCTTTAGTATTTAAATATATCTTCTTAAACGAGACTTTGACTTTAGAGAATAACAAAGAATCCTTCTTGTCCTGTTTGGATATGGTATGGAAAGATGGTTGTATTGTCGATTCGAGACAACTTCCATACTTAGTCTTATGAGACTCCTTTGATGTATGATTGATTCACTGTATGCTGGGACTACGAGAAGTCTTCGATACAGGTTGACACCTTTTGATCAGCTTTTCGATACAGCTGCTTGTTGTATGCTGGATTGGCACATTGTCAAAACATTCTATCAAAACTTTCGATACAGGGATTGTTTATCCTAACAGGGATGTTACACAGATAGTGCAATTTCTACCACCCCCAATATCTGGGTGCACACCCTCAATATCTTGTTGCGGAACGAACGTTCGTTATAAATTTATCATTGTTCCCAGTGGAACATCACAACATTACATCTCTTCACATTCACCACATAATACACAGATTCACAATAGCATAATTGACACAACATAATCAATACACAATGAACACATGAAATTGCAATAATACTAGGACCGAGCAAGTTGAACGAACTTGCCTTAAAGCGGTTCCGGAAAAATCTCCAAAAATTTGATTGTTGGCACCTAGACAAAGTATAATATTCTATTATTAACATGTTACTGGTATCATCATTACGAAGTTTTAATTTAATCAATGTAACCACTTGTCCGTTTTTTTAATATTAATATATTTCTAATCATTTTTCAAGTCTTCAACAAAGTAATCGTCTAAATATAGCACTAGATTACTTGAGAATATTTTTCAAAATTTTGGATGTTTATTTAAGGTATTAACATTATTTATACGAATATTTCACTAATAAAAACTTTATATTTATCTTACAAAGTAATAATTCGAATAATTTCAGTTTATCACCTTTGAATATCCACAAAAATAATACTCAATATTTTTATTCATGATGTATTAACATTATTTATACGAATATTTCACTAATAAAAACTTTATATTTATCTTACAAAGTAATAATTCGAATAATTTCAGTTTATCACCTTTGAATATCCACAAAAATAATACTCAATATTTTTATTCATGATAAAGAGTCTATTTGGTTCATTTTGATTAGTTACATATTTTTACTTTATATATATATATATATATATAAGATAATCATCTTTAAAAATTTAGGTTTAATATCCGAAACATTATAAGTTATGAAAAATCATCGTATATCAATTTTTGATCATTGATTAAAGATTACTTAGCTCACTTTATTTGTTTGGTCTTCAATTATTAAATTATATAAATTATATAAATTTAACTAATGCAGAAACGGGGCCTAAAATTTTATTATCTCCAAAAATTAAAACAAACATTGGTATATGTAGAGAATCAAATCAGGAACAAAACCCACGAAACAGAATAGAAAAACAATTAACAGAAAAATTATACGCGATTTAAGTTAAGTTTCTAGGCATAAGATTAGCCTTGGCTCGCCCGAAAATTACTTGTTTTCTTTAAGTTTTCGAAAATCTGATGTTTCAAAAGCTAAGTGTTTAAAAATGTATTTTATTTACGAGATGCACGAACTATATATCAAAAAGGACTAACGTGTTGAAAAATAATACTTCTCAAATTGGTACCTCAATCTGTTTTCTAGAACTTCTTTGTGGATATTCGTCGGACATTTGGAAGTCAGTCACTTGAAAATAATGCCCTGACTCGCTCGGATTTAGAAGAGGTTTTTTGTCTATGGAATGTTGCAAATGGGATGGAAAAATACATTGAGCAATGCGGGTATTTATAGGACCAAATGGGGTTGGTCAGTCAAAAACCGCGTGAGAAAAAGTCTTGGTCGGCCATGACTCACGGCGCCTGCGTGCTGACTAACGAGCACGCCTGTTGGGTGCCGCACGCGCGTTGATGCGCGATCCGCGCGCGTTGGTCTCAGCCAGCCTGGCAGTCTCCCCTAATTCGATCGTTTCTCCTTCGCCCGAACTCGAAAACGACTCGCTGTTTGAACAGTTGGAAAGCTAACTTAATTTTATATCATGCTGTTAAATGGAAATATTTGGAGTGTTAATGTTGACTGTTCAAAGTCGACCATAGTGCACAACACTTTGTAGAATTAATTCTTTTGGTACGCCTTTCATATTCTAAACGGTCCAAGAGCAAAATTATATCTTAAATCCATCCTTGACACGTCCCATATGTATCTTGATAATTCTCTTAACCCTCGTTGAAGAATCCGGATGTTTTTATATAACGTATTAGATGTAATATCCGACGGAATTCTTACTTGTTGTTGTACTTTTCGGATAATTTAATACTGTTGCAATCATTGTTGCATTTGTGAAATGAATATTGATATTGGAATATAACATAACAGACTTGAATAAAATGATCACTCGTATTACGTTTGAATTTTCAGTGTTGTAGAGATAAGTGCATATTGAACTATTAATAACCTGAGCCTAACGTACGTTAATCATAAGTCATAGCGTACGCTATGTTGAGGCCTTTACGTACGTAGCAGGGAGCTGTTACGTACGTAACCGGCAATCGTATCCGATCTCAACTTTCGGCGTGTGGGGCGGGTGGGATTCGAATATCGGATTTTGGAGCCAACCTAGTTGACCCACATTACGTGCGTAATGCTTCTAGCGGTAACGTCGTAATGAAGTTCGTATTTCATCCAAGAACCTATGGATTTAGCTTACGTCGTAACACTTGTTGTGTAGCGTACGTAATCAGTATCTTTATTATAAAAAGACAACTTATGTCTTTCATTTTGCACGACCAACCTCCGATTTTCACCCATATAATCATCCCCCTTCATCCCTAGAGCAAGTTTACCTTCTTCCTACTTGTGTTGGAGCTTTACATTTTGATTTTGGAGCTTGTTGATTGGAACTTGGAGACATTCTTAAAGCTTATATTGTGTTCTTGTGGTTTGGTGTATAGTTCTCCATTTACGAATGTATGTTCTACGATTTAACCCTATAATCTCATAGTTATAATGATAATGATTAAGTATACTCCACCTAGTGATGATTTAATCAAGCTAAACATGTTCATAGTTAGACTTCCAACAAACTTAATGATAAATATGGTAGTTAAGGGTTTGTAAGGTTGTGTTTTTAGTATCTTCAAAGATGATGATCATGTTTAGTTAAACCAAACTCTTATCTCTGGATTAATAACACCAATAGATGTTAATAATCTTTGTTTCATTATGATGTAAATAACTTCTTAGAATAATTACCATAAAATGTTTGGAGAACCCTTGTTGATCATTAGAATTTTGGAATAACCTTCTTGAACCTAAGCTAAGTGAATCCAGAGGATTAATGCTTGAACCTCCAAGTTAATTAAAAGATTATAAAGAAGGTGTTGCACTTGTAGTGGTCTTCATAATCATAATATGGAATTGTAACTACTTAACTCAACATAAGTAATTGATGGAAGTGCAGATTTTCTTTTTGTTGTCCTTGATGAGTTTAAGGAGTAGGAATTATTGTTGATACATCTTAATCCAAAGAAACATTTGGTAAACATCTTGTAATCAATTGTAAGAATAGAATGGCATTGAATAGGATTCTTGGAGTAAACCCTCAACATCTTAATAAGTTGAACTACTCAAATGAGAATTAGGATGTTGTCTCGTTGAAGTTTGGTATAGATGATTATATGAACGTATTATTGAGTGAAATATACTTCATTCAAGGTTGATTGTCCGAGTAACCGATTTTGAATCAAGGGCCATTTGTTTCGTTCGACAAAGAAGGACTTTACTCGCCTCCGTATTGAGGCAAGTTATCTTGCTTGGTTATAATGATGTGTGGATTCTTATGATGATTATGCATTTCGTGTATATGAAACACTTATAAACTTGTGCTTTGTGACTTGAAGTTGTTCTTCATGATGTCCCGTTTTCATCGTGGGATTTTATTCCCAAGTTCGTTACTTTTGGTCCCTTGATATTGTTGATCTTGTTGTCATCTCGGTGAGTCCTTGATCCTTATTCGGATTTTGTGAAATTCTTGAATTCGTTGTCATGTTGCATCGTGACATATCCGGAGTCATATCTACGTTCCGATTGGATATTGTGTAGGATTTTTAGCCGGGCACATATATAGTCATGCGTGAATATTTTTTCCGTGAAAGGTTGTGCACACGAGACGTAGTTCGTTGAGGCTAATTAGGTACATTGTCCCGCGTATATCCTGGATTCCGTATACGGGGTGGACATGTGCACTGACACATATTCGGATCGGGCGTACTGTGATGTCCCTCATTGAGCCATACTATCTTAGTCGCTCACACCCATTTTTATACTTGGATGTGTTCGACATTTTGTGATTGTGCGTTCATACGCCCGAGGGGTATGTTCGTTAGTCGGGGAGTTATTCTTAAAATCTTATATATGTGAATTGTATACTATCTTGAGAATCATTTATCATGTATATCTGACCCTGTGTTGGGCGAAATACTTGTGTTGTATTTTAGGTCGAGGAAAAGGCAAGGCACGGGAAGATCAAGGTGATGACGAAGGGTTCGAAGGATACTAGTTCGGGGCCCCAAGTCTTTCGTGTCCGGTCATGTTCGTACCGTGTAATGTTATTTTTCCGCTTCATTTTAAGTTTGAACGAATGTATTGTTATTTGAGGTATAATTCATCTCCATATGGATTATACTTATGTTTTGGATCCTGTGTGTAATAAGGCCGTAGCCATACCGTAAACTCCACATCGGGTAAGTACTATGTTTTGTGGTTCGGTATCACATGTGTTGTGTATTTAATCCTTACTTTGGATATCGCTGGTGGATCCCGGTGTGGGGTCCACGGCAGCCAGTAATGGCCGCCTTATCGGGGTGTTACGAGAAGATGGTATCAGAGAGATTGTTTTCTTTCTTTTTGAGTCTTTGTGTATTGAACTAGTATCAAGAGACCTTCGCATCGCGTGTGACCCGTACAAGCGCCCGATCCTACGAGCCAAATGCGGTACGTGCTTTATGAACCATGAATAGATTATTGACATGATATTGATCTTTGAATAGATCTCCTTGTTGATCTCGGCATTTTAAGGGTTTGTGGCGGGAATTATCGATTGATGACTCAAATAAAATTCTGGATTGATTATATGATTGATAATCATTCGACTCAAACGTCGATATGATATTTTGTGTGACCCTCGTAGTGATGATAACTCATTACGAACTGTTTTCTCGAATACGTAATTTCTTCTTGCCGGAACTTAGCATGAATTCGATTGGTATCATGAACTATACTTATGATTATTATTAAAAATTGATTCTTTCGGTATGGAAAGAAATTTGAGAGGCCGTGGCGAGAGGGGACGAGGCCGCGGAAGGGGCCGAATCCCGATACCGCGAGCCAACAGACGTGCGAACGCGAGCATAGTTCCGCAGCGGTGATTCGCCTTCTAGGGACCAATCGCATCACAATGGACGCGAGGATGCTCGTGTTGATCCTTACACTATAATGCGAGGCATGATGGCTCGAATGACCCAAATGGGTCGATTAATGGAAACAATGCAGAGCTGCTACCGACCCGGCCTCGGGGCCACCTCCTATACATGGCGGGCCAGTAAATCGGATCATCGGTGACATCTCGCGCCAACGACCCCGATTTTGAAGGTTCCTCGAGCCGGCTGATATCGTGCATTGGATCGAACACTTGAGAAGTTGTTCGATATGGTAGACTGTCGATGAGAGAATCGCGTCTCGTGTGACTTACTACTTGGGCAAGGGTGCCCACACTTGGTGGCTCTCGGTGAGGCGGTGATGGCGTATGTACTTGGGAAGAATTTAAAAATCTCATGCTAGATCGTTACTATCCGTGTCCTCTCCGCGAGGCCAAATTATCGAATTCTGAATCCGAACCGTCCGAAGATGATGACGTACTATCTATCGCCGAGAAATTTCGGGCACTTCTCCCTTTTCTTTGCGACGATTGTCCACACACAGTGATAAGATTAAATACTTTCTCAAAAGGCTTAAACCCGAATGAGAATGCATTTGTTGAACCATCATTGTGTGACCTTGCCGGAGTTCATCGAGAAAGCTCGAGTACGAATTGACCGTGAAGGAAATTTCCAAGAAGCAACCGCGATCTAACAACAAGAAATTCAGAACCGAACTACCGGCAAAGAACCGGGAACATTCAAGAGACCCCAACCGGTGCCAAATCCTTCGAGCGGCAACCTACGGCGCCGAAGCCAACCGGATCGCAACCTCGAGCGGTCGGCCTATCTCATTGTATGCTTTAATTGTGGAGACCGGGCACATCAATTCGAAATGTCCTAGGCCGTGTCATGCCATACTTGTGGGAAGAACGGACATCGTGCTCGTTATTGTAGGAGTGGTGGGACGTTTTCCCATGACACCTCATGCTCGGACAATCTTGATTCAGACCGTGTACCTCCATCCGCTTCTTATCGACTAAGGGCAAACAAAGGGATGGGACGTGGAAATCAAGCGGTACATCAGTGCGGGGGCTTCAAAACCTAGAGTTTACGAGATGAAGAGGGTCAAGATCCGGCCGCATGATTGCAGTACTCTCGAGATCCAATCTCGGCTGTCTGTGTTCTTTTTGATCTTGGTGCTTCACACTCCTTTTTATCTACTTCTTGTTTGAGTCGTTTGCAACTAGAGCATGTTATCAATTGTGAACCTTATATAATTGGTCTACTGACGGTAGAAGAATTGTTGGGAATCGTGAAGTTCAGACTGCTCGATTCGAATGAGCAACGAGTGAGTGGTTGTCAAACTTAATTGTGGTCGATTTACCTAAAGATGATGTGATCTTGGGTATCGATTGGATGGACCGTCATGATGCCATAATTAGTGTCCATGGCGACGATGGACCGTCACATCGACGATGGTGTTGAGTGTACCTTCCGGGGTGATAATCCCGGCCGTTCGGGAGAATCATCGGCGCTATGAAAAGCGGTGAAGCTTAACCAAGGATGTATTGGCTATTGGTGTTACATGACCAAGACTATGAATCGACCGATTGAATTGATCGATATTCCGTAGTCCGAGACTACCCGCACGTATTTCGGAAGAATTGCTGTGCTTACCTCCACATCGTGATGTAGAGTTCAATATTGAGCTAGAGCACAGTACGTCCCGCTCTCAAAAGCACCGTATCGCATGGCTCCGACCGAGATGCAGAGTCAAGAGCCAACTCGAGGATTTGACCAAGAAGGGTTACATTAGGCCTAGTGCGTCCCCTTGGGGAGCACCGATCGTTTGTACGTAAGAAGGACGGATCTCTACGTGCTGTATTGATTATCGTGAGTTGAACAGGGTAACCATTAAAAACAAATACCCATTGCGCGTATTGATGATTTATTGGACCCGACTTCAAGGGGCCTTTGTGTTTTCTAAGATCGACCTGAGGTCTGGTTACCATCAGTTGAGGATTCGTGAGTCTGATATTTCGAAGACCGCTTTTCGTACTCGCTATGGGCATTATGAGTTCGTGGTGATGCCTTTTGGACTGACGAATGCACCGGCAGTATTTATGGAGCTGATGAATCGAGTGTTTATTAATTATCTGGATCGCTTTGTAGTCGTTTTTATTGACATTCGATCTATTCTCGTGACCATGAAGAGCACGAGCGTCATCTCCATCTAGTTCTCGAGGCGTTAAGGCGAGAGCGGCTTTATGGAAAAATTTCTAAATGTGAGTTACGGATGAATGAAGTTATCTTTCTCGGGCATGTGATATCGGTTGATGGGGTCCGAGTAGACCCATGAAGACGAAGCTATCCGAGATTGGTTACCACCAAAGAAGCGTTAAGGAAATACGCATTTCTTGGGACTAGCGAGTTATTACCGACGGTTCGTAGAGGGTTTTTCGATTGCCCAACCAATGACTAATTTGTTGAGGAAGGATAAGAAATATTTATGGTCGAGGCTTGTCGTGAGCTTTGATGAACTTAAGAGTCGGTTGACTTCGGCACCTATTTTAGTCCTACCAAAGGAACGGAGGGGTTTGTAGTGTATAGTGATGCATCTAAACGGGGCCTTGGGTGTGTACTAATGCAAACGGGAAGGTGATCTCCTATGCATCGAGACACTACGACCTTACGAGGTCAACTACCCCACCCATGATTTAGAACTCGCAGCGATGGTGTTTGCTTTAAAAATCAGCGTCATTATCGTATGGAGTAAACTGTCGATTTTCACCGATCACAAAAGCACGAAATACATTTTTACTCGAAGGAGTTAAACATGAGGCAGAGAAGGTGGCTAGAACTCATCAAAGACTATGATATCGAGATCTATATCATCCGGCAAAGCAAATATGGTTGCCGATGCTTTGAGCCGTAAGACAGTGCAGAGCGAGATGGTGAGCCGTTTAACGGACAGAGAGAATTGCAATTGGACCTTATGAGGCGAGAAATAGAAGTTTGGTTACAGCGTATTCGGGGACAACTTTGCACCCTTGAGATTTCTTCATCTCTTAATGATATGATCGGATCGAGGCAAGTTACGGACCCATTCTTATCTCGAGTCCGGATGAGGTAACCCAAGGAAAGCCCACGGATTCGTGATCCACGAGGATGGATTGATACGATTTAGAAATCGAGTTTGTGTACCCGCCGACGAAGAGTTAAGGAACTCTATCATGAGAGAAGCCCATGCTACCGTACTCTATTCACCCGGATCTAGCAAGATGTATAAGGATTTGAAGCGAGAATTATTGGTGGGGAAATATGAAACGTGAGGTTGCGAGTTTGTTTCGAGATGTTTAACTCACAAGAGTTAAGATTGAGCACCTGACCGCAGGAATGCTGAAACCGCTCCCGATTCCCGAGTGGAAATGGGAGGACATATCAATGGATTTTATTACTAGATTGCCGACGAGTCATCGAGGAATGAATACGATCTGGGTGATTGTGGACCGTCTGACCAAATCAGCCCACTTCTTGGAGATTAAGGACGCGTGGGGTCCCGAGAGATTGGCCCAGCTGTTTATTAAGGAAATTGTGAGATTACACGGTACCCCCAAGAGTATTGTATCAGACCGTGACGGGCGATTTGTGTCACACTTCTGGAAGGCAGTTCATCGTGCGATGGGCACGCAGTTGAATTTCATGCGGCTTTTCATCCACAGACCGATGGTCACCCGAGAGAACCATCCAGACTCTAGAGGACATGTTGAGAGCATGCGCTCTTGATTGGAAGGACGATTGGGAAGCCCAGCTGCCTTTGGTGGAATTCACTTATAATAACAGTTGGCACGCTTCGATTCAGATGGCACCATATGAGGCATTATATGGCCGTCGCTGTAGGTCCCCTTTGTGTTGGGACGAACTATCAGAATCTCTGGGTACGGAACCCGACATGGTATTAGCAGCTCGAGAGAAGATCACTTTGATTAGGAGCCGATTGTTAATGGCTCAAAGTCGACAGAAGTCTTATGCTGACCACCGTCGACGACCGCTTGAGTTCGAGGTTGGTGACCATGTGTTAATGAAGGTGTCACCTACCCGAGGAGTCTTTCGTTTTGGAAAACGAGGCAAGCTGAGTCCGAGGTATATCGGGCCGTTTGAGGTTTTGGAACGAGTAGGCGATTTGGCTTATCGCTTGGCTTTACCACCACCCGAGCCGGATCCATAACGTGTTCCATGTCTCCCGATTAAGGAAATACGTTGCGACCGAGTCATGTACTTGATTCGATGAGATCGATTTATCGGAGGATCATTCGTATGAGGAACGCCCGTCACGAATACTTGAGAGGAGGATCAAACAAGCTGCGTAATAAGATGATTCCCCTCAAGGTTCGGTGGTCTCGACACGGGTCGAGGAAGCCACGTGGGAGACGGAGAGAAGCATTCAAGAAAGGTATCTGAATTGTTTACCCCTTAGTTTCGAGGACGAAACCCCTTTTAAGGGGAGTATGTAATATCCGACGGAATTCTTACTTGTTGTTGTACTTTTCGGATAATTTAATCTTGTTGCAATCATTGTTGCATTTGTGAAATGAATATTGATATTGGAATATAACATATGAGACTTGAATAAAATGATCACTCGTATTACGTTTGAATTTTCGGTGTTGTAGAGATAAGTGCATATTGAACTATTAATAACCGAGCCTAACGTCGTTAATCATAAGTCATAGCGTACGCTATGTTGAGGCCTTTACGTGCGTAACGGGAGCCTGTTACGTCGTAACCGGCAATCGTATCCGATCTCAACTTTCGGCGTGTGGAGCCGTGGGATTCGAATATCGGATTTTGGAGCCAACCTAGTTGACCCACATTACGTACGTAATGCTTCTAGCGGTAACGTCGTAATGAAGTTCGTATTTCAGTCCAAAGAACCTATGGATTTAGCTTACGTACGTAACACTTGTTGTGTAGCGTCATGTAACTATCTTTGTTATAAAAAGACAACTTATGTCTTTCATTTTGCACGACCAACCTCCGATTTTCACCCATATAATCATCCCCTTCATCCCTAGAGCAAGTTTACCTTCTTCCTACTTGTGTTGGAGCTTTACATTTTGATTTTGGAGCTTGTTGATTGGAACTTGGAGACATTCTTAAAGCTTATATTGTGTTCTTGTGGTTTGGTGTATAGTTCTCCATTTCTGAAGGTATGTTCTACGATTTAACCCTATAATCTCATAGTTATAATGATAATGATTAAGTATACTCCACCTAATGATGATTTAATCAAGCTAAACATGTTCATAGTTAGACTTCCAACAAACTTAATGATAAATATGGTAGTTAAGGGTTTGTAAGGTTGTGTTTTTAGTATCTTCAAAGATGATGATCATGTTTAGTTAAACCAAACTCTTATCTCTGGATTAATAACACCAATAGACTGTTAATAATCTTTGTTTCATTATGATGTAAATAACTTCTTAGAATAATTACCATAAAATGTTTGGAGAACCCTTGTTGATCATTAGAATTTTGGAATAACCTTCTTGAACCTAAGCTAAGTGAATCCAGAGGATTAATGCTTGAACCTCCAAGTTAATTAAAAGATTATAAAGAAGGTGTTGCACTTGTAGTGGTCTTCATAATCATAATATGGAATTGTAACTACTTAACTCAACATAAGTAATTGATGGAAGTGCAGATTTTCTTTTGTTGTCCTTGATGAGTTTAAGGAGTAGGAATTATTGTTGATACATCTTAATCCGAAACATTTGGTAAACATCTTGTAATCAATTATAAGAATAGAATGGCATTGAATAGGATTCTTGGAGTAAACCCTCAACATCTTAATAAGTTGAACTACTCAAATGAGAATTAGGATGTTGTCTCGTTGAAGTTTGGTATAGATGATTATATGAACGTATTATTGAGTGAAATATACTTCATTCAAGGTTGATTGTCCGAGTAACCGATTTTGAATCAAGGGCATTTGTTTCGTTCGACAAAGAAGGACTTTACTCGCCTCCGTATTGAGGCAAGTTATCTTGCTTGGTTATAATGATGTGTGGATTCTTATGATGATTATGCATTTCGTGTATATGAAACACTTATAAACTTGTGCTTTGTGACTTGAAGTTGTTCTTCATGATGTCCCGTTTTCAACGTGGGATTTTATTCCCAAGTTCGTTACTTTTGGTCCCTTGATATTGTTGATCTTGTTGTCATCTCGGTGAGTCCTTGATCCTTATTCGGATTTTGTGAAATTCTTGAATTCGTTGTCATGTTGCATCGTGACATATCCGGAGTCATATCTACGTTCGATTGGATATTGTGTAGGATTTTTAGCCGGGCACATATATAGTCATGCGTGAATATTTTTTCCGTGAAAGTGTGCACACGAGGCGTAGTTCGTTGAGGCTAATTAGGTACATTGTCCGCGTATATCACGGATTCCGTATACGGGGTGGACATGTGCACCGACACATATTCGGATCGGGCGTCGTGATGTCCCTCATTGAGCCATACTATCTTAGTCGCTCACACCCATTTTTATACTTGGATGTGTTCGACATTTTGTGATCGAGCGTTCATACGCCCGAGGGGTATGTTCGTTAGTCGGGAGTTATTCTTAAAATCTTATATATGTGAATTGTATACTATCTTGAGAATCATTTATCATGTATATCGACCTGTGTTGGGCGAAATACTTGTGTTGTATTTTAGGTCGAGGAAAAGGCAAGGCACGGGAAGATCAAGGTGATGACGAAGGGTTCGAAGGATACTAGTTCGGGGGCCCCAAGTCTTTCGTGTCCGGTCATGTTCGTACTGTGTAATGTTATTTTTCCGCTTCATTTTAAGTTTGAACGAATGTATTGTTATTTGAGGTATAATTCATCTCCATATGGATTATACTTATGTTTTGGATCCTGTGTGTAATAAGGCCGTAGGCCATACTGCTGTAAACTCCACATCGGGGTAAGTACTATGTTTTGTGGTTCGGTATCACATGTGTTGTGTATTTAATCCTTACTTTGGATATCGCCTGGTGGATCCCAGTGTGGGGGTCCACGGCATTGTAATGGCCGCCTTATCGGGGTGTTACATTAGATCCGACGACGAGTTTCGACATAGTCAAAATTACCAAATCTTGATAAGATTAGTTCCAAAATTTTAAATACATGTTCTAAGATTTATTATGCATTCATGACATAATAAATCTCTGAAAATCGCGACCCAGTTTTCTACTGTCGGTTGCACCGTATGCGAAACTACCCGCAATAGTATGATGAGTTAAAATCCATCGATAAAAATATTAGAATATTATAAATCTATTTTAGGAAATAATTTTCACTAATTATAGCCCCATATAAAATTATTTATTTTATTTGTTGAACGTAAAATACTGGGATTTTACACTACAGTTGTAACTGCTGGACATAAAATGCAGCGGAAGCGAAGTTGAAAGATTTGAACAAAGCGTTTTATGCATCCACGAGCACAAAATCTATTTAGGCATACTATTTAATTAATTACTAAGACTAATAGGCTATTTAAATATAATTTATTATTTATTAATAATATTGTTGGTGAATTTAATATCCTAATCTAGATCTAATGATCATAGGATATTACCTTTTGAAGCGAGGTGGTTGTGCTTTTGATTTCTTCCTCAAAACCTTCTAGAGTATGTTCCCGCCATAATCCGAACGTTGTGTAGGCAACGAGCTACCGAATTTTATTTGACACTTGAGGTGGATCGGCCGAAATTTATTCCTCACAACTCTCGAAATTTCTTTTTTCATCAAGTAATTCCGATTGATAATAAGAATTAAAGTGTTATCTCAATTGTGGAATCAAAGACACAAGTCAAGATCCACAATAAAATACTTAGAAGTAAAAATCAAAATCTCTTGTGTAATGTTATATGTCACGGCTGAATCCCCTTCCCCGTGTCCTATTTTTATATACTCTGGACTACTCTAGGGAACTTAAGGAGGTTAGGTTAGCACTCCTAGTGTAACCCAACCTTCCATATTAAGCCCTTCCTAATATGGTTGAGTTTACTAATATCAATTCAATCCACTAGAGAATTAATATTGCACTTCCAACCCAAATTCCAATTTATGAAACTAGGCTCCTTATATTATTTCCCGTATTTAAGATACGGAAGGTCCATTAATTAATTTAAGCTACTGACAGCTTTAATTAATAAATTTCTTATCCAAGAGTAGTACCACTCGAACCTTATAATTATATCAAAATTAAATCTACATGTAGGGTTTAATATAATAATCATTATAGAGCTCCTAAAGGGGACATCATCAACCCGCACGAGTCGGGACACGATTTCTAGTTATAATAATTGTCATATAAATAATATTATTGGCCAAGATACAAATCATATTGAGTCAATCACTGTAATTCTCACCAATAGTAAATCAAAACAATAATTATTATAAATATACAATTAAATATTATATAGTTACAATTAAGAAATAATAATTATCTGCGATCTTCTTACAATCAGTATAGAAGACACTATCTCACATCGATCTAGTTCAATATATGCAAATACGCTAATGCATGCTAATAGTCAAGAGCAGCTAATCTCAAGCATACACTACAACCTTTCATATAATTTGCCTAATAATTATATAGGTTGTGAACTATTATATTATTTTATAAGACACCGATAATGTGATCTTTTGTGTGATACAAACACACCACATTATCTAGAATATAAAATAATTAGACATTTCATTTGCATAACCATAACGTGAATAAACATGCAAAATATGTGATTAAATGTAATTAATATTCTCATAGGTATAGGGAAATAAGGCAATACAGGCATAAAGTATGCTTTGCAGTATACAACCCTAACAATCTCCCATTTATACTCAAAGCATGCTTTTAAGTATACTACTGTATTACATAGTCTCTCATTTCTCCCACTTATAAAATAATTAGACATTTCATTTGCATAACCATAACGTGAATAAACATGCAAAATATGTGATTAAATGTAATTAATATTCTCATAGGTATAGGGAAATAAGGCAATACAGGCATAAAGTATGCTTTGCAGTATACAACCCTATCAATCTCCCATTTATACTCAAAGCATGCTTTTAAGTATACTACTGTATTACATAGTCTCTCATTTCTCCCACTTATACTCAAAGCAATGCTGCCATACACCGTAATCCCATTCCTTCCACATGTCTTTCAAAAACTTTTGAGGGTATGCTTTTCGTTAAAGGATCAGCAAGATTATCTTCCGATGCAACCCTGGATACAACTACGTGTCGTTCCTTTATGAAGTGTCGTATGATGTGGTATTTTCTATTGATATGTTTACTTGCCTTGTGGGCTCTTGGTTCCCGCTATTGCTATTAGGAATATGCCCTCGAATGCCACTCAGGGGATGAGAGAGAAGGGGCATTGTACTTGTAATTATAGAATTATCAATAAAAAGGCAATATGATTCATTTATTATTTAATTAGTGTATTTCAAATGCATTATTGATTTGGTAAAACATTGAAGTGAAGTCCTGTAAATAAGAGCGAACATTCCACTCTCGTTATCAGATAAGAGAGAAGTGCACTGGAAGTGTTTAAGGCTTATTTACGTAAACCGTTCGCAAGTCGATAAACTTAATTGGCCATTAAGTTTTGAGTAAGACTTGTATAACTGATGCTAGGACATGTGCATGTCTTGCTAGCATAGTCATAGGTATATTGGTGGGACCAGTATACTCCAACATGACTCATACTTGATTCAGTCACACGGTATTCACTCTTGGAGAGTCGATGACGAATTAAATGGTTGTGATAGTATACGTGGACCTTTGACTTGAGGGTTCAGTAAGATATGTGCCTGTGACATTTAGTTTGTCATTAGAGTAGTTAGACCCATTTGCTTAATCGCTGGGTCAACCTCGAAGTGCGGACTATACGGGTAGGTAGCAGTCTTTAGTGTACGCCAAGAAAGGATTCTATCTCCTATTAGTGAGCAGACAAAGTCCTATATGGTTAATGGAAAATAAGATCATAAGTCTTTGGCCAAAGCATTCTGATCTAAGTCGTATTGGATACACTAGTAATTAGTCAGTCTTGATTTGCATTAACACATGTATAATGTCTGTTAGGAATACTTGTTAGATTTTGATGATGTCATTAATATAAAATCAAATGTTTATTACTTGGCAAAATGTAAGGAAGAACCAAATGAGTATCTTCCATAGGCCATATATGTTAAGTATAAAACTTGGCAAAATGTAAAGAAGAACCAAATGAGTATCTTCTGTAGGCCAAAATTAGTTAGGCTGAAAAACGGCTAAGTACTGAGTACAGCTAAGTCCATCAGAGAGGAACAGCCGAGTCCAGTCAGAGTAGCTCTGGTCAACAAAATTTATCAGAGAAGTTTGACCAGATCGGGCAAGGTACCTCAGGGAAGTCACCTGATCAGATAAGTCACAAACAGTGAACAGCCGAGAGGACCTGTCTGCAGAGATGTTAGCTGCATATCAGCCTACTCGAAGGCAGCCAAGTACTCCAAGTCCACGTCAGCATGCGTTGAAAAGTCAAGTATTACGAAAAGCTCACATGCAACGTGAAGAGACAAATTGGAGTGATTCTCGCAAGAGATATGATTTAAATAAATCATCCAGACCCACCTTGAAGACTTTAATCGTTTTATATTCAAAAGATTCGGCGCTCACATGCAGAAGTCTTCACAACGGTCGAAAGATAAAATAAAATAATGGGAATCCAGCCTTGCAACGTTCAGAAAGAATAAACAATGAAGTCTCCCTCCAACGGACGGATTTGTTCAAAAGATTTGCAACGGCTACAAGGAAAAAGCTCAGAGATCGTGACCTATATATATCCGAAGATTTGAAACTGAGCAACTACCGGTGCGAACATACATTCAAGCGATCAAAGCAATCAAGCAATCTAAAGCAATCAATAGCATCGTGAAAAGAGCAGCTCTAAAAGTTCATACTTAAGGAAGCTCTTAAGTTGGAGAAGACAAAAACTCTTGTCTATAATCCTGAGTACGGGGTACTTCACTGGTTGAAGTAAGAGACTGTAAAGGCATCCAAGGATCGAGGATCAAGAGGTGCAAGGCAGTCAAGTGTGTACAACGGCACGGATTTCCACTGGTTGGAAGCTGTTGTAGTGTGGTTTGAATCACTGTAATATTTATCACTGGTTGAAAATTATAGTGAATTCATCTCCAACTGGTTTGGAGAAAAGTGGATTAGTAGAGGATTACCCCACCTCTGAGACCACTATAATTGCCTGCGTTATTTACTGTTTTACTGCATCATACTTTAACTGCTGCATTCATTGTTAAGTGTTTCATTAAGTTGATCTCTATTCGTCATCAGCTGACTTCCGCATATATCTAAGAACAAACGACTCCTAGTCATTTGTTTAACTATCAGCTGAAGAAACTCACTCTTCGTGAAAAAGAGTTCAAGAGTTTCTACAAGTCTATTCACCCCCCCTCTAGACTTGTACCTGGACGACTTGTGACCTACAAGTGGTATCGGAGAGGTTGGTTCATCTATTTCACGAACCAGATCTATATCAGATATATATATCTTTACTCTCACTTTATAATGGAACACATGCACTCTAGACTCCCTGTGTTTTCAGTTGACGAGTATGATCTGTGGAAGATAAGGATGCAGGCACACTTATCTTCAATTCATGACGACATGTGGTGCATCATTGAAGACGGTCCATTCATCTTTGAGAAGGACAACACAGCAGAGGAGATCGCAGCAGGGAGGCCAGATAAGATTCCTAAGAAGAGGACGGAGCTGACTCCCGAAGAAAGAAAGCTGGCCAATCTTGATAACCGGGCCAGAGATGTGTTATATCAAACTCTTGACAAATCCACCATGGTCAAGATCAAGAACTGTAAGAATGCCAAAGAAATTTGGGACACATTAGCCCTAATGTGTGAAGGAACGGAGCTGATCAAGGAAAACAAGCTGTCAATTGCTATCCAAAAATTTGACAACTTTAAAATGAAGAATGGTGAATCCATAGATCAAGTGGACACAAGGTTCACTGCGATTATAAATGAGATCAACTCCCTGGGCAAAACCTATGGCAACAGGGAAATGGCACTAAAGGTCCTCAGATCTCTCAACCCCGAATGGAGCATGAAGGCCGTAGCCATGAGAGAGTCCAAGGAGCTGAATAAGATAAAGATTCAGGAGCTGTTCTCTGATCTGAAGGCTTATGAATTCGAGCTTCCAAGTTCATCCTCAACTGAGCCTGCAGAGAAGGGAATCGCATTTGCAGCCGAGTCCCCTGCCAAAAGCCTATCTGATGTGAAACCTCCAAATCCACTAGATTTTGAGGAAGAAATGGCGTTCATAATGCAAAGGTTCAGCAATTTCAGAAAGAACTACTCCAAGTATAAGAAAAATTATAAGGAGAACCCAAGAAGGAACCAGAAGGCTGGAAGCTGGAAAGTAGAATGCTACAACTGTCACAAAATAGGACACATCCAAATAGATTGTCCCAAGCTCAAGAAGGACGAAACCAAGAAGGAGGTGGGCAGAAAGGAAGATAGAAGAAAGGCCCTCATCGGAGAAGACCAGGAGCATGTCGAATCAAGCAGCGGATTCTTTTCTGATGAAGACGAGGAGTATGACTGCCTGATGGCAAACCTAGCTGATGAAGAGGTAACTTCTAAACCCACCGGTTCAAATAATAGCTCAGCCATGTCACAAGATATGGATCTACATGAATCGGTAAATCAGTTATTTAAAGATTTTGAAACACTCAAATCTGCACACCAAGCTGTATCAGCAGAGAAGACTCAGCTGCAAGATGAGAATAGGCAGCTAAAAAATGATTTCGAAAAACTCAGCCTAGATTTGAATAAGGTTGAGACAACTACAGCTGACTTTAAAAACCAGGCAAATGTCAATACAGCTGAGATAGATCGACTAACCATTTTACTTAAAGAAAAATCAGCTGCACTTGCTCATGCCAAAGCTGAGTTTACTAAGCTGGCTCAGATAAATAAAACTCAGGCGCAGGAAATAACCTCCCTGAAGGCGTCTTCAACTCTGGGAGAATTGTGTACTTATAAAAGGTCACTATACACCAAATCAGGCCTTGGATATGATTCTCACACTCCCTCTAGTTCTGAAACCAAGTTTATCAAGGGAAAAATAATAGTCTCATCACGAGCCACGTATATAAACCGATATTCAAAAACAGCAACAACCAAGTCAAACGTCTAGCCGCAAATGTTACACCAGTGCACCACCTAGACAGCGACTAGGCAAAGGGCCTGTGCAAAAGCAAGAAATGCACAACATGCCCACTATTACCAACAACTCCCCAAAAATAGATTTCATAATGGGAGGGGCAGATGGAAACCTCAAGGTTATCCTAATTACCAAAATGAACAAGTGTGGAGACCACAAAGATTTAATAAATGGTCTCAGCCTAGATTTAGAAATGGCCCACACTATCAAAATTTTGAGGAATATCCGGTATACAATCCAACCAGGAGATTCAGACCTCGACCACAGACACCTTATGAGGGTTATAATAATAATAACAATTTGTATAATCCAAGGAGAAATCAATTCTCCAGGAAACCAACTAACCCCAAAGGACCCACACAAATTTGGGTACCTAAATCTCTGCTTGTTTAATTGCAGAAAAGGTGGAAGGACTACAACCACATCTCCTCAAGCTCAAATTTTGGAGGTGAAGAATGGTTTGTAGACTCTGGATGCTCGAGGCATATGACCGGGAACAAGAAGATGCTGACCAAATACATCAAAGAAAGAGGTCCCGATGTAACCTTTGGAGATAGCTCTAGAGGACAGACAAAAGGCTTTGGAGAGCTGCACCAAGGAAACATTGTGATATCCAAAGTCCATTATGTCAAAGGGCTCAAGTACAACCTCCTGAGCATAAGCCAGTTCTGTGACGAGAAGAATCTAGTAGTCTTCACCATCTTGAAGTGTATGGTGATAGACATCTTATCTGGAGAAATAAAGCTACAAGGTTTCAGAAGAAGAGATGTCTACATGATTGATTGGAACACAGGAACACCTAACTCCTGTTTTCTATCCAAGACAGTAGCTGAGAATGGATGGTTGTGGCACAAAAGACTATGTCACCTGAACTTCGAAGCCATCAACAAGATTAGCTCGTGTCGGGTCGAGGACTTCCAAATGAAGCATTCAAGAAGGAAGCACTCTGTGATGCATGTCAGAAGGGAAAGCAGACCAAGGCATCATTCAAGCCAGTTCATCCTACAACGCTCACAACAAGGATCTTAGATCTACTCCACATGGATCTATTTTGTCCTATCAAGCCAAGGACTTTGAGCGGTCGAAAGCATGCACTTGTAATAGTAGATGATTATTCAAGGTACACTTGGATTATCTTCCTATACAAGAAAAGTGAAACCCTGACCAAGTTACCTGAGCTGCTGAGAAGGATCCAAATGAGAAATCCCTCTCCATAATCAAGATCAGATCAGATAGAGGAGGAGAGTTTCTCAACAAGGCGATAACTGATTACAGCGATCGGAATGGGATCCAAAGATGAGCTCTGCGGCCAGGACGCCCACAGAATGGTGTTGCTGAAAGAAGGAACAGAACCACGAAGGAATCGGCAAGGTCCATGATTGCGTAGCGGACCTACCCAAAGGTTCGGCTGAAGAAGTGTTAACACTGTCACACCCGAGCAGGAGTATGATACTAGGGAGACATGGCAAAACTCCATATGAGGTTTGGAATAATAGAACTCCTACTGTTGCTTACTTTCATGTCTTTGGTTGTAAGTGTTTCATCCACAACAACGGTAAAACACAGCTAAATGCCTTTGATGCTAAAACTGATGACGGTCTCTTTATGGGATATTCCCAAAGAAGCAAGGCATATAGAGTTTTTAATAAAAGAACCTTAGTTGTGGAGGAAACACCCCATGTTGTTTTTGATGAATCTACCGTTGAGTACAGGAAACAAGTTGAGCTAATTGAGAACAAGCTCAAGTCAGCAACCCTTGAAGATGTCATTGTTCATGACACTGGAATGGTGGACTCACCTGCAGACCAGCCTGATGACCCAACTGCAGCTGCTGAAGACCCAACTGCAGATCAGACAGATCACCAAACCTATCTCGATCCGATTCTGCCGAAGAAGACCCGGAGGCGACAAAGACTCATCTGCAGACGTAACCAACTGCAGATGACAAGGCGTAGCCGATCCAATTGCGGCAGACTGAACCCAGTGATGCAGATAACCACCAGGGCAATCCAACAGGGGAACAAACCCGGAAGAGGACGATATCCCCAAATGGCTCAAGGATCACCCAATTCAGCAAATTATCGGAAAGTTGGTCGATGGAGTTAAGATGAGACAGTCAACCCTACCAAAGGAATGGCGATGTTCTCATGTTTTATGTCGCAAATTGAACCCAAGACTACGTAACAAGCCTTGGAAGATTATTCATGGATTAATGCCATGCAAGAGGAATTGGAGCAGATGGAAAGAAACAAAGTTTGGGAACTAATGCATGCACTGATCACAAGAAAGTTATTGGCACCAAATGGGTGTATAAAAACAAGAGTGATGAAGACGGAGCTGTTGTTAGGAATAAAGCCAGACTTGTAGCAAAAGGTTATGCACAGTGTGAGGGAATAAATTTTGATGAAACCTATGCACCTGTTGCAAGATTAGAGGCCATCAGATTATTCCTCGCATATGCTGCATTTAAGGACTTTGAAGTATATCAGATGGATGTAAAGAGTGCTTTTCTGAACGGAATCCTAGAAGAAGAAGTTTATGTAGAGCAACCCCCAGGTTTTGTCAAAGGAGACAAAGTATATAAGCTGTTGAAGGCTCTGTATGGACTCAAGCAAGCACCAAGAGCGTGGTATGAAACACTGTCTGTGTTTCTTGAGAAAAATGGATTTTGCAAAGGGAAAGTAGACAAGACCCTGTTCAGAGTGGAGCATGAAGGCCACATATTAATAGTCCAGATTTACGTGGATGACATCATATTCGGATCAACCAATCCTGAGCTATGCGAGAAATTCTCCAACTTCATGCAAGGAGAATTTGAGATGAGTATGATGGGAAAGCTTAACTTCTTTCTCGGATTACAAGTTAAGCACATGGAAAAAGGAATTTTCATCAACCAAGCAAAGTATACCAGAGATCTTATCAAGAGATATGGAATGGAATCAGCCAAGCCCGCAAGAATTCCAATGAGCACAAGTACTCACCTGGATGCAGACGAGGCAGGCATATCAGTGGACTCAACCCACTACAGAGGACTCATTGGATCTCTTGTGTACCTCACTGCAAAGGTGCCGACATATCATATGCCGTTGGAGTTTGTGCAAGATTCCATCAAGCCGAAGCAATCACACCTAGATGCGGCCAAGAGAATAATTAAGTACCTAAAGTCTACAATTAATGTTGGACTATGGTATCCCAAGGATGATAACTTCGAGCCAGATACTCGATGCGGATTTCGCAGATGCAAAATCAACAGAAGAGCACTAGTGGAACGTGTCAATTCCTAGGAACCGCATCGATATCCTGGTTTAGCAAGAAGCAGGTTTCTAACTCTATCTCCACTACAGAGCCAGAATACCTAGCTGCAGGTAGCTGTTGTGCACAGATTCTATGGATCAGACAACAGTTAAGGGACTATAATATCATTGCCAACGAAGTCCCAATATGGTGTGACAACAATAGTGCTATTGCAATAACCAACAATCCGGTTTTGCACTCAAGGACGAAGCACATTGATGTTAAGCACCATTTCATTAGAGACCATGTGCTTAACAAAAGAGTTAGAGTTGAAAGAGTCAGCACAGACTACCAAATAGCTGACATCTTCACCAAACCCTTGCCAGAAGAAAGATTCCTGGAGCTAAGCAGAGACCTTGGATTACTAGATTGGGAATCTAGTACGGAAGCAAATTGAAGCATTTCAGAGGAAGGACGGACCTAGCTGATGCAGGCGAGAAGACGAAGGACGGACAAAGCAACCTAGCTGATCAGAATACCAGGCGAGAAGTCATCTCACCTGATACAGAGTGGTCAACAGTCAACAAATCAGACCAGCTAAGTTTTCTAAACTGATCTCTGAATATTTAATTATTATCTGCCACATTTATAATATTATTATATTAACTTTGGCTAACGAATGGCATTTAAATATACATTTTTATAAGCCAAGTGGCAATTTTAATACACGCGTCAATCGCCTATTAAATCAACCTCCACGGTGGCCAATCAGAATCAACCGTCGAATTTTAAATTGGGTCACCGATTCAAATTTGAAATTCAAAAGAATATCAAAAGGCGTACCACCGTTCAAATATATAATAAACTAATACAAACGTCTTTTCATCTTCTTTATAAGGAAAGAAGACCTTTCACTTTACTCTTTACGCTTACAGAAACCCTAGATTTTTTAGAGCAAAAATATACACTAAAATCCTTTATTTGCAGAAATGACATCTTTCGAAGGAGTGAATTTGAAGGCGGTGAAAGACCAAATCATTTTCTCGATGGTTGTCGACTTTGAAGGCTTATTGGAAGCCAATCTGGAGGACTACGACATGCTTAATCTGATTCGCGCAATGAAGCTTAATGGGATCTACCCATTTCTAGATATCAACCCGCAACACCTGTTCAAAGAGGATGTCGTCGAGTTCTATCGCGAAGCTTATCTGATTCAAGACGGAATTCATAGCACAGTTGGCGGAGTACCAGTCAGCATATCTCGAGACACGATTCGTTCTGTCTTCGGGATGAAGCACCGTGGTTTAGCGGTCGAAGCTCTCAAGCAATCCGCCGTCGAAACCTGGAAAAAGATTAAGGTGGAAAATATCCCGGAAAAACTGAAATTCACAGCCAAGAGGAATGAACTCAAGAGCATTTACCGTGTTGCGTTGGACATTACCAACAAAATAATAATGGGGATGGTGGGCAGTTATGATCAACTGTCGTCGTAGAAGTTTATGGTGCTGGGAGCACTGATTCAGGAAGTAGAAGTTGATTGGGCAGACTACATCTTCAGGCAACTCGTGAGAGAGATCAACAAGGTCGAGTGGCTTGACGATGAGAAGAGGTTCAAAACAAAGCTGGCGTTTGGAACGCATCTCAGTTGGTTTTTGGAGAAGACTGGAGTGGCAAAGGGAAACACGGACCCCTTCCACCCCAATAAAAGGCTTGGTCATATAGACCATGAGAAGGTGAAGAAAGTCGGAGGCACTGGGAAAGCAGCTCAGTTGTTGAAGGAGCTGCCGGACTCAAGGACATATCCAAGATACCATTCATCAGGAGAATCGGATGCACTGCAATGTTATCGCAATCCAGCTGAAGTCTGACACCGAGTCCGACGACACACCCATTGCAGTCAGATTCAAGAGACGGGGACCAGCCCCTGAAGGACCCTCTACTCTGCAGTCATCACCAGAACCCTCTCCCAAGAGGCCAAGGAAACTGCAATTTAGTGAGGGAGAGCAGTCTGAACACCTTGCCAGCCCCTCTGTCAGATCACCAATTCATCCGGAAGACCTGCCTGCACGAGGCACCCTTGAGACTCGGATTGTACCTATTCTCACCCCCCCAGTCTACATATCCGAAGAAGAAGAAGCAGGTCTCATAATTTCTATCCCTGAAGCTGATTATACCTTTAACCTGTTAGAAAATAATACTTTCAACCTTTCAATTGAACAACTCCAGCTTGTTAAGCCACAAGCAGTAAAACACTCTTTTGTACATATTTTTGAAGAGTGGAAATTTTTCAAGACTATGACTTTTACAAATCTTCAAACCTACATTGCAACTAGTGGTTGGGAATATCCCCAAGCCACTGAGGAGGTTCTGATTCACTTTTGCAAAGAATCAGATTTAGTATTAATCCTCCAGGATAGTTGGTTCATGTCCCATTTTAAAACAAACATGGACCAATTTATCCATTCTATCATGCTTAGCATTTTTGATGGTTCTTTTGGAGAGGAGGAGGAGGAAGTTGAAAAAGAGATTAGAATTTAGGAAGTAGATGGAGAAGGAAAAAATGAAGTTATTGATTTGGTGGTTGAAGAAGAAGAAGAAGAGAGAGAAACAGAAGAAAATATTCCAGTTGAAAAACAGCCAGAAGAAATTGAGAAGACAGAAGAGTTGGCTGATGAAGAAGAAGAAGAAGGAGAAGAGGTAGAAAAAGAAGATGATGATGAAGGAAAAGAAGAGGAAAAGGATGATGATAACAATGATGATGATAATGATGATAATAATGATGGTGATGATGGAGGAGATGCAGGGGCAGAAAAAGAAAATGAAAAGGAAAAAGATGAGGAGGAAGGAAAAGAAAATTCTCGAGAAAAAGCAGAAGAGAAAGAGGAGGATCAGGAGAAAGAAGAAGAGAGAGCAGAAGAAAAGGAGCCAGAGCCTACTCACGAAGCTACAGATAGATCGTGGTACTGCCCAGACACCACCTAGACACGTAGCTAGTCAATACCTGTGTCGGGACCCTGAGAAAACTCCTTTGACCTACCAGCTGCAGACAGGAGCCTGCAGTCTAGTGGTTCCTTTGCAGAAGGCTGAGGAGAGCACTCTCCATCAGCTCAGATATCTCCTACCATGACTGAGCTGATCAGGCAAATCGTCAAAGATACTATTGGAGAGCTACTATCGTCTCAGGTCACTCCTGACCTTCAATCAATCAATGCCAAGATAGACACTCTTCTGCAGAGAGAGATCCCTCAGCCTCTTCCCCCTACCAACAACAGAATGTCATTTGGCATGTCTGGTTGGATGAGCAAAATGGAGCAACAATTAACTACCCTTGTTGATGCTGGCAAAAAGGGGGAAGAGAGAGTTCAGGGGGAAGAGAGAGAAATAAGGTCAAAGAAGAAGCAAGATGTTCTTCAAATTGAAGGACCCTCAAGTCTGAAGAGAAAGGAAGCTGTGGATGCAGATGACCAGGCTGACCAGCCTGAAGGAAAGAGAAGGAGGACTAGAGGAGGTTTTGGGCCTACTCTAGAATGGGAAGGAAAGAAGATATGGTATGTTGAGGACTTTATTCCATATGAAGCCCTGCCCATGTGGGGAGCTGCAAAGAAGAAATTTATCAGAGATTATTACGTCTGGGAATTACTCCATGATGATAATCTCTCCCCACAGCAGATCTTTATCAATTTCATGGAAGAAGCATACCCAAAACTCTGGACCATTCTGAAGAAGAAGGCTAAGGAACTAAACGCTTATCCCATGATTCCATCATTCAGAGCAGAGGAAGCGCCAACCCGTCTGGACAATGAGCTAGATGAGCTACAGCTTCAACAAGAAATCAAGCAGTTATGTCTAGAGAATAGATTTACATCACAGCAAGAACAAGACTTTGCAGCTCTTGTTGTGAAGAGGAAATATGGTCTTGCTCCAGTCAAGATAAGACCAATTGGAGCCAAACCATTCAGGCCTGCCAAACAGCCTATTCGCAGAGGCAGAGGAAGAGGCAGATGACTTTATGCTTGTAATTTTATTTTCTGTACCTGTAAAAACTTTCTTGTAAATTTCAATCATAAACAAGTCAGAAAATTTTATAACAGTCTGTTGAATGACAATTTCCAGTTGTCTCAATATTAGACTGATTTTAGTTTGTGTCTTGCACTTAAGTGCAGACTTGGTCATTTGATTTCTTACTTAAAGTTTTGCCATCATCAAAATAGGGGGAATTTGTTAGGAATACTTGTTAGATTTTGATGATGTCATTAATATAAAATCAAATGTTTATTACTTGGCAAAATGTAAGGAAGAACCAAATGAGTATCTTCCATAGGCCAAATATGTTAAGTATAAAACTTGGCAAAATGTAAAGAAGAACCAAATGAGTATCTTCTGTAGGCCAAAATTAGTTAGGCTGAAAACGGCTAAGTACCGAGTACACTAAGTCCATCGAGAGGAACAAATGAGTCCAATGGAGTAGCTCGTCAACAAAATTTATCGAGAAGTTTGACCAGATCACAGCCCAAGGTACCTCGGGAAGTCACCTGATCGGATAAGTCACAAACAAGGAATGTACCGAGAGGACTGTCACAGAGATGTTAGCCGCATATCACCTACTCAAGGCGACCAAGTACTCCAAGTCCACGTCGGCATGCGTTGAAAAGTCAAGTATTACGGAAAGCTCACATGCAACGTGAAGAGACAAATTGGAGTGATTCCCGCAAGAGATATGATTTAAATAAATCATCCACTCCACCTTGAAGACTTTAATCGTTTTATATTCAAAAGATTCGGCCACATGCGTAAGTCTTCACAACGGTCGGAAGATAAAATAAAATAATGGGAATCCAAACTTGCAACGCTCGAAAGAATAAACAATGAAGTCTCCCTCCAACGGACGGATTTGTTCAAAAGATTTGCAACGGCTACAAGGAAAAAGCTCGAGATCGTGACCTATATATATCCGAAGATTTGAAATCGAGCAACTACGGTGCGAACATACATTCAAGCGATCAAAGCAATCAAGCAATCTAAAGCAATCAATAGCATCGTGAAAAGAGCAGCTCTAAAAGTTCATACTTAAGGAAGCTCTTAAGTTGGAGAAGACAAAAACTCTTGTCTATAATCCTGAGTACGGGGTACTTCACTGGTTGAAGTAAGAGACTGTAAAGGCATCCAAGGATCGAGGATCAAGAGGTGCAAGGCAGTCAAGTGTGTACAACGGCATGATTTCCACCGGTTGGAAGTCGTTGTAGTGTGGTTTGAATCACTGTAATATTTATCACTGGTTGAAAATTATAGTGAATTCATCTCCAACTGGTTTGGAGAAAAGTGGATTAGTAGAGGATTACCCCACCTCTGAGACCACTATAATTGCCTGCGTTATTTACTGTTTTACTGCATCATACTTTAACTGCTGCATTCATTGTTAAGTGTTTCATTAAGTTGATCTCTATTCGTCATCAGCTGACTTCCGCATATATCTAAGAACAAATGACTCCTAGTCATTTGTTTAACTATCAGCTAAAGAAACTCACTCTTCGTGAAAAAGAGTTCAAGAGTTTCTACAAGTCTATTCACCCCCCCTCTAGACTTGTACCTGGACGACTTGTGACCTACAATGTCTAGTCAACAATAGAGTTTGACTTTATCGTGACCCGAAGACTTGACCGGGACATCTGATGAAGGGTCTATACGTATATGGTATTCACGACATGATGGTTCTGAAATAATCCCTTCATTTGTTCTCAATCGGGGTTTACAGTGCAGCCCGCTAGGCTGGTTAAGTGCTGCCCGCACTCTTTGGTTCCTCCCAATGCCGACTGAGACGGACCTACAGAGTCGCGCATCAGGATCGTTGACGGATAAATATAAATTAATTATCTCTCTATTAATATTAGATATTGGATATCTAATTATGATTTATTGGATAAATCAAATAGCGGTCTTATGAATTGAAATTAAGTTACTGGGTAATTAATTTAATTCATAAATTATATTTCTTTGAGAAATATAATTATAGTTGATATAATTAATTAATTGTATTAATTAATTAATATAAATACATTGGAGATAAAATGGAGTGTATTTAACGTCCGGTACACGATTCGAGTGACTTGGCCCCGTTTCCTACCACCTTCACATGCCCCCCCTCATCTTGGTTGTTTCCACTTTTGTTATTTTGTGATGAGAGATCCCACCGTCATATGTCAACTAATAATGCCAACATGACATTATATGGTGTGGTTAGTTTATACTCATTATAAAACACCAACACCATCAACCTCTTGGTGTGTGTTCGGCCGAGAGCTTCCAAGAGAGGGGGGGAGAATTTTTTCTTCAAGTATTCTTCGTATTTGAGGTGGAAGAAAAGTAAGAAAAATAAGAGAGAAAAATTCCTACGAGTTTCCCTAGCCGTGTTCTTGATAGAATGGAGTCCCGTTGATTTTTCAGCCAAGTTCCGATGCTTGTGAAGTATAGACATCGTACTTTCGGTGTTTGCAACGAGGGGATTTCGTGCTCGTGTTCGGGTTCGTGATCATCATCATACTGCGAAGATATTATCAAAGGCTTCAAAGGTATGGGACTTTAATCCTTTATCTTCGTCAATTTAATTTTCCTATATATGTTACTTGATCGATCCTGTTTGGGATTCTTTATATTAGATTGTATTATTCTGCTGCGCACTCGATTTTGTATCAGGAATCCCAACAGTGGTATCGGAGCGAGGTCACTGATACCGTTTATATGAATTTATTTGCATTTTGAATGCTATTGGATGGTGATTATGATTTAGAATCAAAATCGGTATAATCGGAGATATTTAATTTTTTGTTGAATTTTTTCTATGATTTTATGTGAATTATAAATCTAAAAATTTTATTTTATTGATTTACAAGTTCTATATAAAAGTCAGAAACATCACATTTTGGAAACGGGCCGAAAAACGAGAAAAATGAGGATGGAACTCGATGACACGAGGTCATCGAGAGTGGCCGAGTCGTGGCTCGGCCATATGGCTCTCGATTTTTTGTCCCGATTTTGAATCAGGTCGCGGGCTGGGCCCGATGCCGGATTGTCCGGGACTCCATTTGTTTTTTATATTTCATTGTAATTATTTCCCGGAATTTAAATTGGATTTAATTTAACTAAATGAATATTTGAAATATTTTTATTGAGGGAATAAATTAAACGAGAATATTATTTTGGCCGGATTACTTCGGACGAATTGATTATAAGTATTAATTGGATTAATATCGTTAAAATTGAATAGATTAATTTTTATATTAAGTGGATTAATATATTAATTGATTATTTAATTTTAATGCCACTAAATATTAATTAGATTAATATTGTAGAAATTGAATAGATTAATTCCATATAATGATTGGATTAATATAGTAAATTAATTATTTAATTTTATTGCCGTTACATGTTGTTTGGAATGCCTTATGTGATGGTGGTATAGCTCGTGGACTTAGTCTTTGATTTGTTCGATTCGATTGGGTTGTAAAGGCCGTTTTGAGCCTATTTATTTTTAGTCGGAAATTTGTATATTAGGATGCATTTATTCAATGGTGTAATTATTTATTTTGGCTGTGACGAAGACCAAAGACAACCGACCGAGAAGATGAAGAATCGAGATTGTAATTTTTTTTTATTTTCTTTATTGGGTCATTCACTTGGCCCAGTACTTAGGAAAAAATTCATGAGCTATATGTTGGTAGTAACTAGGTTGCTATTTACTGGTTTTCATTTTGAATGATTGACAAACACAAACGCGCTTATAAATGAATTAATGTGCAGAGTATAACACAAATAGACTAAGTTTGAAAAGGTTACGAGGTTTCCTACCCTCCATCAAACTCGTAGAATATTGATACCCGAGTCGGTGTGTTATGCTTCCGAGTTATCGGGGTAGTACATTTGGCAGAAGGTGATAAATTCTTGAGTGCATTAGATGCTTTCGGTTGGTGATAAATTTAGTCCCTAGAAACCTGATAGGTTGCTGGCGAGATTCAATAGTCAGACTGATAGACGTTGATGGTCAATAGCTAAGATAGTCCCGATTGCCAAGAAACCTGATAGGTTGAGGGCATGAAGACTAGGGGTAAAAGAAGATCGAATCACCCATTGGACGGGTTGGTGTTGGACACCACTTTACAAAAATTAATAGGCAAGAAACCTGACATATTGCGTCTATTAAAATTTGTAAAGAACTCGATCACCACTAAGAAGTCGATCTAACCATGACTTCCGGATTATAACATGGGAGTGTGTAATTCCGATAAAATTAGTGGGAGTCGAGACAAGAAATATACAAGCCCTTAAATTCTATACTCGGTCATAATAAAACAAGTCACTAATTCAATCTTGTCTAAACTAATGCAGAGAAACGAAACAATATCTCTTTTAAAATGGAAAAGAACCCCCTTGCAATACTACTTGAAAAGAATCTACTAATTGGCCCCAACTTTGTTGACTGGTTGCAGAATCGGATGATTGTACTCAGCATGGAGTCTATGGGATACGTCTTAGAGGCGGACATTCCACCGACTCCAGTCCGGAATAGGGGTAATCAGGAAGAAATTAACGTCCATGGAAAATGGGTCAATGATGATGTGCTGGTCTGTGGCTTTATGATGGGCTCAATGACTAATGAGCTGCAGAGAGCGCACGAAAAAATGACTTCTGCTAGGCAGATTCTCGCAACTTGACCGAGCTTTATGGAGAGCACAGTAGGACTGCTAGATATGAGATATCGAAGCAGTTATTCAGTACTAGGATGAAGGAAGGGGAAAAAGTAGGAGACCACATCCTCAAGATGATCTATATGATTGAGAGGCTCGAGGTGCTCAATTTTCATATGGATTTATGCCTTCATATTGATCTCATCCTTCAATCTCTGTCTGACTCCTTCATGCAGTTTGTAATGAATTTCAACTGTAATGAGATTTCATGCACATTAGTTGGGGTAATGAACAAACTGGTGATGGCACGGTCTAATATGAAGACTAAGCTGAGGAAGACTGCTCTTGTGATTTCTTCTGGGCCTCGGAGGTCCAAGAATAAGAAGAAAAATACCTACGAGTAGTATAAACCCAAAAGAGGGGTGGAGAAAGGCAAGGGCAAGGCCCTTAAGGTTCAGAAGGTAGGCGGTCCTAAACCTACGGATAGATGTCTTGTATGCAGTGAGCTGGGCCAATGGCGTAGAACTTGTCCCAAAGTCAACGGCGCATCAGGTACGAAACTTTTAGTTTTTGAATCCAATCATTACACTACTGTATATTCTACTTCATGGATTCTGGATTCAGGTGCTACTTCTCATATTTGTACTATGAATCAGGATCTAGAATGAAGTAGGCAGCTTAGAGCTGTGGAAGTGATGGTCACTATCGTAAGCGGACAAAGTGTCGAGGCACCAATATTAGATCATTCCTACTGGGTTTGGAACCCGGTTTTATTTTGACGTTAGATAAAGTACTGGTTTTGCCCAAGGGGCATAAAAATATTGTATCCATTCCAGTCTTGGACCCGAAAGGATTTTCTTTCTTCATTGGCAATGGTAGTTGTCAAATTTATTTTTGAAATAAAATTGTTGGTACAACTACATTGTTGAATGGTTTATATCATCTGAACTTGCAAAATAAATCAGCAGTGAACACTATAACTAGGAAACGTGGCAGGCATGATACTAATCAAGCTTTTAAGTGGTACCTTAGAGTTGGTCATGTTGCTCAGACCAAGGTTCATAAAATGGAGAAAGATGGACTTTTAAGTACATTGGGTGAAGAACCCTATCCAACTTATGAATCCTGGCTTAGAGGCAAGATGACTAAGTCCCCCTTCACAGGGACATTTGAAAGTGCTCCTGAGAAACTTGGGTTGGTACATACCGATGTTTGTGGTGCTTTAGAAGCAGCCCGAGATGGATATCAATATTTCATAACATCCACATATGATCATACTAGGTATGGGATTGTGTACTTGATGAAACATAAATCCGAAGCCTTTACTAAATTCAAGGAATTTAAGCCCCTAGTTGAAAAACAGACTGGATGTCATATCAAAACACTTCGGTCGGACCGAGGTGGTGAGTATATGAGCATCGAGTTTGATGAGTTCCTTAAGGAACATGGAATAGTTTCAAAAGTCATGCCTCTATGAACCCCACAGTTAAATGGTGTTTCAGAAAGGAGAAATCGGACTTTGTTGGACATGGTCTGCTCCATGTTGAATTACACTTATTTACCGATTTACCTGTGGGGGTACGCCCTACCTACCGCTGCCTATATCCTTAATATATGTCCTTACAAATCCATTCCTATCACTCCGCATGAGATGTGAAAGGGTAATAAACCATGTCTTAATCACATAAGGATTTGGGGATGTCATGCCTATCTCAAAAAGGCCAAGGTGGACAAACTGGAAGCGAGGTCCGTCAAGGGACATTTCATTGGATACCCAGAGGACTCGATGGGTTATCTATTCTACATGCCAGAAGACCATAGGGTCATTGTGTCTGTGGAAGCGCACTTCTTTGAGGATGAATTCATTTAAGAAGGTAGATCGGGTAGAAATGTCTCTATGGAAGAGCACGATGAAAGTCCCGAGGAGACATCTGATCAAGGATCAAGAACCGAGCCTATTGTAACACAAACTCCACTTCGAAGGTCTGATAGAGTGTCTCACTTACCTAAGAGGTATGGCTATACACATGTCGAAGTACTGGGTCTCCACGATATACCTGATAGCCGTGAGGATGAACCTGTCACATAGGACCAGGCAATAGTGGATGTGGACTCTGATAAATGGCAAGAAGCTATGGAAGCTGAGATAGACTTGATGCATGCCAATCAGGTATGGACTCTAGTAGATCTATTAACTGGCATGAAGCCCATTGGAAGTAAATGGATCTATAAGAGGAATACTGATGGGGATGGCAAGATTGACACCTATAAGGCCAGGCTTGTGGCAAAGAGTTATACCCAAAAGGAAGGGATCGATTATCATGATACCTTCTCGCTCGTAGCTATCATCAAGTCTATTCACATGATGCTTTCCATTGCTGCACATTACGATTATGAAATATGGCAGATGTAACACCCCAAACTAGGCGGATATTACAGTGCCGTGGACCCCCGACTGGGACCCACCAGGCTAATGAAAATGAGTGAATTACGCAGGGTAAATGTAGTACCGAACCACATTACACAATTAATTACTCCGATGAGGAGTTTCATACAACACACCCAGGATGATACTGAATACAAGTATATTTTATATGGAGATAAAATATACAACACTGAGTGAAATGAATATTCAAACGGAATGTCTGCAGCGGAATAAATGAAGGAAACATAAATGACTAAAAAGACTGGGGGCCTCTACTAGTATCACTGGGACTCCTCGCCGACACCGTGCTCTCCCCGTGCTTTAGCCTTGCCATGACCTGAAAAACAATATCCCCCAACGGGCCGGATTACGTAACAACAATCCTCAAGAGTTGAAAATACACAATCATGAGTTATCCACAGTTATGAAATATCCTGTCGAAACATACGCAATCAAACATGCTATATGAATCAACTAATGATACGGCTCAAAGGAATGGCGCCACACTACGTCCGGGATGGAAATGTGTCCGTGCACAAGCCACCAACGAGTATCGATCGAATACACGTGTGGTCTTGTACCTAATCAGTCTCACGAAGCCATCAACTCGTGTGCACAGTCCAATGTGAGGCCACCAACCAACACATGACTATAATGTGCCCGACATGAAAATCCTACACATACCAACCGGCACGCTAGTATGACCCGAAATGCCACAATATGACAAAAGTGACAACGAAAATGAATAATGACTCACCAAGTTTAAATGATGGTGAAATGAATGACAGCTTAATGAAATGATTGGAACCGTTGTTCCTTATGACTGAGGTGATTAATTGACAATGACAAATTTTGATACGGTTAATACAATGATGAATGAGTTACGATTATGAATGAACAACATCAAAAGGAATGAATATCCTTTTAACCGAGTAAGAATTAACTTACACAATACCGATGAAGAATGTCCGTCCACAAACAACATCCTAAATGAAATGTCGGTCGCTCGAACAACCTTGAATAACACAATTACCAATAATCCGATCATTACGCAAATCAAAAACGATCATAATCGACTCAAACGTCGATACAACAATATTCGAACTCGAATATATCGAAACCAACTCCAAGATGAGTATTTCAAACCATCAAAACACTTTCAATGATATCAATAATCCCATAGAAATCCACAATTCGAGATTACAACAACGACAATCGGAAATCCCCAAATTAACCGAAGTCAACCCCAAGGGTTCTTGAAATAAATCCCCAAAATAGCCATTAAATCCGTAGGAATATATTTATCCAAGGTAGATAATCCATATCTAACATATTCCAATAACAATCCAAGCTTACACGAAGAAATCGAAAGGAAAAACCCAAAAATCCGAAATTCTAGATCCAAGAGATTAATACCTTTGATTCGATGATAAGGAGATGAGGAAGTGATGATAATCCAACTCAAAGACTTGAAGATGATGATGGATGATAAAAGCTCGAAGAGAACTCTCCAAAATCACCCAAATCGCCTAAAACCAACGAGAGAATGAGAATAGATGACAAATGACGAAATCTGGGCTAGACTGTCCAATTTATAGCCACTCCAGGTTAGCGTGCCCTAGCCCTTGTGCGTAGCGTGCGCTAACGAGTAATTTGGGTAGTCCAGTACCCACTGTCCGAACACGGTAGCGCGCGCTACGTACCTTTTTGTAGCGTGCGCTACGGCCATACCACTAGCGTGCGCTAAAACCCATTGTTAGCGTGCGCTAACGAATTATCTGATGCCAAGTACTGGAGTCCAGAAACCTTCTATCCTCTGATATGATCTCGATAGCGTGCGCTACAACCAACGATTAGCATGCACTACTACATCGCTTGCGTACGCTGAAAACCACTCCTAGCGTGCGCTAGGAATAAATTCAATTCAGTCCAGTAGCCACTGGACTCAACCTGATCCGACCTTAGCGCGCGCTACACTGACTGCATAGCGTTCGCTACTCCGGATCACTAGCGCGCGCTACTTACCATTCGTAGCGTGCGCTACCTACAATCCCAACTGCAGTCCAGTGCCTTACGATCGCCCGCTGCTACTCTAGCGTGCGCTAGTGTTGAGAGGTGGCGTGCGCTACCAATACTCAATTAGCGCACGCTAAAAAGAGTACGTAGCGTGCGCTACTTCTCACACACAGCACACTAAGAAATGACAATGATGGTAAACACCGCACGATTCTCCAATTAGATTGATGATGAATGACGATTGATACACGATACAATTACTCTGAATGGTGTACACAAAGATTGAATATGAGTGACAAATGATCATTAATGAGTGAAATTATTGAGTGACAATTACTGAATGATAAATACTGAATGATAATAACTGAATTACAACCGGGTATTACATACACCCCCCTTAAAAGAGTTTCGTCCCCGAAACTAAGGGTCAAACAATTCGGGATAACTCTCCCGCATACTATCCTCGGTTTCCCAAGTAGCCTCTTCGACTTCGTGTCTAGACCACTGAATTTTTACCAAAGGAATCGTCTTGTTCCTCAACTGTTTGATTCGCCGCTCTAAAACTCGTATAGGACGTTTCTCATATGAATGATCATCGGCGATCTCGATTTCATCGAATTGAAGTATGTGACTCGGGTCGGCAACATACTTCCGCAACTGAGATACGTGAAACACATTATGAATTCGGCTCAACGCCGGACGTAAAGCCAATCGGTAAGCTAACTCGCCTACTCGATCCAGAATCTCAAACGGTCCAATGAATCTCGGACTCAACTTACCCCTCTTCCCAAAACGGAAGATACCACGACTTGGGGAGACCTTGACCAAAACATGGTCACCCGCCTCGAACTCTAACGGTCGACGACGATTATCTGCATATGATTTCTATCGACTCTGAGCGGTCAACAAACGACTCCTGATCAGAGCTACCTTCTCACGGGCGGCTATAAGCATATCGGTCTCGGTGCCGATTGATTCTGATAGGTCATCCAAACACAAGGGAGATCGACAACGACGACCGTACAAGGCCTCGTAAGGTGCCATCTTAATCGAAGCATGCCAACTATTATTATACGTGAACTCGATCAATGGTAGTTGGGCTTCCCAGTCGTCTTTCCAATCGAGGACGCATGCCCTCAACATGTCCTCTAAGGTCTGAATAGTCCTCTCTGATTGTCCGTCGGACTGAGGATGAAAAGCGGTACTGAGATTAAGTTGAGTTCCCATAGCACGATGAACTGATTTCCAAAAATGGGACACAAATCGTCCGTCACGATCAGAAACGATACTTTTAGGAGTACCGTGCAATCTCACTATCTCCTTGATGAACAACTGGGCCAGTCTCTCGGGACCCCACGTATCCTTGATTTCAAGGAAATGAGCCGATTTAGTTAAGCGGTCCACAATTACCCAGATCGTATTCATGCCACGACGACTCGTCGGCAAACTCGTGATGAAATCCATAGAAATATCTTCCCACTTCCATTCTGGAATAGGGAGAGGTTTCAGCATACCCGCCGGTCGCTGATGTTCAATCTTAACTTGTTGACAAGTTAAGCATCTCGAAACAAATTCCGCGACTTCTCGCTTCATATTACTCCACCAGTAGTTTTGTTTCAAGTCCTTGTACATTTTTCTAGACCCCGGATGAACAGAATAAGGGGTAGCATGAGCTTCTTTCAAAATCGAGTTTTTCAACTCGTCATTCGCCGGTACGCACAACCGATTCTTAAACCGCAAAAGTCCATCCTCGTGGACCACAAATCCAGGGGCTTTCCCCTGAGTCACATCCTCATGGATGCGCAACAATGAAGGGTCTGAACTCTGATTCTCTCGGATTGCCTCCTCGAGTGACGATGACATCTCTAACATACAAAGCTGTCCCTGAACTCGCCGGCCGCACTCGATCTCGGGTCTAAGGAATTCCTGCTGAAGCTCCTTCTGGACTGTTAAACGAGCAAGCATCTGCTCCTGAACGGACTTACGACTCAAGGCATCGGCGACAACATTCGCTTTGCCCAGGTGGTAAAGGATCTCAATATCATAATCTTTGATTAATTCCAACCACCGTCTCTGCCGCATATTTAACTCCTTCTGAGTAAATATATACTTTAAACTCTTATGATCGGTGAATATCTGACAGGTAACGCCATAAAGATAATGACGCCAAATCTTCAAAGCGAACACCACGGCTGCTAGCTCCAGGTCGTGTGTCGGATAGTTAACCTCGTAAGGTCTCAATTGTCGTGAAGCATAGGCAATAACTTTTCCATTCTGCATGAGCACACATCCGAGACCCTGTCCGGACGCATCACTAAAAACCATAAATCCTTCCGTCCCCTGCGGCAAGGAAAGTACAGGTGCTGACATTAACCGGCTCTTGAGCTCCTCAAAACTCCATTGACATGCGTCGGGCCACATGTACTTCTTGTCCTTCCGCAATAAGTTCGTCAAGGGTTGAGCGATTTTAGAAAATCCTTCCACAAACTGCCGGTAATAACCCGCTAATCCGAGGAAACTTCGAATTTCCTTAACATTCTTCGGAGGTAGCCAATCTTGGATAGCCTCCGTCTTCTGAGGGTCGACACGAACTCCGTCTGATGAAATTACGTGTCCGAGAAACGTCACTTCGGACATCCAGAACTCACATTTAGAAAACTTCCCATAAATTTGTTCTCGTCTCAACACGTCGAGCAATTGATGAAGGTGGAACTCGTGTTCCTCTCGGTCACGAGAATAAATCAAAATGTCATCGATGAAGACAACAACAAACTGATCCAAAAAGTCGATGAAAACCCGATTCATTAGTCAATCCAAACGGCACACAAACTCATAATGACCATAGCGTGTTCGAAACACTGTCCTCGCAATATCCGACCCTCGAATTCGCAACTGATGATATCCAGATCTTAAGTCGATCTTGGAAAATACTGAAGCTCCCTGAAGTTAATCTAAGAGATCATCAATACGGGGTAAAGGATACTTATTCTTGATTGTCACCCTGTTCAACTCCCGATAATCGATACACAAGCGAAAAGAACCATCCTTCTTCTTGACAAATAATACTGGTGCTCCCCACCGGGACGCACTCGGTCGCATATAACCCTTCTCGAACAACTCCTCAAGTTGGTTCTTTAATTCCTGCATTTCGGTCGGGGCCATCCGGTACGGTGCCTTCGATATCGGGGACGTACCAGGCTCCAACTCAATCGTGAATTCCACATCCCTCTGTGGAGGCAAACCAGGTAACTCGTCTGGAAAAACATCGGCATATTCCCTCACTACCGGAATATCCGTCAACATTACTGATGATTTCTCGGTTTTGGTCATATAGCACCAATAACCAACACACCCCTGACTGAGTAATCTCATTGCTTTCATCAAATTAATGACTTTACCAGAACAACCGGGATTACCTTCCTGAAAAACACATTCAACCCCATCGTATGAAATGATAGTGACCATACGCTTACGGACACTAATGATGGCATCATGACGATCCATCCAGTCAATACCCAGAATGACGTCGTCTCTCAGCAAATCTACTACGATTAGGTCTGCTAGCCATACACGGCCAAGAAGTTGAATCGGACAATTCTGAATCTCACGATTTCCGATAATTCTTCTACCGTCAGGTAGACCAATGACATAAGGCTCACAACTAGTAGCACTACCCAGACGTAGTCTACGCAAACATGACTCGGAAATGAATGAATGCGATGCACCAGTGTCAAAAAGGGTACACACAGGTTGAGATAGAATATCGAGTGTACCTGAGATCATCCGGGCCTCTGGATCGTCGGTCTTCTTAATCTCATAAATTCGGGGCTTGCCGGCCCCCGAGCCGGACGCTCCCGTCTGATAGCTCTTGGCTCCGCCTTTAGCTCCTGTCGTCTTGAACGACGCTGACTGAGTGGCCTGATTCTGCACCGCCGAATGACCTGGGGCCTGAGATGACGCCGGAGTAGGTTTAGAGTCCCTACGGCAAAAACGGGCCCTATGCCCGGAATCCACAGATTGTGGCACGTGATGATCGCCGGACATTTGGTGCTGAAATGACCCTGTTCCTCACAGTTGAAACAGGTGATGGCCGAACTGGCCGCTTGTGACTGAGATTCCGCGGGTTTAGACGCCGTGGGAGGTCGCTCAGAAAAAGTAGAGCCCGCACGTGGTTTCTTGAAAGTGGCCTGACTCCCGTCAGACTGATTACGGTTCTTGGACTTCTTGCTAGCAGATGAAGGTTGCTGCTTAGCAATCTCCTTAGCAGTAATCTCATAGGTAAGAGCTTTCTCAATGAATTCGGCCAATGTGGTGCAATTATGATTAAGCAGCTGTAGTCTCATACGGGGTTTCAGCCTCTTGCTGAAATACTTGATCTTGTCCGCCTCAGAGTGAACGATAGACGAGGCGAACGGAAGAAGTTCCTGAAATTTTTCGGCGATGGCGAGAACATCATCATCCGCCGAAAGGTCGGGAGTGAGTAATTCCGACAACTTGGCCTCCCTGAGTGGGGCCGGATAGTACCTCTCCATCATGAGAGTTTTGAACTGATCCAAAGTACACGACCCGTCTGTGGGTTTCAACGATAACCACCATGAATGAGCGCTCTTACCAAGATAGTAAGCCGCAACTGAAACTTTATTCCCTTCAGGGCAATCCACCATAGCAAATAACTTCTCGAAATGCTCAAGCCAATGAACAATATCCGCCGGTTCAGATGAGCCTTCAAAGGTAGGTGGTCGTTGGCGAGAGATATCGCCAATGATATTGCTTACACCCCTCTCTTGCCTCTGAGGTGGCGGCGGAGGAGCCTGTTGATTTTGATTGACGGAGTTATGCATCGTCTCCATCAGCTGTGTCATCTGAGTCATTTGGGCCATCATGCCCTACATAAAGGCTAGTGGGTCAACTCGAACACCCTCTGACTGAGCTGTGTCCCGGGTTCGACTCCCTGATAGCGAATGATCACGTCCAGGTGAATGAGTGACAGCGTCACTGCTCGATGAGTTAGCATTATTCCTGGCATTTGCACGTGTATTCACACGAGTTCTCGGGATTCGGCCCGCTCCACGGCCTCATCCTCCACGTCCTCTGCCAGCCCTTTCCATACTGAAGTGGAAAGTCATATGATGATTATATATCTCGCATGAGTATCACATTATGATTATATTATGAAATGATGAAAATGAGCATACGCGCTCAAATACAGCGATTACATGGATGATTAATTGACGTGACATGATTATCTGATGAAATTACTGAAATGATTATCTTGAACAATTTAACAAGATTGATGATATAATCTTCAAGATCAACAACTGAGTAATGAAATGAATTGAGTGATTAATGAGTTAACATTATCGACTTGATCACAATTGAAAATGATGAATGAGGATTGTTAACTGATGAATTATGAATGAATGATTATTGCCAGAAATTATACCATGGCATCAGAAATCTTACGCTTCTTGATGATTGGCTCGGCATTTGCACAGGTCACACGTGACGCGAAAGTCCAATGATACTAGTCCGATGATGATGATTTCAAATGAGACATGACTTGGAGGGTAGTATTCAAAACCAAGCTCCGATACCAACTCTGTAACACCCCAAACTAGGTGGATATTACAGTGCCGTGGACCCCCGACTGGGACCCACCAGGCTAATGAAAATGAGTGAATTACGCAGGGTAAATGTAGTACCGAACCACATTACACAATTAATTACTCCGATGAGGAGTTTCATACAACACACCCAGGATGATACTGAATACAAGTATATTTTATATGGAGATAAAATATACAACACTGAGTGAAATGAATATTCAAACGGAATGTCTGCAGCGGAATAAATGAAGGAAACATAAATGACTGAAAAGACTGGGGCCCCCTACTAGTATCACTGGGACTCCTCGCCGACACCGTGCTCTCCCCGTGCTTTAGCCTTGCCATGACCTGAAAAACAATATCCCCCAACGGGGTCAGTTACACAGAACAACAATCCTCAAGAGTTGAAAATACACAATCATGAGTTATCCACAGTTATGAAATATCCTGTCGAAACATACGCAATCAAACATGCTATATGAATCAACTAATGATACGGCTCAAAGGAATGGCGCCACACTACGTCCGGGATGGAAATGTGTCCGTGCACAAGCCACCAACGAGTATCGATCGAATACACGTGTGGTCTTGTACCTGTCGATCTCACGAAGCCATCAACTCGTGTGCACGCAGTCGATGTGAGGCCACCAACCAACACACGACTATAATGTGCCCGACATGAAAATCCTACACATACCAACTGCACGCCAAGATGACCCTAATGCCACTATATTACAATAGTGACTACGAAAATGAATATTGTCTCACCAAGATTAAATGATGGTGAAATGAATGACGACTAATGAAATGATTGGAACCGCTGCTCCTTATGACTGAGGTGATTAATTGACAATGATAAATTTTGATACGGTTAATACAATGATGAATGAGTTACGATTATGAATGAACAACATCAAAAGGAATGAATATCCTTTTAACCGAGTAAGAATTAACTTACACAATACCGATGAAGAATGTCCATCCACGAACAACGTCCTAAATGAAATGTCGGTCGCTCGAACAACCTTGAATAATACAATTACCAATAATCCGATCATTACGCAAATAAAAAACGATCATAATCGACTCAAACGTTGATACAACAATATTCGAACTCGAATATATCGAAACCAACTCCAAGATGAGTATTTCAAACCTTCAAAACACTTTCAATGATATCAATAATCCCATAGAAATCCACAATTCGAGATTACAACAACGACAATCGGAAATCCCCAAATTAACCGAAGTCAACCCCAAGTGTTCTTGAAATAAATCCCCAAAATAGCCGTTAAATCCATAGGAATATATTTATCCAAGGTAGATAATCCATATCTGACATATTCCAATAACAATCCAAGCTTACACGAAGAAATCGAAAGGAAAAACCCAAAAATCCGAAATTCTAGATCCAAGAGATTAATACCTTTGATTCGATGATAAGGAGATGAGGAAGTGATGATAATCCAACTCAAAGACTTGAAGATTATGATGGATGATAAAAGCTCGAAGAGAACTCTCCAAAATCGCCCAAATCGCCTAAAACCGACGAGAGAATGAGAATAGATGACAAATGACGAAATATGGGCTAGACTGTCCAATTTATAGCCACTCCAGGTTAGCGTGCGCTAGCCCTTGTGCGTAGCGTGCGCTAACGAGTAATTTGGGTAGTCCAGTACCCACTGTCCGAACACGGTAGCGCGCGCTACGTACCTTTTTGTAGCATGCGCTACGGCCATACCACTAGCGTGCGCTAAAACCCATTGTTAGCGTGCGCTAACGAATTATCTGATGCCCAGTACTGGAGTCCAGAAACCTTCTGTCCTCTGATCTGATCTCGATAGCGTGCGCTACAACCAACGATTAGCGTGCGCTACTACATCGCTTGCGTCTGTGAAAACCACTCCTAGCGTGCGCTAGGAATAAATTCATTCATCCGGTAGCCACCGGACTCAACCGATCCGACCTTAGCGCGCTACACTGGCGCATAGCGTTCGATACTCCGGATCACTAGCGCGCTACTTACCATTCGTAGCGTGCGCTACCTACAATCCCAAGCTGCGGTCAGTGCCTTACGGATCGCTGCTCAACTACTCTAGCGTGCGCTAGTGTTGAGAGGTGGCGTGCGCTACCAATACTCAATTAGCGCACGCTAAAAAGAGTACGTAGCGTGCGCTACTCCTCACACACAGCACACTAAGAAATGACAATGATGGTAAACACCGCACGATTCTCCAATTAGATTGATGATGAATGACGATTGATACACGATATAATTACTCTGAATGGTGTACACAAAGATTGAATATGAGTGACAAATGATCATTAATGAGTGAAATTATTGAGTGACAATTACTGAATGATAAATACTGAATGATAATAACTGAATTACAACCGGGTATTACAGCAGATGGACCTCAAAATGGCTTTTCTAAATGGATACATTGAGGAGGAAATCTACATGGAACAGCCTAAGGGTGTTGTGTCCAAAGCTAATATTCATAAGGTGTGCAAGCTGCAACGAGCCATTTATGGGATGAAGCAAGCTTCTTGGAGTTGGAACCTTTGATTTGATGGAGAAGTCAAGTACTTTGATTTCGTGCAAAATGAGGAGGATACATGTGTTTACAAAAAGGTCAGTGGGAGCAACATTGCGTTCTTAGTACTATATGTAGATGATATTCTGCTTATGGGAAATAACGTAGCAATGCTCAGCACTGTGAAAGCTTGGGTTTCTAAAACGTTATCTATAAAAGACTTGGGAGAAGCTTCCTGTATTCTAGGTATCCGTCTTTATAGAGGCAGACCATGAAGAATGATACGACTTTCCCAAGCCCTCTATATAGAAAAAATCCTAAGAAGATTCAAGATGGATAATTCTAAAAGAGGTTCCTTCCCATGCGACATGGAATTCATCTCACCAAGAAAATGTATCCTCAAAGTGAGGAAGACAAAAGAGATATGAGTAAGGTACTATATGCCTCGACAATAGGTAGCCTCATGTACGCTATGCTGTGCACGAGATCGGACTTAGCCTATGCTGTGAGTGTGGTAAGTCGTTTTCAAGCAAACCCGGGAAGGGAACACTGGATTGCCATTAAGAACACTCTTAAGTGCTTGAGAAGGACTAGATATATGGTTCTTACTTACGGTGGTGGAGAATTGAAAGTGGTTGGATTCACCGATTCTGATTTTCAAGGAGACAAGGACATATGTAAGCCGACATCTGGGTATTTGTTTACTCTCAATGGAGGAGCAGTGTCTTAGAGAAGCTCCAAACAAAGCGCTATTGCAGATTCCACCTGCCAAGCAGAGTACCAAGCTGCCTTAGAGGCTAGCAAAGAAGCTTTTTTGATGCAGAAGTTTGTGCAAGAACTTCAAGTGGTGCCTAACACGGAACTACCTATATCACTATTCTGTGATAATGATGGAGTTGTTGCCCAAGTCAAGGAGCCAAGGGCTCACCAAAGCACCAAGCATATAGAGAGAAAGTATCACCTCGTTCGAGAGATGGTTAGCAAAGGATATGTTTCGTTGTAAATAAGAGCGAACATTCCACTCTCGTTAAAGGATAAGAGAGAAGTGCACTGGAAGTATTTAAGGCTTATTTACGTAAACCGTTCGCAAGTCGATAAACTTAATTGGGCATTAAGTTTTGAGTAAGATTTGTATAACTGATGCTAGGACATGTGCATGTCTTGATAGCATAGTTATAGGTATATTGGTGGGACCAGTTTACTCGAACACGACTCATACTTGATTCAGTTACACGGTATTCACTCTTGGAGAGTCGATGATGAATCGAAAGGTTATGATAGTATAAGTGGACCTTTGACTTGAGGGTTAACACGTTCTGAGCACGGTTTCCCTTGGTTTTAAAAACTCTCTTGGTCATTTTACCTTCCAGACAGGATTCACAAATTGAAAATGAGTCAACTTGCAGGTCGTCTAGTGGGCCATCATCTACCAATCCACACGTCGAACCACTCAACCTCAAGAATAGTGTTCAACAGAATTTCATGTCATCTGGAGATGTTTCCCATCCGTTGACACTGGTCACATGTGGACACAAAGGAATGAGCATCCTTGAATAACGATGGCCAGTAGAAACCTGACTGCAAGACTTTTGCCGTTGTCCTAGTGCCACTTAAATGCCCACCGTAGGGTGATGCATGGCAATGACTCAACACATTGTGAATTTCGTCGTCCGGAGTACATCTATGAATGAGTCGGTCGGGACATCTTTTAAAAAGAAAAGGGTCGTCCCACAAGTAGTATTTTGCGTCTGAAATCAGCTTCTTCTTTTGATGACGAGAGAAGTCATTAGGAATTATGTTGCTTGTGAGATAGTTCACTAGATCAGCGTACCAAGGTGCTTTTTATGACCCCAGCTTGTAGAGCTGCTCATCCGGGAAGTTTTCCACAATTGGAGAATGATTCTCTGCTTTCTCCAAGGGATTTTCTAAACATGAGAGATGATCTGCAATGATATTTTCAGTTCCTTTCTTATCTCGTATCTACAAATTGAACTCTTGTAGGAGAAGCACCCATATAATCAATCTCGGTTTATCATCTTTCTTTTCTAGAAGGTACTTGATAGCCGAATGCTCAGTCCACACGACCACTTTTGTCCCCAACAAATAAGCACGGAATTTATCAAAAGCAAAAATCACGGCTAATAGTTCTTTCTATATCGTTGCATAATTTCTTTGGGCGTCGTCAAGGGTTCGGATTCATAATACACGACATGAAATACTTTTCCTCGTCGCTGTCCCAAAACTGCCGTAATGGAAAAATCGGTAGCGTCGCACATCAATTCAAACGGCAGGCTCCAGTCTAGGGCGACTATAACAGGAGCGGTGCTCAGAGCCTTCTTCAAGAGATCGAAGCTTTCTTTACACAACTCATTAAAATCAAACGGGACATCTTTCATGAGCAAATCACACAAAGGCTTTGTGATCTTCGAAAAATCTTTAATAAAACGGCGATAGAACCCGGCGTGTCCCAAAAAACTCCTCACCCCCTTTACTGAAGTAGGCGGAGGCATCTTCTCAATCGTTTTAATTTTTGCACGGTCGACTTCAATCGCATGAGCAGATATGCGATGGCCCAGCACAATGCCTTCCCGGACCATAAAGTGGCACTTCTCCCCATTTAACACCAGATTTGTCTCTTCGCATCTTTTTAGGACCTTCTGTAAATTATGCAAACATAAATCAAATGAATCACCGAAAACAGAAAAGTCATCCATATAGATTTCAATACAATGCTCTACCATGTCAGAAAAAATATCTTCTTGCTCAACCGCCAATGTGGTAGAAAGAATAACAGGTAGGGAATCGTCTGGCCCCAAAAATACATACTTAAAATGATTAGGCAGCTGCTTAAGTTCTAGCTTCGGGAGCTTCTCAATCGATGGTACGGTTCGCGTTGGTGAACTTCCGAGCTCCTCACATGGTCTACGAGTGAAAAATGGTGGTGAAGCATCCATGTGTCGTAAACAAGCTACGTGCTCTGGATTCAACTTGGTAGAGGATCCGACTAAAACGGACTCTAGTGGATCTGATGGATAGCTCTCCCGAAAAGCGCTTCTTACACACGAGTCAATGACATTTATTTGAAAGCAATTTTCGACGTCACTAGGATGTTTCATAGCTCGAAATATATTAAAAATGACCTGCTCCTCTTGAACTCGTAAGGTCAGCTCCCCTTTTTCCACATCAACTAGAGTTCTGCCAGTCGCTAAAAATGGTCTTCTTCAATATCGAGCACAATAAATTCAGCAGGAAAAATGAATTTATCGACCTTGACCAGGACGTCTTGTAACACCCCTCTCGGATACTTGATGGATCTATCTACTAGTTGTAAAGAGACCTTAGTAGGCTTGGCCTCACCAATGCCTAGTTTCTTTAAAATAGAAAGAGGCATAAGATTAATAATGGCGCCAAGATCACATAAGGCTCTATAAAAGGATGAGTTTCCAATAGTGCACGGTATAGTGAAGCTTCATGGATCCTTCAATTTAGGTGGGAGCTTTTTCTGCAAAATAGCGCTGCACTTTTTAGTCAGTGCCACCGTTTCATATTTTTCGAGCTTCCTTTTCTTAGATAAAATATCCTTCATAAATTTGTTCCAAAGCATCGGCAAATGGGATATTAATATGCAATTTCTTGAAGACATCAAGAAACTTGGAAAACTGCTTGTCCAACTTTTGCTTTTGCAGACGCTGTAGAAATGGAACTGGTGGTACATAAGTAGGATGAGTGGTTGAGACTACTTTTGACTTGGGCTTTGAGGACATAGTGGTCTTTGGTTGAGTGGACTCCTCATCATTCACTTTCTCAACGGGGCTGCTCTTTCTTTGTTACTCTTGGATTGCTCGTGTAGTTCCCTTCCACTTCGTAATTCAATAGCTTGCATATTTTCTTTGGGATTCATCTCGGTAACACTTGGTAAGACACCTTGGGGTCTAGATGATTATAGATTTGCAATCTACCCCATTTGACGGAATGATTTTGTAGAGTAGTTTCCGTGCGAGTCATGAATTGACTCATGTTAGCCGCCATTTTAGCAAGTGCATCTTCTAAAGAGACCTTCGGTGCTTGAGGGGGCTGCTGTTGTGATTGTGTGAATTGAGATTGTGGAGGTTTGTTCAATGCTTGCCCGTTCCTCCATGAAAGATTTGGATGATTTTGCCACCCTTGGTTGTAAGTGTTAGAGTACGGGTTGTTTTGACGATTTCCATTCCCCACAAATTGAGCTTGTTCCACCTGAGATTGCTCAAATGGATTCCCGACTTGACATTCAGTACTAGGATGAGAACCACTGCACCAATTACATGTTTCTGTAGTACCGGTAGAAGGAGCGTGTGATAAAACTTGGAGTTGTTGAGTTAAAGCTGCAACTTGGGCCGATAGCGTAGATATTGGATCATTGTCGGAAATTTCCATAACTCGTTTCGGATTCACACGCTCAGAAGGCTACTTATAAGCATTCGCAGCCATAGCTTCTAGTAAGGAATAAGCTTCAGCCATAGTTTTGCCCATTAAAGCACCCCCAGCTGCTGCATCTATTAGAGTGCGTGTAGAGGCACTCAATCCGTTATAGAATGTTTGTTTCTGCGGCCAATTGGGTAGACCTTGATGGGGGCATCTCCTTAGCAAATCTTTATATCGCTCCCATGCCTCATGTAGCGACTCCATATCATAGTGTCCGAAAGCAGTTATCTCATTTCTCAGTCTTGCTGTCTTTGCCGGTGGAAAAAACTTAGCCAGAAAAGCTTGCGATAACTCTGCCCAAGTTGTGATAGAGCCTGGCGGGAGCGAATTTAACCAGAACTTGGCCTTGTCCCTTAGAGAGAATGGGAAAATCCGTAGACGAATGGCATCATCAATAACACCATTATTCTTAAATGTGTCACAAATCTCGAGAAATGACGCAATATGAGCATTAGGGTCATCATTAGCTGATCCACAAATTTGGCTCACTTGCACCATTTGAATGATAGCTGGATTGATCTCAAAATTGTTTGCCTGAATAGACGGGCGCCGAATCCCCGAAAAATTAGCATTGACCTGCGGAAGTGCATAGTCACGGAGAGCCAATGCTGGTTGAACCTGTTGAATTGGGTTATCAATCCCTTGATTTCCAGTATTGTCCCCTATGGTATCCGGAATCAATAACTCATGTCTTTCCTTATCCAAAGGAAATAAACCTTCGTTACCAAATTTTCTCATGCACTAAACGAATTCCTGGAAGGAAATCAAATGAAACAAAATTTACACAAAACTAAAATAATATTCAAATTAAGACTAAAAACACTGAAATTGATATTAGCAAAAACAATCAGTCCCCGGCAACGACGTCAAAAACTTGTTACGTATTTTCTGTGAATGCAAGTGCACGTTGTCGTATTCAAGTAATAAAGTGATGAGTAGAGTATCGTTCCCTCGAGGACTAATGTGCTAATTACAATTTATTGGTATTTCTAATTTTATTTGAACGACCGAAAAATTTGGGTTTGAAGAATTATAAATATTGCGATAAACTAAAATAAATAAAAGAATCAATTATAAGAATAAAGGGAGTTTCAAATGAGAGAAGTATCTAGGATCAATAATTCACCTTGATTAATCCAAATTAATCTTGATTTATATAAGTTATGCAATTTCCCTATTAATTGAAAGTGAAGATTATCTAATTTAATCTAACGCCCCTTCCGAGGTCAGTAGAATTTTCCAAAGCGAACAATTCACTCTAGTCCTATGTGAGTTAATTCGAAATTAGCCAAAAAGATCTATAATCTTCAAAATATCGAGCTTCATAATACTCATGGGTATATTCCTATCTCATAAGATAAAATGGTTTTCTCCCAATTATCACTACTCACTTTTCTCTTCCGATTCAAGTTAAGTAGCTAGAACAATTCAATCATCAGCCACACAATTGAAAGCATTAAGAACAATCGGGGAAAACTCAATAGAAAAGGGAAAACTATCAATAACGTAAAATAAAGAATTAATTCGTCATAATTTCGGTTTCATCTCAATCCTACAATAAAGGAGTATAGCCCGACATACTAGAAAACAACACAAAAATATAAGAATTAAACATAAGGTTCAAGAATTTCAAACACGATTGAAGAACTCGTCCCCTTCCGTCTTCTTGCATTCGTTTCCCTTATCTGCTCTGTTCCCTGCCGATAGGTCTTTTGTTCTCCTCTGATTTGATACCCTCTTTTCTATCCTTCTCCCAGCTTTTATAACCTTCCCATGCCTCCAAATCGTGTCCCGAGAATTAGGTCTTGTCCGCCTCCAAAACGGGCAAAATTACGAGGTAAAAACAAGTTTCCCGCCGCTGCGGGCCGCGACCTGGAGTAAGTGAGTCGCGGCCCTAGTAACACCGCTGCCTAGGTCTGGGCAAAAAGGAAGTACGGGCCGCGGCCCATAGTGGGTGTGCCGCGGCCCTCGGTACAGAATGTGCCGCGTTACTTCATGTTGTGTCTGTGACCCGGCCCAGCTCCATGTGACGCGGCTCTCTACCGAAAAATGTCATTTTGGCCTGTTTTTCTTCGTTCAAGCTTCAGGACTCTAATTTCTTTCAAAACATGTAAACATCATGCATTAGGAGCTCATTTATGCAGAATTACACCAAAAATAGAGATAAAATAATGACAATAAAGCGTACAAAAATACATGTAACAATGTAAAATGAAATAGTTGGGATTACAAACTCAACTTATCATTAGTTATAGAAGATGCCAATTTGATCATAAGATGTATTACTTATTATGTTGTGTAGATTCGATTTTCCTTAAAAATACGATTCCTCTTTTGCATGTCAAAATGCCCCTTATATATTAAATCAATATACTATATTTCTATGTTTATTAGATTCAATACATAGCATTATGTTTTATGAAAATAACTCAAAGAATCTCTAAGTTTTAGAGCCATCATTTCGAATAACTTTGAGTGGAAATCATTTGATCTAATCAACTATTTTCTTTCAAAATATATGAAGACCATAAATATTGTCATTTATTGAATAAACAAAGATTATAAAATAATGAAAATCACACAAAACAATAAGTAGTCTATAATAGATTTTTATACAAACCTAAATAACATGACAAATCTTGTTTATAATCCCAACTAGTAGAACTTACCCCATGAAGGATTTATTCAACATATTACATGAACTATTAACCATGATTAATTGAAAAAGGGAAAGAATTGATACTAACTCCCTTTAAATAGTGGAGAAAGAAGGAATAAACTCCTCACACAAGATATGGTTCAACACTCATACATAAACTCTCAAGAACACAAGTGTGTTCTTCACATAAAATGAAAAGTTACAATTTATTACACTTAAAAAATGAAAGATATAAGATATGGAAGGTGATTATGGAATGGGTCAAGGGGTCTATTTATACACTCAAGGTCATCTAACAGCTCCAAAACTTCAGTATTCTCACATCAAATTAGATAAAGACAAACCACCCACTCCATATAGGTCCAAAAGTGTGAAATATATGATAATATCACACAATCTGTCAAAAGTTACTGCTGTAACATTAGGGGTTACGGCCGTAAAATACAAATCATACGACCGTAACTTTGGCAATTACGGCCGTAGCTAAGATTCAGTTTTTGATCTTTTCGCTTGCTGTGTTGTACGGCCGTAAGGAGTTTTCAGACTTCATTTTTAGCCCAGAATTTCTTTGACTTTTGCATTTTAGCCCCAAACCTTCTTTGGATGATAACTTTTGATATGTGACTCTGATTTTTAATCCGGAAAGACTACCGAACTCGTCTCGTGAAGCTCTACAATATGAAAACATAAAAAACGCATCAAAGAGATTTTTTCTATAAAATTTTTATTTTTTGAATAAATTAATAATTTCATCCGATTAAGAGTAAATTTACATCTTCATCCCATACAAATAAAATTATTTAAAACTAATTAATTAGAAGTAAAAACGAGTAGACTAGCTCATAATTATAGGTGAAATAATCAATAATACTCATGGATAAGTGTATAAACTTGACACTTATCAGTGGACAGGATGCAGATGGCGATTGGTATACAACCAGGGGAGAGACAGCACGGCATCCCGGACTTGGGGTATCGAGGAGGTAGATGGCTACAAGAAGTGGTAAAGATGCATCCACTAAAGTTTGATGGTTTTTCTGAAACGCCGACATGGGATCATTGGTGAAAGGAGTTAGAAAAAATATTTGCAGGAATTAACTGTCTGGACGATCGAAGAATCTCTAGCGCCCAATATTTTCTGACTGGAGAAGCGTCTGAGTGGTGGGAAGATATCCGACCTATTGACCATGATGTTAACTGTGGAGAGTTCAAGCTAATGATGGAAGCTCAGTACTGCCCTCGTCCGGTCCGGGAAGCTAAAGTCTGGGAATACTTCTCCGCATAACCTTTGGACGTACTTGTGGCTCAAGCGATTAAGACCTTTAATAAGAAATTAGCATTTGTTCTACACCTTGTCAGGACCGATGCAGAAATGATGTTTCATTTTGAACTGATGATGAAACCAGAGATACATAGATATATGTCAGGATTTGAATGCACCACTCTCCGCTAGTATCAAGATAAAGCTCTGACATATGAGATGAAAGAAGTGGACATGGAAAAGTTTTCCGAGTCTAAAAAGCAAAAAGTCTCTTGTGGTTTCGCAGAGCACAAGAATAATGGGCCTCTTAAAGCCCATTCATTATTTCACTCATTCAAGAAGTCCCCGCATCCATCTAGAGGTGGAAAGAGTTCCAGATCAGCACCCACTTTTAATGAGGCAGCGAGGAAATGCTTCAACTCTGGTCGACCAGGACACTATCGGCGTGACTGCTCACTCTCTTTTGTGACTTGTTATGAATGTGGACAAGAAGGACATCGTGCGGTGTTCTGTGGAGATGTTGCTAGATCTTCTGGAGCTCAAACCACACAATAGGTCCAGAAAAAGATGAGTGTCAATACAACGCAACAAAGTGTTCAGCCATGTCAGAATTTTGGTCGAGGAAGAGGCAGAGGACATTATGACCGGAAGAAAATGTCAAGTGCTGGATCCGTTCCTCCATGCCTTTATGAACTGAGGAGGACAGATGATCAGAATACATCAGTTGCATCAGGTACGATTCAGTTCCTTTCGCAACCCATTAGTGTTTTGTTCGATATCGGAGCTACACATTCGTTTATATCATTGTCTTGTGTAAATCATTTAAAAATTTCGTTTTTTCATGAATGCGAACCTTACACTGTGGGTTTACCGCGTGGGGAAAGAATTATGGTCTATAAATTTTCCTATATCAATCGGAGGCAAAGATTGGCCTTCAAATCTGATCGTGGTAGAGATTCAAGGACATGACCTGATTCTTGGAGACGGTTGGCTTAACCTATATGGAGCTATTATGAATTACCAGAAGATGAATATTTCCAGGATAGCTGAAGACGGTTACGAATTCATATTTGAAGGATGGAGACCAGGAAGCTCAGGGAAAGTGATTAAAGCAATGAAGGCTACCAAACTGCTGAAACAGGGTTGTGCTGGATACTGGTGTTATGCAATGAAGAAAGAAGAAGGAATATTAGAACTCTCGTTTATTCCTATTGTAAATGAATTTTTGGATGTATTCCCTAACGAATTACCTGTATTGGCTCCACAATGAGATGTAGAGTTTACCATCAAACTGGAACGGGGGCCACACCAATTTCCAAGGCGCCGTATTGAATGGCACCCACTGAGATGTATGAGTTGAAAAATCAACTTGAAGAATTGCTGAAAAAAAAAGCTATATTCAGCCAAGCGTTTCACCCTAGGGTGCACCAGTCCTATATGTACGAAAAAAAGATGGATCACTTCGATTGTGCACTGACTACCGAGAGCTAAATAAAGTGACAATTAAGAATAACTACATGTTACCTTGAATTGATGATTTGTTCGACCAGTTGCAAGCAGTGACAGTATTCTCAAAAATCTATTTGAGATCGGGATACCATCAGTTGAGGATTAAAGAATCAGATGTTCCAAAGTCAGCATTTAGGACCTACTATAGGCACTATGAATTTGTGGTAATGCCATTCGGCCTGACTAATGTGCCTAATGTGCTTATGTAATTGATGAACTGAGTATTCATAGAGCAATTGGATAAATTTGTAGTTGTATTATCAATGATATTTTAGTTTACTCAAAGAGTCCGGACGAGCATGCGGAACACCTATGGACTATGCTGAATCTCTTGAGGAACGAACAATTGTACGCCAAACTTTCTAAATGTGAATTTTGGTTGAAGGAATTAATGTTCTTTGGTCATGTAGTTTCAGCGGAGGGAGTTCAAGTAGATTCGTAGAAAGTCGAGGCAATCACACAATGGAAGTTTCCCAAGATTGTGAAAGAGGTCAGAAGTTTCTTAGGACTTGCTGTACTATCGTCAGTCCGTGGAAGGGTTTTCTAATATCACCTGCCCACTCACTAAATTATGGCAGAAAACCCAATGGTTCGAATGGAACGAGAAGTGTCAAGTCAGTTTTGACGAACTCAAGAAGAGGTTGACGACAACCCCAATCTTATAACTACCACATGGAACTGTAGGGTTCATGGTTTACAGTGATGCATCGAATCAGGGACTGGGCTGCGTACTAATGCATAATGACAAGGTAATCACCTATGCCTCACGGCAGTTGAAACCATATGAAGTTAATTAGCCAACACATGATTTGGAATTAGGAGCTGTTGTCTTTGCACTGAAGATATGGCGACACTGCTTGTACGGGACTCATTGTCAGATCTTCACAGATCATAAGAGTCTTAAATACATTTTTAGTCAGAAGGAATTGAACATGCGACAAAGGAGATGTCTGGAGTTGATTAAAGACTATGATTTAGAAATTCTTTATCATCCAGTAAAAGCAAACGTGGTAGCAGATGCACTGAGCCGCAAACCTATTTCTATTTGACTGCTAGAGACGCTCAAGTCCTAGTCCAACATTCAACAAGAGTTAATTCGAGAAGGAATTGAAGTGTGGTTACAAGGAGTTCAAGGGCAACTATGTGTAATGGAATTAACTTCATCATTGGCCGATGAAATCAAATCTAAGCAATTAGACGACCATGTGATGATTCGATTACATGATGAAGTGAGCAAAAGAAAGGCCCCAAGCTTTGTAATACATGCAGATGGAGTTTTTAGATTTCAAAGTCGGCTTTGTGTCCTAGATAATGAAGTTCTAAAGTAAACAATCATGAAAGAAACTCATAGTACACCTTATATAATTCACCCGGGCACCAGTAAGATGTATAAAGTTCCGAAGCAAACTTTTTGGTGGGGTAACATGAAGAAAGAGGTGGGGAAATATGTCTCGAAGTGTTTGATTTGTCAGCAGGTTAAAATCGAACATCAGTGACCCGCCGGGATGTTGAAGCCACTTCCAATCCCGGAATCGAAGTGGGAAGATATATCGATGGACTTTATCACCAACATGCCGAAGACTAGGACATGAATGAATATGATTTGGGTGATAGTTGATCATTTAACCAAGTCGTCTCATTTTCTAGGCATTAAAGATACTTGGGGACCAGAGAGACTGGTGTAATACCCATATTTTTTTCGCTTTCGTCTTTTCATCTTTCTCATTCAAGCGAGTCTCAATATTGTTTCGGGTTGAACTGTTTATTGGTGTGACCTTTTCAAAGTTCAATTCGATTTCCTTTGAACCTTGTGCGAAGGATAATGGAAGACGAATGATACTAATCACATGAGGGCTAGTTTTGGGTGCAGTCAGTCTGAGTTCGTTGTATGGTCTTCTCCGCTGTCGTACTTTTGTGGGTGTATTTTACCCTTGCAGGGGTATGAGTCCAGACAGAGTTATGTACACTAGAGTTTTAGGATAATGATGTAAGACTAAATCGGTCTATTGGTTCGTTGTTTTGTTACGTCGGCATGTAATGTATTGTGTTGTTTCGGTGTCTAGATTGGCAGATCCTCACAGAGAGGGTCTGCGGCGTGTAATATTCCCAGTTAGATTCTGTGGGTGTTACATTTATGGTATCGGATCTTAGGTTGCGGAAACCTAGGTCTTTGGGTCTAGTCGTGTATTGTTGGGTCTTGTCTTGTCAGATTGTGTCTGACTTATTTCGTGTCGCGACGCGTCGTCTCGGATGTCGGACGTGATTAGTATCAAGGTGCAACCATCATTCTCGTGCGATATGTGGTTGTAAGCCTCCCTACTACATGTTGTACCACGAGCTACACGAGCCTGTGTGATTCTGTGTTATGAAGTGGTATTTAAAGGTGCATCGTGAGTAAGTGACATATATTTGTTGATTCCCGTCTTGTGCTAGAATAAAGAATGATATTGCTGAATGTGTCTTCGTATAAACTGTTTTTCTTGCAAGAGTAACAACCTTGGAATTTTAAGTTTTCGAATGCTTTCGGGGAGTTACATAAATTTTTTTTAAAATGTCCTCCAAGGGAGGAAAAAGTTTGATTTTCGTATGTTGACCTCAAGGCTGAAAGTTTTGGAAACTCGAATTATTGATAGTTCTTTTCCATTGTATACTACAAGTTTTCAAAACACGAGTGTTCAACTCAAATGAGGTCTACAAAATATACTCAAGACGTGACTCTCGTTTGTAACTTTTTGGTTTCAGGAATGTTAGTCAGAAGATGTGTATTGATGATGTTATCGTTGTTTGGGTAATGGTGCCCAGTTTTGTGATTAGGATGGTAGTGTGAAAGCCGAGTCATTCAGTATGTGCACGTTGAGATAACCCTCCATGCTGAGAGGAGAAATTTTGGTTTTGAATGATGATTGTCTTTTTATGTTTGCTTGTGAGATGTTGTAATTATGTGAATCGATGGCATTTAGACTTGTATATTGTTGGTTATTTGTAACCTTCAATTATAGTATTGCCTTGTATATATTTGCAATCGTGTTGTTTATTAGAGCAGTTAGTGCAGGCTAAGTACGAGGCTAACGCGCGCTAACGTGGCATGTTTAGCGCACACTAAATCTATGTTGTAGTGCGTGCTAATCAGTATAGGCATAGGTCATGAAATTGTATCTTTAACCGTTAGATCTAACTTTTACAGTCGATCACTTGTGACTGCATTCTATGTGTGTTGTTTAGTGATGACAACTGTTGTGTGTGAATATGTGTTTTGGACTTTTCGTCACGCTAGGTGGTGATGGGTTGTGTTTGATGAGTTGAAAAATTATGTCTGCGGTGTGTGTCCGAAAATGTTTTCCTGAAAATTACATAAACTTGAGCAAGTTGTGGAAAGTCAAATTTCTGAAATTAATTTGACGGTGTGATTAATTGGTGGCTTCGTATGAACTTTAAAAATTGTTCGAAATTAGCGAGTCGGCCTTGGATTCTCAAATAAAACCCCGACGGTGTCTGAAAGAGTTGTTTGAAAGTATTTTGGGACATTTTGTAAGACATTACCGTCGTGGATTTTTGTCGTGATTGAGAGGATTTTCGAAAATGATTTCGAACGTATTGTTTTATTTTCGAACAATTTGTGTACATGATTTTAAAAATCTTACTCGATTCAAAATCCAAACTCGGATTTGGAAAAATTTTCTATACTGAATCAAAATGATTGTTGATTGGTGGAAATGTTTAGTACTTGTACGAATGGTTGATGGTATTGCGTGGTCACCTTTTGTTATTAACGTGATAATGATGCATAGTAGCGTGGTGATTTTGAAAATGCTGTTTGCAAGGAAATTTGATATTCCGAAATATTGTTTTGCAAATGATTTTAAAATGGGTGTTATGGCCCGAGGTACCAAAAGTACTTTCAAAGGTTAAATATTTTCAAATACTATCATTTAAAAGGATACCTCGTGGAATTTCTTATTGAAATTGCTATTAGTTGTCATGCGTGGATATGTTACTTTGCGATGTTGCAGATATGTGGGTATGCTGAGTTGTCACTTTGGTATATTATTTTGCAATGTTACGCTCCATCGTATTGGGTGAGCCTATGTTGCGTTTGGTATGCCGAGGGGCAGAGGTCGAGGTCGTGACCTTGGTACGGATGGTCATGGATATCAGATGCGGGAACAAGAGAATGTTGCCAGGAGGGTTGCTATTCTAATTTTTGTGTTTTGGTTTTGGGGACGAAACCTCTTTTAAAGAATGATATAGTGTAATACCCATATTTTGTTCGCTTCCGTCTTTTCATCTTTCTCATTCGAGCGAGTCTCGATATTGTTTCGGGTTGAACTGTTTATCGTTGTGACCTTTTCAAAGTTCGATTTGATTTCTTTTGAACCTTGTGCGAAGGATGATGGAAGGCGAATGATACTAATCACATGAGGGCCAGTTTTGGGTGCAGTCAGTCTGAGTTCGTTGTATGGTCTTCTCCGTTGTCGTACTTTTGTTTGTGAGTGTATTTTACCCTTGCAGGGATATGAGTCCAAATAGAGTTATGTAAACTAGAGTTGTATGATAATGATGTAAAACCAAATCGGTCTATTGGTTCGTTATTTTGTTACGTCGGCATGTAACGAACTGCGTTGTTTCGGTGTCTAGCCTGGTAGATCCTCACGGAAAGGGTCTGCGGCGTGTAATATTCCCAGTTAGATTATGGGGGTGTTACAACTGGCACGAGCATTTTTTGCGAAAATAGTCCGATTGCATGGAACATCGAAGACCATTATTTCAGATCGGGATGGTCGCTTCGTGTCACATTTTTGGGAAGCAGTTCATAAGGCTTTGGGGATCGAGTTGAGATTTAGTACAGCTAACCATCCTCAAACTGATGGGCAGTCTAACAGAACTATTCAAACGGTAGAAGACATGTTGAGATCTTGTGCCTTAGATTGGTCGACTGATTAGGAAACTCATCTGGCATTGATTGAGTTCACCTATAATAATAGTTGGCATGCTTCCATTAAGATGACATCTTTCGAAGCGCTATACGGGAGAAGATGTAGATCACCCCTGTGCTGGGATGATTCATCTGACTTAATTGGAACGGAACCAGAATTGATAATACAGACTCAGGAAAAGGTAGCCGTAATCTGTTAAAGATTGTTGACCGCTCAGAGTCGACAGAAGTCTTACGCATATGTGCGCCGCCGCCCGTTAGAATTTGAAGTTGTGGATCATGTACTTCTAAAAGTTTCTCCTACTCATGGAATATTTATTCGAAAGGAAGGGAAAACTGAGTCCAAGATATATCGGACCATTCGTGGTTCTCGAAAGAGTTGGAGAATTGGCATACAGATTGGCCTTACCTCCGTCATTGAGTCATGTTCATAATGTGTTTCATGTATCATAGTTACAAAAGCACATATCAGATCTCAATCATGTCATCGACTTTGTCAAGATCGAAGTAGGTAACGATGGCACGTTCGAAGAGAATCCAATTAAGATACTCGAAAGTCGAATCAAGCAATTGAAGAATAAATCAATCTCCTTGGTTAAAGTTCAATGGTCACGACAAGGAGTCCAAGAAACAACCTGGAGGACCGAAGACATTATGAAAACAAGATACTCGGAGTTATTACTCTCTTAAGTTTCGGGACGAAACTTTTTTTTAGAGAGAGTATGTAAAACCCAGATAATTGTTATGTATTTTCATCTGTATTTGAACCTTGTGGTACTTGATTATGTCGTATATTAATCGAAGTATGATTTTTCCATATCCGTACTCCAGTATTCATGATCGTATTATGTAGAGTTTGCTAATTCATGCATGTGCCTCCATGATATTAGCGTACGCTAACTGATGTATCTAGTGTACGCTACTAACCAGAGCTAGCATATGTTATGTTGTATGCTTAGCGTACGCAAGAGGCAGTCAACACCAGATTGGTACATGGTCGACGTGTGGGGCCGGACGAAGATGCAGACGGATTTCCCTTGCATGACCCTGGAAACTTGTTGAAAAAGTGAAGTCAACGGTGTTTAGCGTACGCTACGTAGTGTAGTTAACATACGCTAAAAAAAAGGATAGAATCAGGTAGTAAGGTTCGTAAAATTGTTAGCGTATGTTATACTACTAGTTAACGGACGTTAGTGGCAACAAGTAGCGTACGTAATGTCTTATAGCGTATGCAAGACTGAAAGAAGATTGAGGCACAGAGCTGCGTAAACAGTTAGCATATGCTATGGTTAAGGGATATCGTACGGTAATTGTTATTTTCTATAAATAGGACATCACCCATTTCATTTCTTTCACTCGTCTTGTCCGAACCTTACCTCTGCCTAGACTTCCAACCTTACAAAACTAGTATTTTAAGCATCTCTACTTGGTTGTTGAAGCTGGAAAGCATCTTGGATTAGTGTTAAAGCTCCCGGTGTTGAGTTCCACCAAGTGTTTCATCGTTCTCCTCCGTAGTAAGGTATGTTGACGTTATTTCCAACCTTGAATTAATGTTCTTAGGAATGTTACGAACATGCTACTGAGATTATTAGGTTCCATGGATGACTAATTTAAACGAACACCATGTTTAAGGAAGTTGGAGTGATTATGCTTAGGTTTTCCATTGTTAAGAGCATTATAGTTCGAGCCTTGTTATGTTGAACAAGTAGGGGGAAGTTTTCTGAGATTTCAAACTTACATTGAATGATGGTTTCGAAATGATCAAAGACTTGTTATTGTTATCACCTTAGTTAGAAAAATTCTAGAGGATTAACATTTAGGGTTTTCGTCATGTCATGTAAGGGTTGGTTGATTAGCTAATCTTCATAATGAAAGTTAGAATAAATTGATGATGTTGGTAACAATTCTATCAACTATAGATTCTTCGAACCGCATATAAGAATTTATAATCTAGATTGGAGTATGGAATTGTGATGACATGTTTATCCTTGAATTCAAAGACGTCGACATCTTATCCCTATGAGGATCATTCAATTCGCATAAGATATGTGTTTATCAGATGTTTGACGTGAAGTCGACTGCATGTAGAATGACTTACTTGATCATAATTAAGAATGTTAGATGCCCGCCTGTTAGTTATGTGTACGCAAGTTGAACTCTTTGTTATTTTATTATTATTTAAGGTTTGAATCTTGAAAATGGTTAGACAAAGGGACGACCTTCAAGTGTTTTGGTGTTCATCGAAGTATTTAATCTTTGTCATCATTATAAGGCAAGTACTTTAATTATGTTTTATGTATTGATGTTATACCTGTTGTCGTGCATATGTGTCGTTGTTGTATGTCCACCTCGTGTTGGTCCGACGGTATCATCTTGGGATCTATGCTAGTGTGCGCTAGATTATTGGACGGGTTTTCCACCTCGTGTTGGTCTGATGGGATCATCTTGGGATCTATGCAGTGAACGTTGGATAATTGGATTACCATGTGTATGTTGTGATTGTCATATTGTATAAAGCATTGATAGTCTTCTCGTAGGAGAGGCTTGTTGTTGTGTTGTTATTGATACTACATTATCTTCATGAGTTGTCGAATAATTTATTGTTGCATAATTATCATACTTGTACTGGCATTGTTGTGCTAACCCCTTCGGGGGTGGACATGTGTTTTATGTTCAGGATCCAGGAGAGCTGAAAAAAAACCACAGGCGATACATGATGACGGGGGTGCAGAGTGATGTTAACGGTTCGGAGAGTCCTTTTAGTTGTGTTGTGTTTTTAATAAGTACTCGAGTACGTCATTGCTTTGTGTTGTTTGGATGGTATTATATTGTTTACTGTTTGGTGTTTGTCTTTTTGCTCTTTTAAAACTCGGTATGTACTAATAAATTTTACTGTTGGTATTTAATAATATTTTTTTGAAACTCTTAGCCTAGTAAATCCTTATATAAAGGATTTACGGTGCTGTAATAATCCTAAATATCTCGGAGTGTTACAACGGGAAGGTTGAAACCTTCAAAGCGAGACTTGTAGTAAAAGGTTACACTCAGAAAGCGGGTATCGATTATGATGAAACCTTTTCGCCGGTAGCCATGCTTAAGTCAATCTGGATTCTTTTAGCTACAGCTGCATATTTGGAGCTGGAGATTTGGCAAATGGATGTCAAGACTACATTCTTAAATGGAAGTCTAGACAAGGACATCTACATGCGGCAACCAGAGGGATTCATTACTGAAGGAGAAGGGCACTTAGTGTGCAAACTTAAGAGATCCATTTATGGACTTAAGCAAGCATCTAGATCTTGGAACAATCGATTTGACAAGGTAGTCCAGTCATATGGATTCGTCTAATGTTCGAGTGAGAGTTGTGTGTATAAGAAATACGATGGAAACGTGTTGATGTTTCTTGTACAGTATGTAGATGATATCTTTGTTATCGGAAACAACATGAAGGAGTTGTCGGGCGTATGGGTATGGTTATCTGAGCAGTTCGATAGGAAGGATTTGGGAGAAGCGGGACACATCCTTGGGATCAGGATCTTTCGTGATCGGAAGAAAAGGATGTTGTGCTTATCTCAGGCATCCTATATCGATACAGTGCTAAAGCGGTTTAGCATGGAGAATTACAAGAAAGGTTTTCTACCTTACAGACATGGAATTCAACTATCTAAGGATATGTGTCCCAAGACACAAAATGAGATAGATGGCATGAAGCTGATTGCTTATGTGTTAGCTGTGGGAAGCCTCATGTATGCTATGCTTTACACTAGACCAGATATCTCTCATACCGTAGGCATGGATGCTAGATATCAGTCGAACCAAGGACCATGACACTGAATTTGTGTCAAACACATACTTAAGTACCTGAGAAGGACTAGGGAGTATATGCTAGTTTATCAATCAGACGAGCTGTGTCCAGTGGGGACTCACAACTATGTGAAAAGAAGGAGAGAAAGATCCTTCTCTTCTTTTCGAGACTAAGAATACTGACTCAAATTTTTCATCAGACAAAGAAAAGTTCAAGTGTACTTCAGGTTATGTGTTTAGTCTGAGAGGTGGAACCATTAGTTGGAGGAGTGTGAAGTAGAAAAGCATCTAGAACTCTACCATGGAAGCTGAGTACGTGGCAACCTCTGAGGCATCAAAGGAGGCGGTATGGGTCAAGTACTTCCTGCATGACTTAGATGTGATTCCATATTTTCCAAAGGGTATTACACTTTTTATGATAAAACCGGTGCAGTTGTTAGGATTCTGGATACAAATTGAGTGCGTAGCAGAATAATAAAACCTAATATAAAGAATTCCAAATAGGATCGATCAAGTAACGTATATACGAAAAATAAATTGACGAAGATAAAGGATTAAAGTCCCATACCTTTGAAGCCTTTGATAATATCTTCGCAATACGATGATGGTTGTTGGGATAAACAATCCTTGTATCGAAAGTTCTGATAGAGTGTTTTGACAATATGCCAATCCAGTATACAGCAAGCAGTTGTATCGAAAAGTCAATCGAAGTTGTTGACTCTGTATCGAAGACCTTTTCATAGTGCCAGCATACAGCGAGCCTTCGTGTTGCCAAGATACAACAACAAAGACTAAGTAAACGCCAAGTATGAAGCTATCCTGAGTACAACATCTTTCCATACAGTATCGAACTACGCCAATATGCCTACAGCATAATTGGATACAACATTCATATCGGAACAGGACTAAAGACCGTTTGAAAAGGAATCTTTGGTATTCGCTAAACTCAAGTCCCGTTTGATAAAGAAGTATTTAAATACTAAAAGGAGAAAGTATTTAAATACTGAAGCCGACAGAGATCTTCAAACCACGCAATATCCGGATCATGGTCTACTTAAAGTTGAAACGGAATCTTACTCAACGGATCTATTTTGAAGGCTATATCCTCAAGAGTTTGAAGATGAGCAACGAGATATAACTGTGCAAACAACAACCAACAATATCTTGCACGAATATTCAGAGCAAACATATTTCTTCAAATATACTGCATATTCCGAAAGAAGAAATATCCAAAGTGCTCAACCTTGACAACACATTATCAGCTGAAGATCGAGAAAGTAAAGCTGTTATTCCAACAATCGTTCTATTGTTGAACAAAACCTTAGCCTTGTGTGGACTGAGAAAGCATTGCTTTTCCCGAACTGTGTGTGATGGACTTGCATTGAAGAATACAAAGCTTCGGAACTGTGTGTGAAGAAGTTAGTCAAGTGAAAGCCTAAACTAATCTGTGTGAACGGTTGAAAGCTTCGATCATTGAATCAATCTGTGTGAATGATACATTGATAGGTTTGATTATAAATACGTAGTTGTGTACGTAGTATTTATAATAAACATTTTAACTCCTGTGTGGAGGACCAGCAGACGGAGATGGGTTTACCTCGAACCACTTTAATTACTGTGTTATTTACCTTATGCATTTACTGTTTTAATATCTGTGATTATTTTTAAGTATACACCTCATATATAGTTGCTGTATTTACAGCAACTTATTTTAATAGGACTTCCGCTACGCACTCAGATTTGAATATCGTACAGTTTGTTGTTCAAAACATTTTCCAAACTGTATTCTGTATACTTAGTGTCCAACAAGTGGTATCGGAGCGGTTGATTCTAAAAAGAATCAGTCATATTTTTAACCGAATTAGATCCTAAAATCACTTATTTTTGTAAAATAGTCTTTTTCTTTCATATATTCTCATATGGATACATCAATGATCAATAAAGTTCCTATGTTCTCTATTAACGAGTTTGACGATTGGAGAGTTAGGATGGAGGCTCATCTTGTAGCAATGCACGGAGAGATGATTTTTGTTATACAGGATGGCCCCATAAAGATCATGAAGGTAAATCTGAACCCAAGGATTGAAGGCCAGGATCATGCAGAGATGCTCGAGAAAGAGCGCGAACAATGGACTTCTAATGATAGAAAGCGTGCCAACCTCGACAATATTGCTAAGAACGCACTATTTGTCACTCTTGACAAAGGAACGTTCTCTAAGGTAAAGAGCTGTAAATCAGTCAAGGATATCTGGGATAAACTCAAGTTAATTTGTGAGGGAACTGAGCTCTCAAAAAAAAATTCAAAATTAACTCAGCAATTTGAATCTTTTGAAATGAAACCAACTGAGGCACTTGAGGAACTTGACCTGAGATTCATTGGCATTGTTGGTGAACTTGAGGCTTTGGGCAAAATTTATACTCAAAAGGAGAAGAATCTAAAAATTTTCCGATCTCTCCCTGCCCGATGGGACATTAAGACCACAGCTATGCGTGTGTCATGCAATCTTAATGAAATATCTGCTTTTGATATCTTTTCTGACATCAAAGCATTTGAGTACGATATAGACAGGAGAGAAAAAGCTGAAGAATCTCCTTCAAAGGTTACAACATTAGCCGTTGTATTCAACCGAAGACACAGCATGCCGAGTTCATCAAAGCCTACTCACAAGAATGATGACAGCAACGACGACATCCTGTCGCAAGACGAAATGGCGCTCCTCATGCATAAGTTCAAGAAGTTTATCAAGCAGTTGGGAAAGACTCCCTGTAGGCCCAAGCCTGTTCACAAGGTAAGTACTGAAACTTCCTCTGGTGACTCTAATCTGTGTTATAATTGTAGGAAACTAGGACATTACGCAAATAAATGTCCTCATCCCAAAGTTCGAAGGTTGCCAAAAGTCGAGCAACAAGAAAAGGATGAAAGAAGACGTGCTTGGAAAAACAAGCTCAAGGCCCTGATTGGTGAATCAGAAGCCTCCCCCGCACCATCTAAATCCAAAGAATCTCTTCAGGTAGTCACTGGCAGTGATTCATCTGATGATGATTTCGAAGATAAAGCCTATATGTGATTTATGGCTAAGGACATTCAGGAAGATGAAGATAGCGATGATGAGGTAAGCTCAACCTCAGCTATTCCTTCCAATGCATCTCATACTTTTGCAAACATGATGAATGAGTTTAAGAACATTCAAATGGCCCATGAAACATTGAAAAATGAAAACATACAGCTCCATCTTTCTAACTTAGAGCTGAAAGAAGAAAACAACTTGCTGAAAATAAACTATGAAAATATGTCTATTGATTGTGAAAACAGCAAAGTCGAGTATGAAAAACTCATGGAGATCAATCATAAACTTGATCATGAACTAAGTGAGACTAAATCTCTTAGTGAAATCAATACAAATGATTTTCTTCTGCTTCAAGCCAAAGTAAAAACTCTCGAAAAACGAGAAGGAGAACTTGAGACCATTCTGAAATATTTCGAGAAATCATCTAAAAGAATGGAAGAAATTCTAAGCACTGGGCAACATACTCATGATAAAAGTGGCTTAGGATACAACTCATTTTCCAACAAAGTAAAAACTAGTACTGTGTTCGTCAAGGGTGTAGAACCCATTCCTGTATCGGAAGAAGTTCCGAGTCGTGTGAAGGAATCCATTGCACCGCGAACAGCAAAGGCTGACATTCCGCCTCCTCAGTCATATTCCAGACAGTGGAATCCCAAGCCATTCAAACCTGTAAGGCACATCCAACAGCATGCTCCCCAAGCATATCAATAGCGCCAACAGCCATCTAGAAGGAAGGCTGTATCCAAATATCAAAGGCCCGCACGGCAGTACTTTCAGTACAGCACACCTAGATATTAGATACAGGAGCCCTGTCATTCCTCGCGACAGCAAGTTTCCACACAGTATCAACAACAGCGTTGGGAATCCAAGTGGAGACCTAGAAGGCAAGCTATTAGGCCGAAGAAAATGGCTCCACCTCCAAGACAGCATTTGTACTGGACTCATAATAACCCTAAATTTTACATGCATAATAATTATCATGATTATAGCAACTACGTACATACCCCACATAGAAATCGCAACTATGGACCTAAACCATCCTACAGTAAACATATTGCTGTCAGGAAAATCTGGGTACCTAAAGACACTAACATCTATGGACCCAACATTCAAAAGGGACCTAAATCTGCCTAATTTGTTCGCATACAGGACATTTTGGAGAAAGACATATGGTACTTCGACAGCGGATTTTCCCGGCACGTGACAAGAGATAAAAGCAAGCTATCAGATTTCGTATAAGGTCGCGGTCCAAAAGTGCGCTTCGGTGATAAATCTAAAGGAAGAACAAGAGGGAAGGGAACCCTACTTGTAGGAAAATTCAAAGTCACCGATGTAGCTTATGTTGAAGGCTTACAGTACAATCTACTTAGTATTAGACAGTTCTGTGACAAACAGTTCTCGGTGAAGTTCTATATAGATCATTGTAGAGTCAAGAACATCCTGACCAAAGAGGTTGTGCTCATAGGAAGCAGATCAGGTAATATGTATATTGCTGACTGGATGCCTACGAGCTCTACAATTCCTTGTTTTGTTGCCAAAGGCACTGCAGATCTAAGCTGGCTATGGCACAAGAGGATGTCACACGTCAACTTCAAGACTATCAAAAAACTCTCCAGACAGGGAATGGTTAGAGGATTGCCAAATTGTCATTTCAAAAAGACAGCGTATGTGGACCCTGTCAGAAAGGCAAGCAAATCAAGTCCACCTTGAAGAGCAAATCCTACCTTTCCACCCACAGAGTTTTGGAAATACTACATATGGATCTCTATGGTCCTGTAGACCCGATAAGTTTGGGAGGTAAGAAATACTGTCTGGTTATTGTTGATGACTTTTCCAGGTATGCTTGGACAATCTTTCTAAGCAGGAAGAAGGAAACAACATCAAAGGGTTGAGTATCGTGTCCATTCATTTCGACAGATGTACAGAATTCACTAATCGCTTTATAGAGCAATACTGTTCGGAAAATGGGATACATCACGAATACTCAGCTGTCCGAACACCTCAACAAAATGGTGATGCCGAGCGAAAAAACAGGACGCCGAAGGAAGCAACAAGGACAATGATTGCCGCAAGCAAATTGCCACAGTGTTTCTGGGGTGAAGCCACCAATACAGCGTGCTACACACAAAATCGTTGTATCATCAACAAGCACCACAACAAAACAGCATACGAGGTATGGAACAACAAAACTCCGTTAGTTTCGTATTTTCATATATTTGGATGCAGGTGTTACGTTTTGAACAACGGGAAGGATCAACTTAGGACCTTCGATGAGAAATCGGATGAAGGGATATTTGTAGGATATTCCTCTGTTAGCAAAGCTTACAGGATATTTAACAAAAAGAAGCTAACAATTGAGGAATCAGTTCATGTAGTGTTCGACAAACCTCACCACGACACTACAGGAGTAGAGGATATTACTCAGAACATCCAACAACTTTCCATCGATGATACACCAACTCCCATAGAACCTGTCGTTGACCTAGAAATCAACCCCACAGCTGTAAGAATTGAAGTAGATGAAGCCGATGCTGTACAGGCTGAAGCTGAAACTACAGCAACTCACGATACAGTACGGGACCCCAAATTAGAACCCGACAGAAAATGGTTGAGAGATCACCCACAAGAGTTGAAAATAGGAAATATCGATGCTGGTGTTTCTACTCGTAGGAGAATACATAGTACACAAAGAAATGTACTATGTGTGCAAGAAGAACCCGATACTGAGATATCTCCATTTCCTGAATGGAAATCTCAATCCGAGCTTAGAAGACTTAATATGTGCACTATTGCTATATTCTTAGCCCAATCCGAACCTGTTCTACCAAAGAAGCTCTCAACAATTCTCATTCGATTACATCTATGGAAGAAGAGCTCAACGGTTTCGAAAGAAACAATGTATGGTATCTTGTACCCAGACCTACTCATCAATCCATAATTGGAACCAAATGGGTATTTAGAAACAAGAAGGATAGAAATGGACTCATTATCAGGAATAAATCCCGACTAGTCGCTCAAGGCTATAGACAGGAAGAAGGCATAGACTACGATGAAACATTTGCCCCTGTAGCCAGACTAGAAGCCATTAGGATATTTTTAGCCTTTGCCGCCCATAAGAGCTTCATTGTATACCAAATGGACGTCAAGAGCGCTTTCCTGAATTGAGACCTTGCCGAAGAAGTATATGTTGAACAACCACCAGTGTTTGTCAATACAGAAGGCGGAGACTTAGTATACAGGCTAAGGAAAGTGTTGTATGAACTTAAGCAAGCTCCTAGAGCATGGTATGAGACCCTGTCCCAGTATCTAACCGATAATGGATTTGAGAAAGGTGTTGTGGACAAGACCCTGTTCAAAATACAGGAAGGTGATGACCTTCTGATGGTTCAAATCTATGTAGATGATATAATATTTGGTTCAACTAACCTTGCTTTGTGTCAAAGGTTCTCTCATCTCATGCAAAGTAAATTTGAAATGAGTATGATGGGAGAACTTAGTTATTTCCTAGGTTTACAGGTAAAGCAGTTGCCTACAGGGATTTTCATCAACCAGGAAAAATACAGCAAGGAGCTTCTCAACAAGTTTGGAATGAATACTTCCAAATCATCATCAACCCCCATGAGCACTTCCGTGCAAATTAGTACAAATGAAGTTGGAAAGCCGGTTGATCAATCACTCTACAGGAAGCTTATTGGCTCACTCCTGTACTTAATGGCTAGCAGGCCCGATATCCAGTTTGCTGTGGGAGTGTGTGCGCGATATCAAGTATCACCTAAAGAATCACATTTCGCAACAGCTAAACGAATCCTGAAATACAGCAAAGGAATAGTCGATGTAGGACTATGGTATCCTAAAGAAGGCGAATTCGATTTAGTTGGCTACAGCGACTTGGATCTCGGAGGTTGCAAGCTAGATAGGAAGAGTACAAGCGGTACTTGTCACTTTCTTGGACCTAAACTTGTGACTTGGTTTAGGAAGAAACAATTGGCAAACTCGCTTTCCACGGCTGAATCAGAATACTATGCTGCTGGTAGATGCTGTATGCTGATCCTTTGGATGCAACGACAGCTGTCAGATTGTGGAATTGAAGCCAACGAAACGCCGATAATGTGCGATAGCACGAGTGCAATTGCTATCACGCACAATCCTGTATTGCACTCGTGCACTAAGCATATCAACATGAAGCATCACTTCATTAGGAATCATGTTGAGAACAAGGATGTTCGGCTTGAGAAAGTTCATACAGATATTCAGTTAGGCGACATATTCACCAAGCCTCTCGACACAGCAAGATTCTGCATGCTTCGACATGAATTGGGATTGCTACTGCCTGACTCCCTGTAAGTTTTTTATGCTTTTACTTAGTAATTTAGGGGGAATGCTATAAGACCCAAGAATACAGTATCCACCATTATTTATCTGTACACTCAGACCATCAAAACAGCACTGTAGGAACAAAGCGATATGAATTATCCTACAGCTGACATGTGCAATAATTAAGGGGAAATACAGTATGACCCATGAATACAGTATTAATCCGAAAGTTGTTGTATCGAATTGAAACCCGTATGTACCTTTTAAGGGGGAATGCTGTATTTTCGCGGATACAACACATGCTATGGGAAATCAATTATCATGTTATTTTTTTTAAACGATCTTTGTGTCTACGTGCCCTGTCATTATTTAAAGTCTTTTGTATTAAATGCTTTACATGACATCTGGACATTGGTATCTTCAAAGCCGCGATATTTCATATTATTCTATTAATTTTTCACCTCCGTTTCGGGCAATAAGGGTAAATTGATAAGTCGGAAGGAGGACCCGCTCTTATTTTAAATCTAAATGGATAAGTTGTACCGGTTACACTCAGTCCATCGTGATCGTTCATTTCAAACACCGGTTCCCATCCCTTAAATCTGATCGTTCATTATCTGAAAACCCTTCTTCGTCGCCCACTATAAAAGGACTGTAAATGCCATTTGAGACTCTTTACGCTTTCTGCATATTAAACGAGTCCTTGAGCATACAGTTTACTAGTATTTTTGTTTTTACTGCATTTCTCTTTAAATCCTCTTCACTTTTCTTCGAGAATCGTCAATGGCATCTTCTCAGACTACCTCTTCCATCTCTCTCAAGAAGTCCTCCAACATCATCGACGGACGGATCTTCTCTAGATCTGTCGTGCTTGAATGTGTTCGTACCGAAGGTGATGACGTCGAATCGATGGAGTACGTCATTACTCTGATACGTAAGCAAGGCCTTTATTGCCTTGGCAGTCACACCGCTGAGCATTTCGATGCTCACCTGGTTGAGGAATTATACCTCAATGCTGCAGTTCGTTTCCTTTCGCTGGCTCAGGAAGGAAATTTTGCTGACATCACAGTTGTCATTCGCTGAGTAGAGATCGGTGTTGACCAAGAGCTGCTTCAGAATCTCTACAGGCTACCTGCTGATGTCCTGACCATGGAAGATCTTGAGACCTTTAGGTTCCAAGAACTCTTGACCAAATATTATGGCTTATTCACCGGTTCAGAGTCGGTGGAAATGGTTCACACTTCTTGCCATAAGAAACTCTTTTGTTTACCTTTTGTTTATTTACACGATTTCTGTTGCCGTGTAATTGAGAATAGAACAGGTGCTTTTGAAATGTGCACGAATTTAAGATTCAGAATGATGGTTGCAATTATGACCTATGAAAAGGTCAATTGGTGCTAAATTGTTCTTAAGAGGTTGCAAGAAGAAGTCTCTAAGCCAGCCTCGCAGAAGAAGTCTTTTGGTTTGCTTCTGAACTACCTTTTGATGAAATGCGGTGTTCCGCAATCCGCAGAGGTGGAGAAAATCAATTCTCGGATATACTTAGGAAGTGTCAGGCCTACTGTTTTCAACCAAAGAACCCTGATTGCTAACAGACCTTTTGTTCGAAACTTGCCTGTGTCTGCCGATCCGAGAGACGTATCTTCGAAGTCCCAGAGCGAAGAATCTTCAAGGAAGAGAAAAAGATCTCACAACAAAACTCCCGTTTCTATTGAGAAGCCGAAAAGGAAGCTAAGGAGGCTTTCAAAAGTTAAAGCTACAGAAACCTCCAAGGATGCTCCTTCAATGGCCCAACCCACTATATCGACACCCCAGGGCGCAACCCCTGCGGAGGAGATGACTGCTACTGTTGCGACAGTAGATCCCGAGCCTTTGGCGGCTACAACGAATATTCAAACATCTGCCAAGTCTAAAGACTCTAGTGAGTCGGCTTCCCCTATGGAGCCAAAAGCTACTTCTCCTATTCGGGATTCCACACCCGTTAAGGATCCATCTCCCATCAGGGTCCCAACCCCTGCAAGGGATCCCTCTCCGATACAGGATCCCACACATGTAGAGGATCCCATGCCTACAGCGGACCCAGGTGCTGTACGAAGTCCCTCCTCAGACACAATTATAAACAAAACCCTACTTTTTGTGCAAATTGAACAGGCATTTGAATGGTTTACCCAATGGAAAAATTATAGGCTTGCTCCGTACGAACCCTGTACAACTGGAGCGAATGGAGCAACGAAGAAAGATTTGTTTTGGAAGTGACGGACGCTCAAGATCTTACAGTCCTGATCCAATGGGACAACTTATGCGTTAAAGAGCTAATTGAGAGCCACCTTTTTGAAAAATCCGAAGCATGAAAGAAAGGAAAATCTAAGTCCATGGAATCTCCCAAAAGTCTAAAATCAGACCATGACTCAGACGATGACGACGACGCCTTTCAGGAAGGTCTGAGAATGAGTCGTGAGGAAGCTAGAGAAAAAGAATTCTCCCAGCTTCAACAACAAAAAGGTGAAGGGACATCAAGTCTTCATCAGTCCCCTTCGCAACAGCAAGATATTTGTTCCCAACAACGAGGATTCAGTCCCTCATGTCGCGGAGGAAAAATTTGTTTCGCAATAGGCAACCGAGCTTGTCGCCGAGGAACAACCATCCGTGGATCAGGCACCCGAGCCTATTGCTACAGATGACCAGCCCAGCGCCATCCCGCACGAGGAATCAATCCCTCTGCCAGAGCAGACGGGGCTAAGAGACAGCTGGAGGAATCAGTCCCTCCTATACCTATGTCTTCAGAATCTAATTCAGAATAGGAGATAACAACCCCTGTTGCCGAGCCCGCATCTAATACTCCCGCACCCTCAACTGTTTTAGAATCCGACGACGGTATAATACCTGAGGATATCCAACTCAATTCACGTCCTAATGTGAACTTGAGACGGCTGAATGGAGTTGAATATTTCGCCAAGCCAGACTCTCCAAGATCCGCCAAGAAGAAAGAGCAACTGCATGCTCTTGGCCTACAAACTGTCTTCATACAGGATGTCGTGACCGCCCTATACTCTGTTGAAAGGCACTCGATTGGCTACACCAATCAGCCATTGAAGAAATGATAGGTCTAAGGCACGAAGTTTCTAGTGTAGAAGAAGCCTTCAAAATCCTGCCTTCAATCTTTCAAATGGATCTTGGTCAATTACAACAGCGTCAGGAGTAGATCCTGAAATAAGAGCAATCCAAGCTACGCGTGTCTGAGGCCAAGACTGCATTAGCTCTCATTGAATCTGGATCCCAGCTTTGAGCCCACGACAAGAAAATTCAAGAGATGTCGCAGGTGCTCACCTCCCTTGTGAATAAGATGACAAGCTTTGAGATAAAACAGGATGCTGCTATGCAGATCCTTGAACGTCTAGATGAAAAGGTGTCCTATCTTGATGACACCAAAAAGGGGGAAGAAGCGAGGGAAGCTGCAAGGAGAACAAGGCATGAGCAAGAGAAGGAAATGATAGCTGCTTTTGAAGACAGCATCACAGCTGATATTGCCCGTCTATCATCTCCTACTCCCAACATAAGGATATAGGGAGATCGCCCAGAATTCTAGGACCCTAAGTTTCCTTGGAAGAGCCTCGTTTAAAAACCACAAGCTATGACCCTCCCGGCCAACCGACAACCTACTGCAGAAGAGATCAAGAACTGGAGGAAGAATGAACTGCTAAGATACTTTGTTGTTCTTATCAGGGAATCTTCAATTTTCAACAATTGCAGGACGGTACAGGAATCCGCAGAGGAGTTTAAAAACAGGTTCGACGATGGATCACTCCCGCTACAGCTGAAAATGAAGTTCAAACACAAGCAAGGTGACTTGGTTACCCATCCAGAAGACTGGATCCTAGCTTTCGATAAGTCCTATGAAGGTCAAGCTATATACTTTAATCGAAACAAGGACGCTCATCAAAACTGGTGGAAGGGTACCAAGAATGACCCTAAAAGGCCTTGGAGGCATGCTGACCATTGGAACTAGTTTCCCTCCTATATTCTCATCTTGTATTCTTATCCTGTTTTCTTATTTGCTTTTGAGATAACTTGTAATCTTTGTTCAAATATCAATAAAATATTTTTCTGTTGAAAGATTACAACTCGTAATCTAATGTGTTTTTGTATGATTACGTAATTCAATCCATTTGCTGAATAAATACAAGTATAAAAACTTGTTAAAATATTAAGTTGTACAAACTTGTATGTGAACAGTTCATAGATTCAGTTGTATGTATCTAGATAACACTGTAAGATTGTGCCTGCGCGCCAATCATAAGTTTAAAGATGTAATACTCTTTTGATAAAGTTGAACTCACCTGCGAGCAGTTCTTAGTGTTAAGCAAATTGTTCAAGGCCAGAACATTAGAAAAAAGACCAAGAAGTCTGCCCTCATGGAAGATGTTTCTTTAAATGTCAAGGTTTTGGCATCATCAAGGATTTCAGGATAAACATCAAAAGGATTTGAAGGAGACTTGGCAAATTATCAAAAAGGGGGAAATTGTTGGGATAAACAATTCCTGTATCAAAAGTTCTGATAGAGTGTTTTGACAATATGCCAATCCAGCATACATCAAGCAGCTGTATCGAAAAGTCGATCGAAGTTGTTGACTCTGTATCGAAGACCTTTTCATAGTGCCAGCATACAGCGAGCCTTCGTGTTGCCAAGATACAACAACAAAGACTAAGTAAACGCCAAGTATGGAAGCTATCTTGAATACAGCATCTTTCCATATAGTATTGAACTACTCCAATATGCCTACAACATAATTGGATACAACATTCATATCGGAACAGGACTAAAGACTCTTTGGAAAGGAATCTTTGGTATTCACTAAAGTCAAGTCCCGTTTCATAAAGAAGTACTTAAATACTGAAAAGATAAAGTATTAAAATACTGAAGCCGACAGAGATCTTCAAACCACGCAATATCCGGATCATGGACTACTTAAGTCAACCATCCAGTTGAAATGGAATCTTGCTCAACGGATCTATTCTGAAGGCTATATATATATATATATATGTTGGCCACTAAGTATACTGGATACAGCTTGGGAAGTAGTTTAAACAACAAGTTGTACTGATTTTAAATATGAGTGCGTAGCGGAAGTCTTAAATACAGTAAGTTGCTGTGGATACAGCAACTTGATGTGCAGTATATACTTAAATAATCACAGTAATTAAAACAAGTAAGGCAGAAGGTAAATAACACAATATTTAAAGTGGTTCGAGGTAAACCCCTCTACGTCCACTGGTCCTCCACACAGGAGTAAAAAGTTTATTATAATTACTACGTACACAACTACGTAATTATAACAACACACAAGCAATATATCGTTCACACAGATTGATATAAAGATCTTAGCTTCAACCGTTCACACAGATTGGTTTGAGCTAATGCTTTGACTTGCTTCTTCACACAGTTATGAAGCTTCGTCTTCTTCGATGCAAATCCTTCACACACAGTTCTGGAGAAGCAACGATTACTCAGTCCACACAGGGCTGATCTGGGTTTGTTCAAAGGATAGAACACGGTATGAACAACAACTTTGACTTTATGAGCTTCTAGCTGATGAAGTGTTGTTCAAGATGTTGAGCATTATATATCTCTTAGATGTGAGTTGGAGAAGGCTTTGGAGATATGTTTTGCTCTGAGTATTTCTTTGTAAGCTTGATCGTTCAGTAGTTCAGTGGTCTTCAATCTTCAAACTCTGGAGATATATATAGTCTCTAAAATATATCCATTGGGATAAATCCGTTGAGCAAGATTCCGTTCCAACGGGATGAAAAAGCACGATCCGGATTTAGCGGGATTTGAAGATCTTCTGACTTACAGTATTTAAATACTTTATCCTTTAGTATTTAAATACTTCTTTATCAACGGGACTTGACTTCTGAAGATTCCTTCTTTGTCCTGTTCAGAGCTGTATGGAAGATAACTGTATTGACAATTCGAGACAGCTTGTCTTTATAAGACTTCTTTGCTATATTGAAAGGTTTCACTATATGCTGGATCTGTGACAGGCCTTCGATACAGGTTGACACTTCAACTTATCGATACAGTTTCCTTACTGTATTGAGGATTGGCATATATGTCAAAACCTCTTATCAATACTATTCGATACAGGGATTGATTATCCTGGCTGTTTCGATACAGGGTATTTGTTATCTCAACAATTTCCCCCTTTTTGACAATTTGCCAAGACTTTAAAACTTCCAAGTCTTCTTGATGATGCCAAAACCTTCTTCATGAAATAATCTTCTTTGATGACTTCTAGCAGATTTCTTAGTCTTCTGTTTCAGCAACTTAGTCTAATTTTATGAACTGCTCGCAGGCGAGTTCGATACAGCTAAGAATTTTTATAACTTAAGCTTATGATTGGCGCGCAAGCACAATCTTACAATGTATTCTTAATGCATACAACTGAAATTATGAACTATTCGTGGACAAGTTCGTACAGCTTAATTTTCAAACAAGTTTCTATACTTGTGATTGTTATCTTAACAATTTAAGTTATATAATCATACATCAACACAGTAGATTACGAGATGTAATCTTTCAATACAAGCAAACATTTTTATTGATATTCAAAAGATAGAGTACAAAGTTTGCTGTTTCGGAAGAAAAAATACAAACAAAACTAATATACTAAGGATTTCAGCTCCTATAGTCCGCATGTCTCCATGGCTTTTTCCCTGGGTCATTCTCGGTTCCACGCCACCAGTGCTGTAGGGAATCGTTGCCTCGATCTAGGTATATTGCTCTACCATCATATGATTTGTCGAAGGCAAGAATCCAGTCTTCTGGATGGGTGATCCGATCTCCTCTTCTATGTTTGGATTTCATTTCGATTTGGAGAGGAAGCTTTCCTTCTTCTAACATCTTTGTGAATTTGTCTGCAGCCTTCACTAATGTCTTATAGCCTCTGAAGATGGGGGATTCCTTGATGAGTTTAACAAAATACCTTATCAGCTCGTTTTTCCTCCATTGCTTCACCTCTTCGGGAGTTGGATGGCGGTTGGTTGGCAGATGAATTTCAGAAGGTCTTTGGATTAAGCTTTGCCATGGGACATTGTGATCATGAAACTCAGGTCGGGAGACTGAAATCTTGAAACTTTGAGAGGGAGGGGCTAGCTTGTTCAATTCAGCGGTAATGCTGTCTTAAGCAGCATTAAATTCCCTTTCGTGCTGTAGCCTTATTCTCCTAGCTGCTTCTCTTGCTTCTTCCCCCTTTTTGGCATCATCAAGACGTCCTAGGATCTCCAGTGCGGCATCCTATTTCGTATCAATGTTTGTCATTCTCTCGACAAGGGTGGAAAGCACCTCCGACATATCCATGATACTTTTGTCATGGGCTCGCAAGTGAGAAGTGGTTTCGATCATGGCTGCTGCGGTCTTGGCTTCAGATATGCGCGTTTTCGATTCTTCTTCTCTCAGGATCTGCTCTTGTTTCTCTTGCAGCTTCTTCAGTGCTTGTTTGAAGACTTCTGGCAAAATAGTGAAGGCTTCGACTACGCGAGAGACTTCATGTTGTAAACTAGTCATCTCTTCAACAGCAGAAGTGTGCATCCAATTAAGAGCTTTTTCCACTGAGTACAGGGCATTAACTGCATCCTGGATGAAGACAGTTTGAAGACCAAGAGCACGCAGATGCTCTTTCCTAGCAGCAGTTCTGGGAGAATCCGGCTTGACAAAATCTTCAGATCCATTCAACCTTCTCATATTCACGGTAGGGCGTGAATTGAGTTGGACATCCTCAGGTACATTACCGTCATCAGATTCCATGGTTGATGGGGCGGGAGCAGCATTTTTGGGTTCGGCGGCAAGGGTTGTTGTATCCTCATGTTGCGAAGGTGCGTCTGTAGACATGGATACAGGAGGGACTGATTCCTCCTGTTGTATCTCAGCTTCCGCCTGTTCCGGCAGAGGAACTGATTCCTCTTGCTGGACAGCGCGTGCAATTTCTTCTTCTTCTGCGGCAGCAGGCTCGGGTGCCTGTTCCAAAACAATTTCTTCTTTCTCGACTTGAGGGAATGATTCCTCGTCGTCAGGAATATTATTTTGCTGTGGCGAAAGGGGCTCACTTCAGTTTGATGGCCCTTCGTCATCCTTGGTTTGGGAGGCATCTCTGTCTTGAGCCTCCTCACAACTCATTCTCAGACCTGCTTGTAAGGCATCGTCGTCGTCGTCTGAGTCATTGTCATCTTTTGTATCTTGGGGAGAGTCCTCGGACTTATCTTTTCCTTTTCTCCTGGTGTCAGATTTTTCCAATAGATGGCTTTCAATCAATTCCTTGAATTAGAGATTGTCCCATTGGATCAGGGCTGCAACTTCTGTTGAGTCCGTCACTTCCAATACAAATATCTCTTCATGGCTCCAGTCGCTACAATTGTATAAGGTGTCATACGGATCTAGCCTGTAGCTTTTCCATTTAAGGAATCTATCATAAGCATGATCAATCTGCATAGAGAGAAGAGTTTTGTTGATAATGGTGTCCGGGGAGGGACTGCGTACAACGTCTGAGTCTGCTGTAACGAGGGTTTCCTCTACAGGTGTGGGATTCTGTAGGGGATGGTGCCCCGAAGGAAGGTGGATCCTCTACGGGTGTGGAATCCCGCATAGGAGAAGTAGCGTTTGGCTCCGCAGGGGTAGCCGACTCGCCAGAGTCTTCTAAGTTGGCAGATGTCCGATCATCCGTCTTAGCCGCCAAAGGCTCAGGATCTACTGTCGATAGAGTAGCGGACACCTCTTCCATAGGGGTTGGGCCCTAGGGTATTTCTTCAGTGGGTTGCGCCATAGTAGAAGCTTCCTCGGAGGTTTTGGTGGTTTTAGCTTTAGAAAGCCTCCTTAGCTTCCTCTTCGGCTTCTCACCAACAATAGGTGTCTTGCTGTGAGATCTTTTCCTCCTCCTTGAAGACTCCACATCTTGGGACTTCAACGAAACATCCCTTGGATCTTCAAAAACTGGCATACTGTGGAAAGATGGATGATTGCAAACCAGAGTGCTCTGGTTATACGCCGAAGGCTTGACGCCTCCTAAGTAGATCCGGGAGCTGTTTTTCTTCGCATCGGCGGATTGTGAAAGTCCGCATTTCGTCAAAATGTGGTTTAAAATTAAACCAAACGACTTCTTTTGAGTGGCAGGCTTGGATACTTCCTCCTGCAAGCGCTTCAAGATTATCTGGCACTAGTTGACCTTTTCACAGGTCAAAATCGCAACCATCATCCTAAATCTCAGATTCGTGCACATTTCAAATGCGCCAGTGCGATTATCGATTATCCTGCAACAAAAATCATGCAAATACACGTATGGCAAACAAAAATTCTTCTTGTGACAGGTGGTGTGAACCACGTCAACAATAGTTGAGCTGGTGAACAGCCCACAGTACTTTGTTATCAGCTCTTGAGACCCAAAAGTCTCAAGTTCTTCCATGGTAAGGACATCAACAGGCAGCCTGTAGATGCTCTGAAGAAGATCTCGATCGATACAGATCTCTACTGTTTGAATGATAGCAGTGATGTCAGCAACGTGACCTCCCTGGGCCAGCGACAAAAAGCGAACGACGGCGTTGAGGTAAAATTCCTCAACCAAGTGAACATCGTATTTCTCGGTGGTTTGACTCCCAAGGCGGTAGAGACCTTGTTGACGGAGTCGGGTGATGATGAACTCCATTGGTTCAATGTTATTGGTTTCAGAGAGAATACGCTTGATGACGACAGATCTTGAGAAGATCCATCCATCGATGATGTTCGAGGATTTCTTGAGTGCGGGAGAAGATGTCTGACCAGCCATTGATGATTCTCAAGAAAAATATGAAAGAGAATAAACGAAATTTGCATTAACACGCAGAAAACTTTATAGGTTGTATTTGCTTGAGTACTCTTAAATTTTGCAGAAAGCGTAAAGAGTCTCTAATGGCAGTATTAGTCCTTTTATAGTGGGCGGCGAAGTAGGGTTTCTCAGAGAACGAATGGTCAGATTTAAGGGATGGGATCCGGTTTTTGAAATGAACGGTCACGATGGACTGAGTGTAACTGGTACATTTATCCATTAAAATGTTAAAATATACGTGGCTCCCACTTCTGACATTTGTTGTTACCCTAAATGCCTGAAACGGCGGTTTTAAAACATTAAACAATTTGAAAACATCGCGGCTTTTGAGATTCAGTTGTCCAGATGTCGTGTAAGGCATTTAATGTAAATGACGTTTGACATGAAAACAGGGCACGTGGATAAAAATTATTTTAAAATGAAATAATATAATATATATACTTAATCGAAATCCTATAGTATGTGCTGTATCCGCTACGATACAGCGTTCCCTCTTAAAAGGTACATATAGGTTTTAATTCCATACAAAAACTTTTGGAATAATGTTGTATTCATGGGTCATACTGTATTCCCCCTTAATTATTGCACACGTCAGTTGTAGGATGATTCATATGTCTTTGTTCACTACAGTGCTGTATTGATGGCTCTGAGTGTACCGATAATTAATGGTGGATACTGTATTCTTGGGTCTTACAGAATTCCCCCTCAATTGTTGAGTAAAAGCAGTAAATTACTTACAGGGAGTCGGGCTGTAGCATTCCCAATTCTTGTCTAAGCATGTTGAATCTTGCTGTGTCGAGAGGCTTGGTGAAGATGTCGGCCAACTGAATATCTGTATGAACCTTTTCGAGCCGAACATCCTTGTTCTCGACATGATTCCTTATGAAATGATGATTCATGTTGATATGCTTAGTGCGCGAGTGCAGGACAGGATTGTGCGTGATTGCAATTGCACTCGTGCTATCACACATGATTGGCATCTCTATGGCTTCAATCCCATAATCTGACAACTGCTGCTTCATCCAAAGGATCTGCATACAACAACTACTAGCAGCATAGTATTCTGATTCAGCTGTGGAAAGTGAGTTAGCCAATTGCTTCTTACTGAACCAAGAGACGAGTCTAGGTCCAAGAAAGTGACAAGTTCCACTTGTACTCTTCCTATCTAGCTTGCAGCCTCCGAGATCCGAGTCGCTGTATCCAACTAAATCGAATCCACCTGCTTTAGGATACCACAGTCCTACATCGACTGTTCCTTTAATGTACTTCAGGATTCGTTTAGCTGTATTGAAGTGTGATTCCTTAGGTGCTACTTGATATCTCGCACACACTCCAACAGCAAACTGGATATCGGGTATGCTAGCCATTAGGTACAGGAGCGAACCAATAAGCTTCCTGTAGAGTGATTGGTCAACCGGCTTTCTGGTTTCATCAGCACTAATTTGCACGGAAGTGCTCATGGGGGTTGGCGATGATTTGGAAGTGTTCATTCCAAATTTGTTGAGAAGCTCCTTGCTGTATTTTTCCTAGTTGATAAAAATACCTGTAGGCAACTGCTTTACCTGCAAACCTAGGAAATAACTAAGTTCCCCCATCATACTCATTTCAAATTTACTTTGCATGAGATGAGAGAACCTTTAACACAAAGCAAGGTTAGTTGAACCAAAAATTATATCATCTACATAAACTTGCACCATTAGAAGGTCATCACCTTCCTGTATTTTGAACAAGGTCTTGTCCACAGCACCTTTCTCAAATCCATTGTTGGTTAGATACTGGGACAGGGTTTCATACCATGCTCTAGGGGCTTGTTTAAGTCCATACAGTGCTTTCCTTAGCCTGTATACTAGGTCGATGCCGTCTGTGTTGGCAAACCCTGGTGGTTGTTCAACATAAACTTCTTCGGCAAGGTCTCCATTTAGGAATGCACTTTTGACGTCCATTTGGTATATAATGAAGCTCTTATGGGCGGCAAAGGCTAAGAATATCCTAATGGCTTCTAGTCTGGCTACATGGGCAAAGGTTTCATCATAGTCTATGCCTTCTTCCTGGCTATAGCCTTGTGCGACTAGCCTTGATTTGTTCCTTATAATAAGTCTATTTCGATCCTTCTTGTTTCGAAACACCCATTTGGTTCCTATAATCGATTGATGCGTAGGTCTGGGTACAAGATACCATACGTTGTTTCTTTCGAAACCGTTAAGCTCTTCTTCCATAGATGTTATCCAATGAGAATTATTAAGAGCGTCTATGGTCAGCAATAGTGCACATATTGAGTCTTCTAAGCTCGGATTGAGATTTCCATTCAGGGAACGGTGATATCTCAGTATCTAGTTCTTATTATGCACAAAGTACATTTCCTTGTGTACTCTATATTCTCCTACCGGTAGAAACACCAGCATCTATGTTTCCAATGATCAGCACTTGCGGGTGATCTCTCAACCATCTTCAGTCGGGTTCTAATTCAGGGTCCCGTATTGTATCGAGAGTTTCTATAGATACATCTTCAGCTTGTACAGCGTCGGCTTCATCTACGTCGATTCTTACAGCTGCGGGGTTGATTTCTAGGTCAACAACAGGTTCTATCGGAGTTGGAGGGTCTAAGATAGAGAGTTGTTGAATGTTCTGAGTAACATCTTCTACTCCTGTAGGGTCATAGTGAGGTTCGTCGAACACTACATGAACTGATTCCTCGATCGTCAGCTTCCTTTTATTAAAGATCCTGTATGCTTTGCTGACGGAGGAGTATCCTACAAATATTCCTTCATCTGATTTCTCATCAAAGGCTCTAAGTTGATCCTTCCCATTATTCAACACATAACACCTGCATCCAAAAATGTGAAAATATGAAGCTAACGGAGTTTTGTTGTTCCATACCTCGTATGTTGTTTTGTTGTGGTATTTGTTGACGATACAACGGTTTTGAGTATAGCATGCTATATTGGTTGCTTCACCCGAGAAAGGCTGTGGCAACTTGCTTGTGGCAATCATTGTCCTTGTTGCTTCTTTCAGCGTCCTATTCTTTTGCTCGGCAACACCATTTTGTTGAGGTGTTCGGGCAGCTGAGTATTCGTGTTGTATCCCATTTTCCGAACAGTATTGCTCTATAAAGCGGTTAGTAAATTCTGTACCTCTGTCAAAATGAATGGACACGATACTCAATGCCTTTTCATTTTGCAGCTTTCTCAGGAGCTCGGGCAGCTTTGATGTTGTTTCCTTCTTCTTGCTTAGGAAAATTGTCCAAGCATACCTAGAATAATCATCATCAACAACAAGACAGTATTTCTTACCTCCCAAACTTACTGGGTCTACAGGACCATAGAGATCCATATGTAGCATCTCCAACACTCTTTGGGTTGAAAGGTAGGATTTTCTCTTCAGGGTTGACTTGATTTGCTTGCCTTTATGACACGGTCCGCAGACGCTGTCCTTTTTGAATGACACGTTTGAAAATCCTCTTACCATTCCCTGTCTTGAGAGCTTGTTGATTGTCTTGAAGTTGACGTGAGACATCCTCTTGTGCCATAACCAGCTAAGATCTGCAGTGCCTTTGGCAACAAAGCATGGAATTAAGGAGCTCATAGGCTTCCAGTAAGCAATATACATGTTACATGATCTGCTTCCTGTAAGCACAACTTCTTTGGTCTGGATGTTCTTGACTCTACAGCGATCTATATAGAATTTCACCGAGAACTATTTATCACAGAACTGTCTAATACTAAGTAGATTGTACTGTATGCCTTCAACATATGCAACATTGGTGACTTTGAATTTTCCGACAAGTAGGTTTCCTTTCCCTCTTGTTCTTTCTTTAGATTTATCACCGAAATGGACTTTTGGACCGCGACCTTCTACGAAATCTGATAGCTTGCTTCTATCTCCGGTCGTGTACCGAGAGCATTCACTATCGAAGTACCAGGTGTCCTCCTCTAGGATGTCCTGTATGCAAAGAATTTAAGTATATTTAGGTCCCCTTTGATTTTTGGGTCCATGATTGTTAGTTCCTCTAGGTACCCAAGTTTTCCTGATAGCAATTGGTTTACTATAGGTCACATTCGGTACAGTGTTGTGATATCTACGTGGGGCATATCCGTAGTCGCTATAACGATGATAATTATTATGCATGTAAAATTCAGGGTTATTATTATTAATCCAGTACGAGTGCCGTCTTGGAGGTGGAGCCATTTTCTTTGGCCTAACAGCTTGCCTTCTGGGTCTCCAGTTGGATTCCCAATGCTGTTGTTGATACTGAGAGGACACCTGCTGTCTCGAGGAATAACGGGGCTCCTGTATCCAATACCTCGGCGTGCTGTACTGATAGTACTGCCGTGCGGGCCTTTGGTATTTGGATACAGCCTTCCTTCTGAACGGTTGTTGGCGCTGTTGATATGCTCTGGGAGCATGCTATTGAGTGCGCCTTTCAGGTCTGAATGGCTGGTGATTCCGCTATCTGGAATAGGATTGCGGGTGCGGAATAGCAGCCTTTGCTGTTCGCTGTGCAACAGGTTCCTTCACAGGACTCGAAGTTTCTTTCGATACAGGAATGTGTTCCACACTCTTGACAAACACTGTACTAGTTTTCCCTTTGTTTGAACATGAGCTGTATCCTAAGCCACTTTTATCATGAGCATGTTGTCCAGTGCTCAGAATTTCTTCCATTCTTTTGGACGATTTCTCGAACGATTTCAGAGTGGTCTCAAGTTCAATTTCTCGTATTTCGAGAGTTTTGACTTTGGCTTGAAGTAGAACCAAATCATTTCTCTTGCTCTCATTGTGAGTTTTAACCTCACTTAGTTCATGAGCAAGTTGATGATTGCTCTCCATGAGTTTTTCAAAATCGACTTTGCTGGTTTCACAATCAAGACATATTTTCATAATTTATTTTCAGCAAGTCATTTTCATCTTTCAGCTCTAGGTTAGACAGTTGGAGCTGTATATTCTCATTTTTCAATGTCTCATGGGCCTTTTGAATGTTTTTAAACTCATTCATCATGTTTTCAAAAGTATGAGATGCATTTGATGGAATAGCTGAGGTTGAGCTTACCTCATCATCGCTATCTTCACCTTCCGGAATGTCCTTGGCCATAAAGCACATATATGCTTTATCATCGAACTCATCGTCAGATGAATCACTTTCAGTGACCACCTGAAGACATTCTTCTGATTTGGTTGGTATGGGGGAGGCTTCTAATTCTCCTATCAGGGCCTTGAGCTTGTTTTTCCAAGCACGTCTTCTTTTATCTCTTTCTTGTTGCTCGGCTTCCGGAAACCTTTGAACTTTGGGATGAGGACATTTATTTGCATAATTCCCTAGTTTCCTGCAATTATAGCATAGGTTAGCATCACCGGATGAAGTTTCGGTACTTACCTTGTGGACAGGTTTGGGCCTGTAGGGAGTCTTTCCAGACTGCTTGATGAACTTTTTGAATTTGTGCATGAGAAGCGCCATTTCATCTTGAGACAGGATGTCGTGTCACTGTCAGCATTCTTGTGACTAGGCTTCGACGAGCTGGGCATGCTGTGTCGAAGATTCGATACAACGGCTAGTGCTGTGACCTTTTAAGGAGATTCTTCAGCTTTCTCTCTTCTGTCAATATCATACTCAAAAGCTTTGAGGTCAGGGAAGAGATCAAAAGTAGATGTTTCATTAAGATTGCAAGATACACGCATAGCTGTGGTTTTAATGTCCCATCGGGCAGGGAGAGATCTGAAAATTTTTAAATTCTTCTCCTTTTGGGTATAAATTTTGCCCAAAGCTTCAAGTTCACCAACAATACCAGTGAATCTGAGGTCAAGTTCCTCAAGCGTCTCAGTTGGTTTCATTTGAAAAGATTCAAATTGCTGAGTCGGTTTTGAAATTTTGTTTTCTTTTGAGAGCTCAGTTCCCTGACAAATCATCTTGAGTTTATCCCAAATTTCCTTGGCTGATTTACAGCTCTTTACCTTCGAGAACGTGCCTTTGTCAAGAGTAACAAATACTGCGTTCTTAGCCACATTATCGAGGTTGGCTCGCTTTCTTTCATCTGTGGTCCATTGCTCGCGTTCCTTCTCGAGCATCTCAGCATGGGCTTGGCCTTCAATCCTTGCAGCCGTGTTTACCTTCATGATCTTGATAGGGCCATCCTGTATAACAAAAATCATCTCTTCGTGCATTGCTGCAAGATGAGCCTCCATCCTAATTCTCCAATCATCAAATTCGTTAATAGAGAACGTAGGCACTTTGTTGATCATAGATGTATCCATGTGAGTATAAAGGAATCAAAAGGACTGTTTTGAAAGAGTAAGTGATTTTGGATCTGATTCGGTTAAAAATACGACTGATTCTTTTTAGAAGCAACCGCTCCAATACCACTTGTTGGCTACTAAGTATACTGGATACAGCTTGGGAAGTAGTTTAAACAACAAGCTGTACTGATTTTAAATCTGAGTTCATAGCGAAAGTCTTAAATACAGTAAGTTGCTGTGGATACAACAACTTGATGTGCAGTGTATACTTAAATAATCACAGTAATTAAAACAAGTAAGACAGAAGGTAAATAACACAATATTTAAAGTGGTTCAAGGTAAATCCCTCTACGTCCACTGGTCCTCCACACAGGAGTAAAAAGTTTATTATAATTACTACATACACAACTACATCGGTTTTGTGAAAACCGATGTTAAAAAAGACGCGGTGGCATAATTGAAAATTTTAAAACAAATTAACAACAGTTTTATAAAAACCGATGTGAGTTATACTCGATTAACATTGGTTATTTAGAAACCGATGTGAATATATTACTTTAACATCGGTTTCTAAACAAACCGATGTGAATTTAAATGATTTTTTTTAGTGTAACATCAGTTTATATAAAACCGATGTGAATATTGTTACTTGACATCGGTTTTTATTTGTAACTAATGTGAATTTATTTTATTTTTGCTGGGTTTCTCGATAAAAATCCAAACACTCCTCTCTTCTTCTATCCGTAAAAACCCCAATCGTCAATCTATTTCCATCCGCCCCTGATCTCCATTTCCATCTGCCCCAAATCCCAGCTCTCGCCCATCCTCGCGGGCCATTTTCTCCATAGATTCGCCACCCATTATGCTACGTCTGCCATCGTTGCCGCTCCTCCCCCATCCAAATCCCCCAGTAGTGGAGCCGGTCGAAAGATCACGGATGAGTTCTGTAATACCCGTACTTTTATTGACCGTTTGACCTTTCCGTTCCCCTTACTTTGTCGCTCTGTAAACGCGTAGAGATGTTGTTGATATTGTTATTAAGTTTCGTGCCTTGTTTAGGCCACTATCATATTATTTAGACCTTTCGGAAGTGTTCTGGGCCAGAGGAATAGCGCACGCTAGGTCTAGGCTAACGCACGCTAATTCAGCTTGATTAGCGCACGCTAGCTTTGAACCGTAGCGCGCGCTAAGGGACTATCAGTCGAGAACGATAACTCGGCGCTCTGGGTGGCGGATTAACGCACGCTAGGAGTTCGTTAGCGCGCGCTATTCGTGGTTAGTAGCGCACGCTAACATCCGTCCGTAGCGCACGCTAATGTCCGGGTCGGCAGAGGCAGTGAGGTTGTCAGGTTTCTGGACTATCAGGTAGCGCACGCTATGCTTCGGCTAGCGCACGCTAAAACTGTTACGTAGCGCACGTTAAGGCATAATGGTAGCACACGCTAATGTTTTGGTCAGTAGAAGCAGTGGAGTTTCAGATTGTCTGGACTAGCAGGTAGCGCACGCTAGGCAGCGGCTAGCGTACGCTATATGTGTTGTGTAACGCACGCTAGTGCTCAGTATTAACGCACGCTAGCGGACCGAGGCAGTAAGCTGAGATTTTGGCAGGGCAACAGTTAGCGCACGCAAAGTATACTTCTTAGCGCGCGCTAACATCTTATGACATTAGCCACTGGACTACCCGGTAACTTCGCTAGCGCACGCTAAGGAAAGAGGCGTAGCGTGCGCTAGACTGGGCAGATATAAACATGACACTTGACTTCCATTTCGTCATTTCTCACCTACTTCACTCCTTTTCGACGGAAATTGCTCGGGAGCAACGATCTTGGGCGATTGGAAGCAATCTTCCTTCCAACAACAACATATTTGGTTGGAGAACAAGGATTTCTCAACATCTAATTCCTCCTAGCGTCCGAATCAAGGTAGAAATCCTTAGAACCCTACTTTTTGGGAATTTTGGGGTTTTTCGTAGATTCGTCCGATCTATCCGTTTGGAAGCTTGAGAACCTTGAGATTATGATGTATCTATACCGTATGCATGCTCTTCCTACGATTTTATGGTTTGGATTGTGCCGTTTTCGGACTTGTGAGTTTTTGGACGAGTTTCCAACTTCTAGTTGATTATCCGTATTTCTTTATGAATCGTAGATGGGTTTCAGGGGTTTCTTCATGTAATTTGAATATGGATAATTGATTATCATATTCCTTGCGAATCGTTTAGGTGCCGGAAGCGTGTTCTTGGACCTACCGAACCCATACCTTTTTCCATTCGAATTGTCGATGTCTCAAAGGCAAGTATACATTCATGATTGTACGTTCTCGACTTTGAAAGTAAGAAATATTGATGGCATATCATGAACGAACCGTTTTTACGGCATTCATAGATATATTGTTGGCATGTAATGAACGAACCGTTTTGACGGCATTCCTACATGTATCGGCGTATGAGGTGAACAAACCGTTTTTACGGCATTCACATACGTAACGGCGTATGAGGTGAACGAACCGTTTCTACGGCATTCACATACGTCTTATGAGATTTTAGTTATTCCAGAATACTAGTCTTGAATTGATGAATTGACGGTTACCCTTACTTTATTGTTGAGAAGTATTGTGTTTCATACTTGATATACTTGCACTAGCTATTCGACGGCTAACCCCTTTATGGGGGAAATACGTTTTATGTATTTCAGGTTCCAGGAGAGCGTACGGGCAAGTATCGGGTCGGCACGAAGATGGTGGGCAAGTGTGATACTGTGTCTTTCTCCCAGTTATGTTTGGAGTTTCCCATTTAGTATTGTTGTACTGGATTGGCTATTGAATACTCGAGTATTGTTTTCCCTTTTCCTTGATGTTCCGGCCTGTGTTTGCCGAAGTATTGATTCGAGTTGTGATGTTGTGAATACATTGGTTATGTTTTGAATACCTTTGTGTTGTTCTTAATTCCATTGTACGTGGACCTCCTCGGTCAAAATTTATAGTTCCGCGTATGTTTAGCCTTGTGGGTCCCACGACGGGGCTTACGGCGCTGTAATATTCCCTGAATAACTTGGGGGTGTTACAGAATATGGTATCAGAGCTTAGGTCTATGGATACCTAGGATGTCGGTCTTTTGGGTCGATCGAGTTGTCATTTGTCCGCAGTATCACTACTTTGCCATCATCACAGTGCGACCGGTACTTGTAAGACCTCTTACTCTTCTGGTGTTTCCTTGTTCGTTTTGCTTCGTTTTGTTAGTATTCGTGAGAATCGGTCACTTTGATGACGTGTAATTTAATTGTGCTTGCGTGACTTGTGTGCTCTTCAGTATGTCAGCTGGTAGGGTCCGTGGCCGTGGTCGTGGCCGTGGACGTGGACGAGGTCGTGGCGCGGCCGTTTCCATCAGTTCTGTTGCGGGGTCAACCAACCCCAGCTTGTCAAACTCGGTGCATCCCGGCACCGAAATTCAGCACGACCAGTCGAATGGCCAAGGGAACAACACGGACGTTGGAGTTGCGAATGTACTTCAACAATTGGCCGCCCAGATGACCATTTTAGCCCAAACAGTTCAGCTGAATAATCCGAACCCGAACACGGATGCCTTGCTTCAGAATGTAATTCGTATGCACCCTCCACAGTTTGGCGGTGCCACAGATCCGTTAGGATGGGAAGACTGGCTAGCGGAATTGGAAAAGATTTTCGAGGCGGTTGACTGCCCCGAAGTGAGGAAAGTACCGATTGCTCAGTATTTCCTCACCAAGGAGGCCACTACCTGGTGGAAGATCATCAAGCCACAGGATCACATTGCCACATGGGAGGAATTTAAGGAGCTTTTGGAGGCCGAGTTTTGTCCTTGGCCGGTGCGAGAGAGCCAAATCCGAGCCTTTTTCGAGGCAAAACCGCAAAACATTCCTGTTTCGCAAGCGATTGTTGAGTACAACCAACAACTGATCCACGTGAAGGATCAAGTACGGAACGAGCGTGATAAGATCCGTTATTTTGATATGCAGATGAATTTGGATTTACGGCGGTACATGGCCGGATTTGCTTGTACCACGCTAAAAGAGTATCAAGACAGAGCTTTGGCCCATGATATGTTGAGCCCCGACAATGATACCGTTGAAGAACCGAAGAAGCAGAAAGTCGGGGGAAATTTTTCTGGCTCTAAGGGTGGCAACTTTCATAAGTCACAGACGACTAACCGTTTTGCCGTACAGTCGTCACGTTCTAATAAAGGGAAGAGGGGTTACCGTCCCACTCCGGGTACCTCAAATCGCACAGTGACTTGCTATAATTGTGGTCGTCCAGGCCACTTTAGTTCGGAATGCTACTTTCCACCATTGAAGTGTCACACTTGTGGTCAGATGGGGCATAAAGCGGTTTATTGTTCCGAGCTGAACCAGACTCTGGACACTCGGGCTTCTGCCCCAACACCTCTTGATCAAGGTATTAACCAGCGACAATCTTTTGGTCAACCTCAACAGAATTTTGGCAGGGGCCGGGGACGGGGTCAGAATGCTGAAAGGGGAAACTCTAGCGTCGGTTCGGTGCAACCACGAGTTTATGAGATGCGTCGAGCAGACGAACCCGACGCGGCGGTGGCTTCAGGTACCATTCATATCCTATCTCATCCAGTCCGTGTACTTTTTGATTCGGGTGCTACACACTCTTTTATTTCTTTGGAGTGTGTACGCCGTTTGAATATAACTTGTCGGCCTTGCGATCCCTTCATCGTGAGACTCGCTTAAGCGGGATAGAATTGTGGGGAACCGGGAGATTAGAGATTTTCCAGTGATTATATCCGGTATGGATTGGTTATCGAATTTAATTGTAGTTGATATGGAAGGCGAGGACGTGATCCTCGGCGAGGATTGGCTTGATAGTCATCAAGCGATTATGAACTACCGTACTAAGGTTATCACCATGATGACTAAAGACGGATCTGAGTACTCATTTTTGGGGCGTAAGTCGGGACTATCCAAGTTACTTATCAGTGCCATAAAGGCCGTAAAACTTTTGAATAAAGGTTGTGCGGGCTATTGGTGTTATGCCCTGAAAACGGAAGGAAATGAAATCGATTTCTCTTCGATTCCGGTTGTTAGTGAGTACCCCGATGTTTTTCCGAATGACCTCCCGGGATTACCACCAGATCGAGAGATAGAATTTACCGTGGACTTGGAGCCAGATGCGGCTCCGATTTCTAAAGCACCTTACCGGATGGCACCTTCCGAGATGCAAGAATTGAAGAATCAGTTGGGAGAACTTCTGGAAAAAGGGTACATCAGACCGAGTGCCTCGCCTTGGGGCGCGCCTATTCTTTTTGTGAGGAAGAAGGATGGTTCACTACGTTTGTGCATTGACTACCGTGAGCTGAACAAAGTAACCATCAAAAACAAGTATCATTTGCCACGTATAGACGATTTATTTGATCAATTGCAAGGGGCTGCAGTTTTCTCGAAAATTGATTTAAGATCCGGGTATTATCAACTCAGGGTGAGGGAGTCAGACGTTCCGAAGACGGCATTTCGGACGAGATATGGGCATTATGAATTTGTAGTTATGCCTTTTGGGTTGACTAATGCACCGGCAGTTTTCATGCAGTTAATGAATAAGATATTCATCGAGTACCTCGACAGATGTGTAGTCGTCTTTATTGACGACATCTTGATCTACTCTCGAGATAAGGAGGAACATGCCCGACACCTGCGTTTGATATTAGACATTTTGAGAACCGAGCACCTCTATGCAAAATTCTCGAAATGTGAATTTTGGTTGGAAGAAGTTATGTTTCTCGGCCATGTGATTTGGCCGAAGGGGTTCGTGTAGACCGCAAAGATCGAGGCAGTGCTAGATTGGGCACCGCCTAAAAATGTTAAGGAGGTTCGTAGCTTTTTGGGCCTTGCTGGGTATTACCGTCGGTTTGTCGAGGGGTTCTCGAAACTCGCTCGACCGCTTACGAAATTACTCCAGAAGACCGAAAAGTTTGTTTGGACGGATGAGAGACAGCAGAGCTTCGATGAACTGAAGAAACGTTTGACTTCAGCGCCGATTTTAACCTTACCACATGGTAGCGAGGGCTTTGCAGTTTATAGTGACGCTTCGAGTCAAGGCCTGGGCTGTGTGCTCATGCAGCATGATAAGACGATAGCTTTTGCGTCTCGACAATTAAAGCCTTATGAGATGAATTATCCTACTCACGATTTAGAGTTGGCCGCAATTGTCTTCGCACTCAAGATTTGGCGACATTATTTGTATGGTTCGCCGTGCCGGATTTATACCGATCACAAGAGCCTGAAATATATTTTCAGTCAGAAGGAGCTGAATATGAGACAGAGGCGTTGGTTAGAGTTGATAAAGGATTATGATTTGGAAATTCTTTACCACCCCGGAAAAGCTAATGTCGTTGCGGATGCTTTGAGCCGCAAATCGGCATCTCTTCAAATGCTCGAGGTTCTTACACCTCAGACGAAAATTCGTCAGGACTTAATTGAGCAAGGGATAGAAGTTTGGCTTCAACAAGTACAGGGCATTGTGTACTCTCGAAATTACTTCGTCTTTAGTTGATGACATCAAAGGAAGCGGTGAAGTGACCCGATGATTTCTCAGCGAAGGAAGAAGTAATTAAAGGAAAAGCTCCTGGCTTTATGGTACACGAGGATAGTATTCTGAGATTTCAGGGCAGGCTTTGTGTTCCGAACGATTTAGAGTTGAGACAGAGAATTCTCCGAGAAGCGCATGCTACGCCTTACTCAATCCACCCTGGGACAAGTAAGATGTACAAAGATTTGAAGCGTAATTTTTGGTGGAATAACATGAAGAAGGATGTTACGGAGTTTGTACTACGGTGCTTGACGTGTCAACAAGTCAAGATCGAACATCAACGACCAGCGGGGTTGTTGAAACCGCTTCCCATTCCCGAGTGGAAGTGGGAAGACATTTATATGGATTTCATCGCTGGCATGCCGAGGACCCGGGTCGGAATGAATATGATTTGGGTAATTGTCGATCGGCTGACCAAATCTGCACACTTTTTGGGTATTAAGGATACTTGGGGACCGGATAGACTAGCTCGAACTTTTATTGCTGAGATTGTGAGGCTACACGGTGCCCCCAAGACCATTGTTTCTGATCGATACGGCCGTTTCGTATCGCATTTTTGGCAGGCCGTTCATCAGGCGTTGGGTACGGAGTTGAGATTGAGCACTTCTTTTCATCCTCAGTCGGACGGTCAGACAGAGAGGACGATTCAGACGTTGGAAGATATGTTACGAGCTTGTGCCTTAGATTGGAGTAATGATTGGGAGCTTCATTTGCCATTGATCGAGTTTGCTTACAATAATAGTTGGCACGCGTCAATCAAAATGGCACCCTTCGAGGCACTTTATGGTAGGCGATGTAGGTCGCCATTATGTTGGGACGAGGCTTCTGAGCTAGTTGGGACGGAGCCGGATATGTTGATAGAGACTAAGGAAAAGATTTCTATCATCCGGGACCGATTGCTGACTGCCCAGAGTCGTCAGAAATCTTATGCTGATACTCGTCGTCGACCCTTGGAGTTTGAAGTGGGAGATCATGTCTTACTCAAGGTGTCGCCGACCAGAGAGGTCTTTCGCTTTGGGAAAAAGGGGAAACTTAGTCCGAGGTATGTCGGGCCCTTCGAGATTTTGGATAGAGTTGGGGATCTAGCTTATCGATTGGCGTTGCCTCCAGCTTTGAGTCACGTCCACAGTGTTTTTCATGTGTCTCAGTTGAGGAAGTACGTACCGGATCCGAGCCACATTATCGACTACAACGAGATTGACGTAGCCGAGGATGTTACCTTTCCGGAGAAACCCGTGAAGATCCTTGAGCATCGCGAGAAACAACTTCGGCATAAGACCATTCCACTGGTTAAAGTACAATGGTCGAGACATGGAGTCGAGGAAGCAACTTGGGAGACGGAAGAGAAGATGCGGGTGGAATACCCCGAATTATTTATTTCTTAAGTTTCGGGACGAAACTTCTTTTTAGAGGGGTAGAATGTAATACCCGTACTTTTATTGACCGTTTGACCTTTCCGTTCCCCTTATTTTGTCGCTCTGTAAACGCGTAGAGATGTTGTTGATATTGTTATTAAGTTTCGTGCCTTGTTTAGGCCACTATCATATTATTTAGACCTTTCGGAAGTGTTCTGGGCCAGAGGAATAGCGCACGCTAGGTCTAGGCTAACGCACGCTAATTCAGCTTGATTAGCGCACGCTAGCTTTGAACCGTAGCGCGCGCTAAGGGACCAGTCAGGTCAGAACCAGTAACTCAGACTGCTCTCTGGACTGGCGGATTAACGCACGCTAGGAGTTCGTTAGCGCGCGCTATTCATGGTTAGTAGCGCACGCTAATGTCCGGGTCGGCAGAGGCAGTGAGGTTGTCAGGTTTCTGGACTATCAGGTAGCGCACGCTATGCTTCGGCTAGCGCACGCTAAAATTGTTACGTAGCGCACGTTAAGGCATAATGGTAGCGCACGCTAATGTTTTGGTCAGTAGAAGCAGTGGAGTTTCAGATTGTCTGGACTAGCAGGTAGCGCACGCTAGGCAGCGGCTAGCGTACGCTATATGTGTTGTGTAACGCACGCTAGTGCTCAGTATTAACGCACGCTAGCGAACCGAGGCAGTAAGCTGAGATTTTGGAAGGGCAACAGTTAGTGCACGCAAAGGATACTTCTTAGCGCGCGCTAACATCTTATGACAGTAGCCACTGGACTACCCGGTAACTTCACTAGCGCACGCTAATGAAAGAGGCGTAGCGTGCGCTAGACTGGGCAGATATAAATATGACAATTGACTTCCATTTCGTCATTTCTCCCCTACTTCACTCCTTTTCGACGGAAATTGCTCGGGAGAGACGATCTTGGGCGATTGGAAGCAATCTTCCTTCCAACAACAACATATTTGGTTGGAGAATAAGGATTTCTCAACATCTAATTCCTCCTAGCGTCCGAATCAAGGTAAAAATCCTTAGAACCCTACTTTTTGGGAATTTTGGGGTTTTTAGTAGATTCGTCCGATCTATCCGTTTGGAAGCTTGAGAACCTTGAGATTATGATGTATCTATACCGTATGCATGCTCTTTCTACGATTTTATGGTTTGGATTGTGCCGTTTTCGGACTTGTGAGTTTTTGGACGAGTTTCCAACCTCTAGTTGATTATCCGTATTTCTTTATGAATCGTAGACGGGTTTCGGGGGTTTCTTCGTGTAATTTGAATATGGATAATTGATTATCATATTCCTTGCGAATCGTTTAGGTGCCGGAAGCGTGTTCTTGGACCTACCGAACCCATACCTTTTTCCATTCGAATTGTCGATGTCTCAAAGGCAAGTATACATTCATGATTGTACGTTCTCGACTTTGAAAGTAAGAAATATTGATGGCATATCATGAACGAACCGTTTTTACGGCATTCATAGATATATTGTTGGCATGTAATGAACGAACCGTTTTGACGGCATTCCTACATGTATCGGCGTATGAGGTGAACGAACCGTTTTTACGGCATTCACATACGTAACGGCGTATGAGGTGAACGAACCGTTTCTACGGCATTCACATATGTCTTATGAGATTTTAGTTATTCCGGAATACTAGTCTTGAATTGATGAATTGACGGTTACCCTTACTTTATTGTTGAGAAGTATTGTGTTTCATACTTGATATACTTGCACTAGCTATTCGACGGCTAACCCCTTTATGGGGGAAATACGTTTTATGTATTTCAGGTTCTAGGAGAGCGGACGGGCAGGTATCGGGTCGGCACGAAGATGGTGGGCAAGTGTGATACTGTGTCTTTCTCCCAGCTATGTTTGGAGTTTCCCATTTAGTATTGTTGTACTGGATTGGCTATTGAATACTCGAGTATTGTTTTCCCTTTTCCTTGATGTTCCGGCCTGTGTTTGCCGAATTATTGATTCGAGTTGTGATGTTGTGAATACATTGGTTATGTTTTGAATACCTTTGTGTTGTTCTTAATTCCATTGTACGTGGACCTCCTCGATCAAAATTTATAGTTCCGCGTATGTTTAGTCTTGTGGGTCCCACGGTGGGGCTTACGGCGCTGTAATATTCCCTGAATAACTTGGGGGTGTTACAAGTTCACCGGTCAAGGGGCGATCGGGAAGGTGTGCCAGGTCATCGGTGCCGTCGTCGATGTGAGGTTCGATGAGGGTTTACCCCCGATTTTAACGGCGCTTGAGGTTTTGGATAATCAGACCAGGTTTCTCGACAAACACAGATGAAATTGTTCATAAGATTTTTTATTTCTGAAATTTCAACTTTTAGGTTCAGCATTTTTTTTAATTTCTTATTTTTTTTTTGTGTGTTAGGTTAAATTTTCGTGGTTCATTTTGTTCCAGATTTTGAATTCGATTATTTCTACTTGGTTTGATTTTGTATTCCTAGTTTGTGATCCCCTTCTTCTTAGATTTGTCTCGTCTTCATGTTTCTAACATTAATTAATGAACGAAACCAGGAGAATGTGTTGAAAATTTGAGATTTCTCTGAAAATTTTGTAATTTACCTTTTGAAATGTGTATTTAGTTCTTAGTATATGATGTAATGTTGTTAATTGAGATGGTTTTGATTTGAAGTAATGTCTGTTCGTATTCGTCCAGGGTTTTGTGTTATGTATTGAACTTTTATTCCGTGGATTGATTTGGTTTATGTGGTGCTCTGTGTGGGAAATCAGGGGGAAAGCTAGTGTATCAGAGCACCAAGAAGAGGGCAAGTGGACCAAAATGCTCCTAGAGAATCCAAGGGGTATGTTCTTTTTTTTCTTTTTCTTTTTATCCATGTATCTGATGCAATATTGAAACAAGAAATGGGGACAATGCAATATGGCAACTTTAGTAATGAATATTGTTTTTAGATCGGTTGAAAGGTTTCAGATCTTTTTGCTCGAAGTGTTAATGGGAAATGTGGTGACTACTGTTTAGAATGGTAGAGTTAATGGGAAATGTGGTGACTACTGTTTACGTGAAGATCCAGGAACTGATCAGCTCTCATTGAGAAATTCGATTGTGGCCTCCAAAATACATACTTTTATTTTGTTTATTTCGTCAAAAGAATGATGAGGATGTTTTGTTTCCCTAGTAAACCTGAGGGGTCTTCCAAGTATCTTGATATTTAAATTTTCAAGTTTTTAATTCCAGAAATTATCGGCACAGTGCACTATGTCATTGAGTTTCTCTTATCTAGTAAAATAAAATAAAATTGCTGCACTTACTGATAAATGGAAGGGTTTTGGAACAGAGGCGAAAAGAATGAAAAAGATTTTGATTGCTGAAAGTATTGAGGCCATGACAGTGTTTATAGTTACATAACATCACTCCTGGATGTTTGCTACTATGCTTGTAGTCTAACATAATATAATAGCAGTTACAGGAACATGAGCTTGTTGTGTATAATTTAGTTTTCAAAATAAAAGTGTTCGATTATGATATACATTTAGTATCAATATACATTTATTGAATGGTTTCAGATCTTTTTGCTAGAAGTGTTCGATTATGATATAACATCCTGCAGGCCCAAGCTATCTGCGTATTTGGAGGTCCCTACATTTTACCGAGATAGCATATAGATAATATAATAAGAGTCTGGAAAATACTCCAAATTTTTATGAAGTCTATAGGACGAATATTCGAGCCTATTCTTTTTATTTTCAATTGGCATTAACGTGTAATCAGGATCTCCTTATCGCGTGTTGTTTTCACTTAACTCATATTCCGGGAGGGTGAAAAGATCGTTTAATGTTCGTGCAGGAGATGAACAAGATTGATGCTTACAAGCAACCAAAATGCGATCCAAAGTGGCTAGTTCAGCTCTACAAAACCCGTCTTTCGGTAAGGGTTTTGCCATCTAATACAACAATTTACAACTTAACATTTGTTTCTGTTGTTTGTTACTGAGATGAATGTGAATCAAGTTTCCTTACTTCACACATATTTCTTCTTTTTGCAGGCATCGAGTTAAAATATGAAGAAGTTGGCTTCCTATGTCCGTTCGAGTCTCGAGTTATTTTGTATGTTGTCTATATATGGTGTTATGAACAATATATACACTCCATGAGTATATGTAGTATGCTCTTGGATGGAACAATGTAGTGAACATTTAAGTTTGTGTGGTTGTTGCTCTATGAATAAATCACAATTATTAAACTTGACAATGAACTTGTTGCAGACATTCCATTATCGATTTCTCACTGATAATGCAATTTTGTTTTTAATAAATCTTGTAATTTAAGAAACTGACGTTAAATTTTTAGCTTCAAATTTACATCGGTTAGAACTCAAAACCGATGTGAATTACGGCAATTCACATCGGTTATTGAAGAAACCGATGTGAATTTTCTTTTGCATCAATTTCACATCGGTTGTGGCATAACCGATGTGAATTACTCATTTTCACATCGGTTTTTAAAAAACGATGTAAATTTTAACATCGGTGGATACAACATCGGTTTTAAAACCGATGTGAATAGTACTTAAAAACTGATGTGAAATCCTATTTTCATAGTAGTGAACACACAATCAATATATCGTTCACACAGATTGATATAAATATCTTAGCTTCAACCGTTCACACAGATTGGTTTGAGCTAATGCTTTGACTTGCTTCTTCACACACAGTTATGAAGCTTCGTCTTCTTCGATGTAAATCCTTCACACACAGTTTTGGAGAAGCAACGATTACTCAGTCCACACAGGGCTGATCTGGGTTTGTTCAAACGATAGAACATGGTATGAACAACAACTTTGACTTTATGAGCTTCTAGCTGATGAAGTGTTGTTCAAGATGTTGAGCACTGTATATCTCTTAGATCTGAGTTGCAGAAGGCTTTGGAGATATGTTTTGCTCTGAGTATTTCTTTGTAAGCTTGATCGTTCAGTAGTTCAGTGGTCTTCAATCTTCAAACTCTAGAGATATATATAGTCTCTGAAATATATCCGTTGGGATAAATCCGTTGAGCAAGATTCCGTTCCAACGGGATGAAAAAGCACGATCCAGATTTAGTGGGATTTGAAGATCTTCTGACTTACAGTATTTAAATACTTTATCCTTTAGTATTTAAATACTTCTTTATCAACGGGACTTGACTTCTGATGATTCCTTCTTTGTCCTGTTGAGAGTTGTATGGAAGATCACTGTATTGACAATTCGAGACAGCTTCCATACTTAGTCTTTATAAGACTTCTTTGCTGTACTGAAAGGTTCCACTATATGCTGGATCTGTGACAGGCCTTCGATACAGGTTGACACTTCAACTTATCGATACAGTTTCCTTACTGTATTGAGGATTGGCATATATGTCAAAACCTCTTATCAATACTATTCGATACAGGGATTGATTATCCTGGATGTTTCGATACAGGGTATTTGTTATCCCAACAATATATAAATATATATATATATATATATATATCCTCAAGAGTTTGAAGATCAGCAACGAGATATAACTGTGCAAACAACAACCAACAAGATCTTACACGAATATTCAGAGCAAACATATTTTTTCAAGTATACTGTATATTCCGAGAGACGAAATATCCAAAGTGCTCAACATTGAACAACACATTATCAGATGAAGATCGAGAAAGTAAAGTTGTTGATCAAACAATCATTCTATCATTGAATAAATCCTTCAACCCTGTGTAGACTGAGAAAGCATTGCTTTTCCGGAACTGTGTGTGATGGACTTGCATTGAAGAAGACAAAGATTCGGAACTGTGTGTGAAGAAGTTAGTCAAGTGAAAGCCTAAACCAATCTGCGTGAACGGTTGAAAGCTTCGATCATTGTATCAATCTGTGTGAACGATACATTGATAGGTTTGATTATAAATACGCAGTTGTGTACGTAGTATTTATAATAAACATTTTAACTCCTGTGTGGAGGACCAGTGGACGTAGAGGGGTTTACCTCGAACCACTTTAATTACTGTGTCATTTACCTTCTGCATTTACTGTTTTAATATCTGTGATTATTTTTAAGTATACACCTCATATCTAGTTGCTGTATTTATAGCAACTTATTTTAACAAGACTTCCACTACGCACACAGATTTGAATATCGTACAGTTTGTTGTTTAAAACATTTCCCGAACTGTATTCTGTATACTTAGTGGCCAACAATGGTCATGAACCCGAACACGAGCACGAAATTCCTTCATTGCAAACACCGAAAATATGATGTCTCTACTTCACACGCGTCGGAACTTGGCCTAAAATTCAACGAGACTCCGTTCTATCAAGAACACAGCTAGGGAAACTCGTAGGAATTTTTTTCTCTTATTTTTCTTACTTTTCTTCCACCTCAAAGATGAAGAATACTTGAAGAAAAGATTCTCCCCTCTCTTGGAAGCTCTCAGCCGAACACACACCAAGGGGTTGATGGTGTTGTTTTATAATGAGTATAAAGTAATCTCATCATATAATGTCATGTTGGCATTATTAGTTGACATATAATGGTGGGATATCTCATCACAAAACAACAAAAGAGAAAACCACCAAGATGATGAGGGGCATATGAAGCTGGGAGGAAATGGGGCCGAGTCACTCGGCTCGTGTACCGGACGTTCATCAAAGAACTCCATTAAACACACTCCATTTTATCTCCAATGTATTTGTATTAATTAATTGATCCAATTAATTAATTATATCAAATACTAATATATTTCTCTAAGAAATATTATTTATGAATTAAATTAAGTACTCAGTAACTTAATTTCAATTAATAAGACCGCTATTTGATTTATTCAATAAATCATAATTAGATATCCAAAATCTAATATTAATAGAGAGATAATTAATTCATATTTATTCGTCAACGATCCCGATGCGCGACTCTGTAGGTCCGTATTAGCCGGTATTGGGAGGAACCAATGAGTGCGGGCAGCACCTAGCCAGCCTAGCGGGCCGCACTGTAAACCCCGATTGAGAACAAATGAAGGGATTATTCCAGAACCATTATGTCGTGAATACCATAAATGTATAGACCCTTCATCAGATGTCCCGGTCAAGTCTTCGGGTCACGGTAAAGTCAAACCCTACTGTTGACTAGACACTATATATGTGTTAATGCAAATCAAAACCGACTAATTACTAGTGTATCCAATACAACTTAGATCAGAATGCTTTGGCCAAAGACTTATGATCTTCTTTGCCATTAACCGTATAGGACACTCGCCTGCTCACTAACAGGACATAGAATTCTTTCTTGGCGTACAGTAAAGAATGCTACCTACCCGTATGGTCCGCACTTCGAGGTTGACCCAGCGATTAAGCAAATGGGTCTAACTACTCTAATGACAACTTAAATGTCACAGGCACATGGGCCCATTCCCTCTATAAAATAAGATCCTATATATTCTAGGAGCAGTGGATTACGTCTAAAAGTGGGTCGAAGCGGTAGCACTGCCAACTAATGGGTCTAGCGTCGTGATCAAGTTAATAAAAAAATACATTTTCACGTGCATTGGGACTCCACGTGCAATTATCAGTGATGATGGTTTCCATTTTGACAAGTTCCTAGATGTGGTCTTAAATAAATACGGAGTCACTCATCGTGTTGCTACAGCCTACCATCCCCAAACGAGTGGTCAAGTCGAAATATCCAATCGAGAGCTCAAGTGGATCTTAGAGAAAACAGTCAACTCGTCTCGAAAAGATTGGTCCCTTAAACTCGATGATGCACTTTGGGCATATCGTACAGCGTATAAGACACCTATTGGCATGTCACCGTATAGGTTGGTTTATGGGAAAGGTTGTCATTTGCCGGTAGAGATGGAGCATTGTGCATATTCGGCGATCAAGAAACTCAACTTTGATCTTAAGTCGGCCGGTGAAAAGTGTTGTTTGCGGTTGAATGAGTTGGAGGAGATACGTCATGATGCCTACGATAATGCTAAACTCTATAAGGAGAGAACCAAGAAGTGGCATGATAAGCACATTATACATCGAGAGTTTGTTCCGGGTCAAAAGGTTTTCTTATTCAATTCTCGCTTGCGGTTGTTTCCTGGGAAATTACGTTCATGATGGTCAGGGATTTTCACTGTAGTTCAAGTGTTTCCTCACGGCGCAGTGGAAGTACAATGTGAGAATCGAAAATTTAAAGTCAATGGCCACGGGTTGAAAATCTACACTTGTGATCCAATGGGCGTGCAGAAGTAAACAATCGTACTATCCACCACGAAGTGAATTCTAGCAGAGTTCGGCTGAAGACTATAAACTTAGCGCTTCTCGGGAGGCAACCCAAGTATTAGTAGTAGATTTTAGTTTTTGTTGTTTTTTTCATTTTAGGAGTCTATTTTTTCCGGCATTTTCGCTTTACTGTGCTTTTCTCACGTGTTTTATTTGATTACAGTTAAAGACCCTATGCAGGAATGACTCCAGGGCCATTTTCCACTTAGCGCCGCGGCACACTAAGTAAGGGCCGCGGTACACATAGACTCCAAGATGGGCTGAAGTTGCTGTACTGCGGGCCGCGGGCCGCGTACGCTGAGCCGCGGCACACTTTCCCAGGGGCCACGGCACACTAAAAATAGGCTGCGACACGCATAAGACACCAATACACGGCCAACTTGCTGTACTACGAGCCACGACACGCCCATGCTGAGCCGCGGCACGCTTACTCTGGAGCTGCGGCATCCTTACTTCGAGCAGCGGCACGCAGCTAGACCATTAAAATGTATAACCTTCCTGTACTGAGGGCCGCGGCCCACTTACTATGCGCCGCGGCCCCTGCTGGAAGATATTAAACGGACAAGGCAGGAAGGAGGTCATTCGGCCAAAGACACAGGTATCCCTCTCTAATCCTTTCTTCCGCGACGTAGGTCACCTTCTTCAAATCAACTCTTCTTCTTATCATCATCTTTGATCCAACACCAGGTAATCCATATTCTTTACGTTTATTTGCTGAAATAATTTCAAGGATCAAGAATTGAGTACTCTTTTTCATTCTTTGATGAATTTGCTTACCTTCTGAGTTCTATCGAGATTTTGATTGAAATGTATTAAGAATATCGATTGGTGTTGATTAGGTTTCGTGTATTATCATGGATTAGTGCATAATTATTTGTTGTTGGTGAATGATTTCACAAATAATTATTTTCTCTTGACTTGAGTTTGCGCACGCCAAGTGTTTGAAGTAATGCCCAAGTGAAACTTGTTTGATCTAAACATCACCGATCTTTTGCAACTAATACGATTATCTGAATAGTATATTCCCCCAGCCTTAATGCTTATTTTGTGTTAAATTTTCACATCATGTCTCTCGTAGGAAAGTGAGGAGTTTTTAATGCTACATCCGTGAATATGTTTCTCACACTTTATAAGTTTGTGGTTGGTGTCTTGTTATACCATTTCGTCGTCTAATATCCTGCTTTTACTTTCCAGGAACTCGTAATGGCTTGAAAGAAGAAGCTAAGCTCCAACCGAGCTACGACTCGATCATCTCCCCTGAGAGGGGAAACCTCTCAAAACCCGACAGATGGGCAATACCAGCATCTCTCGGACCCTGAGGATCATCGACTCTTCAATGAAAGGATTCGCCTGTGGCCCATAATTCCCGACCGAGGATTCACTCCCACCCCTCAAGACGGCAAACTATTATCGATGATGACCGAGATGGGCTGGACACGATTCGTCGCATAGCCCGAACCAGCCGTCATTTCTATAGTGCACGAATTCTACACTCGTGCTTTGCTTCATCATGTCAGTGGAGGGCCTATATTGGGGAGACCGGACATCCGTACTGAGGTCACTATCCACGGTCAAAGGGTTGACTTTTCTGCGGCGGCAATTCGACGTTTATATGAGTTACCCGAGGTTAATGAATCGGTGTTAATGACGACGATGGGTAGCCTTACGAAGGAAGCGTTGTTAGAAGTGCTAACTCTGTAACACCCCGAGATATTCAGAATAATTACAGCGCCGTAAACCCTTTAGATAAGGATTTACAAGGCTAAATTTTAAAGAAGTGAAAAACAATACAATCGAACAACTGAAGTCCCAATACAGATTTGATTCAACCGATCAAATAAGTTAACTTATACAACCATATCGAATTGACTTATTAAATACGGACGTACTCGAGTACTAAACGAACCAAGAAGACAATACAATAACATCAACCACATCACTGAGCCATTTCATCGTCTCCGTGCATCGTGGTTGCCTCCCGCTCCTCGGCTACCTGAACATCAAAACAATGTCCACCCCCGAAGGGGTTAGCAAAACAATGCTAGTACAAGTATCATCATACAATAAATCATCAAAGCATCATAAAACATGCAAAACGGACTTCCGCCACCGGAATCCAAACATGCGAATCCTCACGATTCCATCAACACAATACAAGGTAATCCAATGATCCAGCTTCTCGAGATAGATCCCCATGATGATCCCGTCGGACCAACGCATGGTGGAAAACCCGTCCAACGATTCAGCGCCCTCAGCATAGATCCCCATGATGATCCCGTCGGACCAACGCATGGTGGAAATTCGATCCAGCGCCCTCAGCATAGATCCTCATGATCCCCTCGGACCATTTATACCATAAATCAATCAACTATGCATACACATATGCATTTCAATGTGTTCATCAATACGAACCAATAACAATGAATATCACGAGAATTTCCAGAAAAACATCTCATATTCAACAATATGAACAAAAGCACAAGCATGATAAATCGAACTCGACATATGATACTTTCCTCGAAAATGGCAAGGATGAAATACTTCAACGATCTCGACACACTCGAAGGCCGCCTCCTTCGATCAACGTAACAAGCTCGAACCTTAATAAAAGGAATGATATACAAATCATCTCAAGTCGAACGATGGCCTAACAATTCGGTCTACGGCCGAAAGTTCAAAACAAACAATCTGCCTGGACTGCTTAGCGTGCGCTACGTACTCTACGTAACGTGCGCTAAGCCGATTTAAGCGACGCTATCGTGTAAGACTAGCGTGCGCTAGCTACGAACCGGCGATTAGAATCGGCCGATACATAACGACGCTACGCACGTCTCGGCGCTAATCAACCCCGATAGCGCACGTTAACTCATATATGTTAGCGTACGCTAACCCTGCATGGCAGAATACTGCTAACAGAAAAACTGGGTTGAAAGATGGTGAATTCATGAATTCTATGTTGATACAACAAATCATCCTCAAGTCTGTCATGCTAATAAGGTCGTGGAAGTTCCATGATCATGAGGTACAAATATACGGATAATTTATCTCATCATCATAACTCATTCAAGATCTTCAAGAAATATTCTAAGTTCCGATTATTCCAAGTCCCAAAACATATGGTTCCTTATGTAAAACATACGAACTAGGTAATCTACATATACTGGTCGATTGGTTTGGAAGGTACATAACATGCTTAGGAATCCTCATACAAAAAGGTTCGATGGATCATACGATGAATAAGTGTCGAAACGTCGAAAACATCCTTCTAACACATGATGTATGGCTAATAACGAATCTAACTGACTAGATGAACATGATCAACATCCTTTAGAACACAACTAGTATTGGTGAAGAATCACCTACCTCAAGGTAGTGAAGAACACGGAGGAAAATGAAGCAATCCAACACCGAAAGCTTGAACACCAATCTCCAATGATATACGATCTTCAATCACGAATCAGGATGTTGATATGAAGTGTTTAGGATGAAGGAAGTTATGTTCTAAGTGTAAGAATTCGGGTAATGGGAGAAGAGAGAACTGAAATCACGAATAGGATGTTGTCCTATTTATAATAAATGGCTATTAGCGCGCGCTAGACCCTGTTCGTAGCGTGCGCTAACGGCTCCCTGACTAAACTGTACTCATCACTTAGCGTGCGCTACGCATATACCTGTAGCGTGCGCTAAGGCGTTGACTCGGCTTTTCCCGAAAGCCATCCAGGTACATCCCGACACTATCCGACAGGGGTCCCCCGGCCAGATCTCACCTACCGCACGTCCCAATCACATTGACCACGCATAGCGTGCGCTAATGACCCTCAGTAGCGTGCGCTATGAATCCACGTTAGCACACGCTAAACATAGCTGGTAGCGTGCGCTACATGCGCAGATTTACAATCTTTAAGCCACAACCACGAAATTAAACGCTCGACAACATCGGATTATGAAATACGGAGAATAGTACTCAGACAAAAGTACAATCATTACAATATCACAAGTTCCAATTACAATATAGAAATCTCGGGTATTACATCCTTCCTCCCTAAAAAGAAGTTTCGTCCCGAAACTTTAAGATAAAAACAACTCCGGATATCTAGTCTTCATACTGTCCTCCGTTTCCCAAGTAGCCTCTTCGACTCCATGTCGTGACCATTGTACTTTAACCAAGTGTATTGGTTTATTCCTCAATTGTTTGATCTGGCTCTCAAGTATCTTGATTGGTCTCTCTTCGAAGGTGCCATCATTAGCTATCTCGATCTCGTCGAAATCAATGACGTGACTGGGGTCCGGTACATACTTCCGCAGTTGGGATACATGAAACACATTGTGAACGTGACTCAGCGATGGCGGTAAGGCCAGCCTGTATGCTAAATCTCCAACTCTCTCGAGGATCTCGAATGGTCCGATATATCTCGGACTAAGCTTGCCTCTCCTCCCGAAACGGAAAATCCCTCGAGTAGGAGACACCTTCAATAGTACATGGTCCCCAGCGTCGAACTCTAGAGGGCGACGACGTACATCTGCATAAGACTTCTGTCGACTTTGGGCAGTCAACAGTCTCTCTCGAATCAAAGCTATCTTCTCTTGAGTCTGAATAATCAATTCCGGTTCCGTCCCGATCAAATCCGAAGAATCATCCCAACATAGGGGTGATCGGCATCTTCTCCCGTACAAAGCTTCAAATGGTGCCATCTTAATTGAAGCATGCCAACTATTATTGTAGGTGAATTCAACTAATGGCAAATGAACTTCCCAATTAGTTGACCAATCCAAAGCACAAGCTCTAAGCATGTCTTCTACAGTTTGAATAGTCCTTTCTGATCGACCCGTTTGGGGATGATAGGCTGTGCTAAAGTTGAGCTCAGTCCCTAGAGCCCTGTGAACTGCTTTCCAGAAGTGTGACACGAAACGACCATCTCGATCCGAAATAATGGTCTTCAGCGTCCCGTGCAATCTGACTATCTCCGCAATAAATATTCGTGCCAACCTCTCGGGTCCCCATGTATCTTTAATTCCCAGGAAATGAGCCTACTTGGTTAGTCGATCAACTACAACCCAAATCATGTTCATTCCCATTCTAGTCCTTGGCATACTAGTGATGAAATCCATCGAGATATCCTCCCACTTCCACTCAGGGATCGGAAGCGGTTTTAACAATCCGGCAGGTCATTGATGTTCAATCTTTACCTGCTGACAAGTCAAACACTTCGAAACGTACTCCGCTACGTCCTTCTTCATATTCCCCCACCAGAAGCTTTGCTTTAAATCCTTATACATCTTACTACTGCCTGGGTGAATAGAATAGGGCGCGCTATGAGCTTCCTTTAAAATTGTCCGTCTCAAATCATCATCCTCGGGAACGCAAAGTCGACTCTGAAATATCAGAACTCCATCGTCTTGTATCACGAATCCTGGGGCTTTTCCTTTCTTTACTTCGTCACATAATCGAAGGATCAGAGAATCGTTCAATTGTTTAGACTTGATCTCCTCGACTAGTGATGAAGTCAGTCCCATCACATAAAGTTGCCCTTGGATTCCTGGTGCCCATACTTCAATCCTCGCGGATCGGTTCGTTGAATACCGGTTTGAGACGTAAGTGCTTCCAATACTCGAGAAAGCAGTTTTCGGCTCAAGGCATCGACTACTACGTTTGCTTTCCCGATGATAGAGAATCTCCAAGTCGTAATCCTTGATCAATTCCACCACCTTCTCTGCCTCATGTTTAACTCCTTCGATAAAATGTACTTGAGGCTCTTATGATCTCAGAAGATCTCGACAATGAGTGTCGACAAATAATGTCGCCAAATTTTCAAGGCAAAGATCACACTGCTAGCTCCGGATCATGAGTCGGGTAATTAATCTCGTACGGTTTCAATTGCCGAGAAGCATAAGCAATCACTTTATCCTTCGCATCAACACACAACCCAAACCCCGATTTGAAGCGTCGCCGTATACCATGAATCCATCGGTTCCTTCGCGGCGCTAATATAGTTCTTGTTGTCGGTCTCCTCTTAAGTTCGTCAAAACCACCTGGCACTTCTCATTCCACGTGAACTTTTGAGTTTTCAGAATACCGGGTGAGCGGACGAGCAATTTTGGAAAATCCCTATACAAAACGGCGATAATATCCAGCAAGTCCTAAGAAGCTTCGGACTTCTTTCACGTTTTTAGGAGCTTCCCATTCCAAGATTGCTTCGACTTTCTTCGGGTCCACCTGAACTCCGTCGGCTGATATTACATGCCCAAGGAAGGTTACTTCCTTAAGCCAGAACTCGCATTTAGAAAATTTTGCATACAGCTGTTCCTTCCTCAAGGTGCTTAAAACCACACGCAAATGCTCGACATGCTCCTCTGCGTCCTTCGAATATATCAAGATGTCATCAATAAAGACGACCACAAATTTATCCAAGTATTCCAAGAATACCCGATTCATCAATTGCATGAATACTGCAGGAGCATTGGTAAGTCCAAACGGCATCACTACGAATTCATAATGCCCGTACCGGGATCTGAAAGCAGATTTCGGTATATCCGATTCCTTAATTCTCAACTGGTGGTATCCTGATCGCAAATCAATCTTCGAGAATACCCTTGCCCCCTGCAATTGATCAAACAAGTCGTCGATCCGAGGTATAGGATACTTATTCTTGACTGTCATCTTGTTGAGCTCCCTGTAATCAATACACAGTCAGAGGGATCCGTCTTTCTTCCGAACAAAGAGAATGGGCGCTCCCCAAGGAGAAACGCTAGGTTGGATATAACCCTTCTGTAACAATTCCTCCAGTTGCTTCTTGAGTTCATACATCTCGGTTGGCGCCATGCGGCATGGTGCTCTGGAAATAGGAGCTGCTCCAGGCTCTAATTCGATAGTGAATTACACTTCTCTCTGCGGAGGTAACCCAGGTAGTTCGTCAGGAAATACATCTGAGAACTCATTCACAACTGAAATAGACGAGAGCTCTACTCCTTCCTCTTTCCTCATGGCATAGCACCAAAGTCCGTGACATCCCCGTCAAGAATTTCACGGCTTTCATTGCTTTGATCAATTTTCCCGAGCTTCTGGTCTCCATCCTCGGAATAAGTGTTCGATCCGTCATCGCAATGATAGAAATGACTCTCTCTCGGTAATCTGTAATGACTCCATAACGGTTGAGCCAATCATCTCCGAGAATTAAATCGTCACCGTAGATGTCAACTACAATGAGATTCGATGGCCACTCTCTTCCTTCTATAGATACTGGGAAATCCCTAGCTTCTAGGGTTCCCACAATTTTCTCTCCGCTCGGTAATCCCACAACATAAGGTTCACAATTATACAAGCACGAGATTTTCAAACGATTAACACAGTTCAAAGATATAAAGAATGCGTAGCTTCCGAATCGAACAAGACACTAACTGGTTGCAAAAGGATCTGAATCGTACCTGATGCAACAGCTGTGTTCTGATCATCAGATTTCCTCATTTCGTACAGGCGCAGAGGAACGGACCCAGCACTGGATGTCTCTCTCTTCCCAACATTCGGTTGCTGAAATCCACTCTGCTGCGTCTGGTTCACACTCGTCTCCTTCGGAACTGGAGCTGGAGTGCGAGTACCAAAAGATCGGGTCGCACTCCCACAAAATGTTGCGCGATGTCCTTCCTGTCCACACTCGAAACAGGTCACAGCAGGCGCGAAACAATCACGTCGAACATGTCCCGCTTTGCCACAGTTGTAACACTTCTTTCCTGCGTCTGAAACAGTTGGTGCTGTCCGGAACTTCTTTCCACCTCGAGAAGGATGCGGAGGTCTCCTGGATGAATGAAAAGAGGACTGACCCCTGCGAGGTCCGCTACTCTTATCTTCCGTGAAGTTGTCAGACACCTTCTGTTTCTTTGCTTCCGTCGCTTTCTCTACTGCTGCCTCCTTCATATCATAGGCCAGCGCCTTGTCCTGATATTGTCGCAAGGTGGTACATTCAAATCCGGACATATACTGCTGAATTTCCGGCTTCATTCGCATGTCAAAATGAAAAATCTTCTCCGCCTCGGTCCTGACCAAGTGGCGCACATAAGTCAGCTGGTGATTAAAAGTCTTAATCACGTCCGTCACAGATGCTTCCGAATTTTGTGGTGAGAAAAACTCCCGAACTCGGGCTTCTCTAACTGGACGAGGACAATACTGTGCCTCCATCATCAATTTGAATTCCGTCCAGTCAACATTGTGCTCCTCCGGTCGAATGGCCTCCCACCAGTCGAAAGCCTCCCCGGTCAAAAGATACTGGGCGACCGGAACCTTCCTATCGTTGGGACAGTTTATCCCTGCAAAAATCTTTTCCAATTCCTTCAGCCAGTGATCCCAAGAAAGCGTCTCAGCAGAACCGTCAAATTTCGGAGGGTGCAATTTGACCATCTCGGTAAGCCATTTATCTCCCCGATTATCCGCGTTATGCTGCTGTCCCATCGCCGTCTGCATGCGATCCACAACTTGAGCAAACTGGTTTATCTGGGCAACCACCTGCTGAAGCACTCCCGGTATGTTAGGATCTGCATTATTATTTGCCGATCCCTGCTGTCCCCCGGAATGTGAATCCGTTCGACTAACGGCTATCTCTGGGGTAGATACCGACTCTTCTTGCCTCGCATTTCCACGTCCGCGTCCACGACCGCGTCCGCATCCACGACCTCCCCTCAACATACTGTAAACATAAATACTCAATATCCAGGACAAACTTTCTCAAAGTACATCCATCAATGTTTACAAGACATGAATTAAATAAAACAGTAGTATTCGAGATTAGGAAACTTACAACCACAGTCCACACGACGATGCTGGCTCAAGGTGATGTTACGAACGACCAATAATCAATAACGTAAATGCACCCAACTAACCCGACCGCCAAGATATCCATAAATCTTAGCTCGATACCATATTCGTAACACCCCGAGATATTCGAATAATTACAGCCGTAAACCCTTTAGATAAGGATTTACAAGGCTAAATTTTAAAGAAGTGAAAAACAATACAATCGAACAATCAAGTCCCAATCTGATTTGATTCAACCGATCAAATAAGTTAACTTATACAACCATATCGAATTGACTTATTAAATACGGACGTACTCGAGTACTAAACGAACCAAGAAGACAATACAATAACATCAACCACATCACCGAGCCATTTCATCGTCTTTGCCGATCGTGGTTGCCTCCCGCCTCGGCTACCCGAACATCAAAACAATGTCCACCCCGAAGGGGTTAGCAAAACAATGCTAGTACAAGTATCATCATACAATAAATCATCAATGCATCATAAAACATGCAAAACGGACTTCCGCCACAGTAATCCAAATGATGCGAATCCTCACGATTCCATCAACACAATACAAGGTAATCCAGCGATCCAGCGCCCTCAGCATAGATCCCCATGATGATCCCGTCGGACCAACGCATGGTGGAAAACCCATCCAACGATCCAGCGCCCTCAGCATAGATGCCCATGATGATCCCGTCGGACCAACGCATGGTGGACATTCGATCCAGCGCCCTCAGCATAGATCCTCATGATCCCCTCGGACCATTTATACCATAAATCAATCAACTATGCATACACATATGCATTTCAATGTGTTCATCAATACGAACCAATAACAATGAATATCACGAGAATTTCCAGAAAAACATCTCATATTCAACAATATGAACAAAACCACAAGCATGATAAATCGAACTCGACATATGATACTTGCCTCGAAAATGGCAAGGACGAAATACTTCAACGATCTCGACACACTCGAAGGCCGCCTCCTTCGATCAACGTAACAAGCTCGAACCTTAACAAAAGGAATGATATACAAATCATCTCAAGTCGAACGATGGCCTAACAATTCGGTCTACGGCCGAAAGTTCAAAACAAACAATCTTCCTGGACTGCTTAGCGTGCGCTACGATTTACGTAACGCGGCGCTAAGCCGACCTATTAGCGTACGCTATCGTGTAAGACTAGCGTCGCTAGCTACGAACCGGCGCTAGAATCGGCCGATACATAACGTGCGCTACGTCGTCTCGTGCGCTAATCAACCCCGATAGCGCACGTTAACTCATATATGTTAGCGTACGCTAACCCTGCATGGCAGAATACTGCTAACAGAAAAACTGAGTTGAAAGGTGGTGAATTCATGAATTCTATGTTGATACAACAAATCATCCTCAAGTCTGTCATGCTAATAAGGTCGTGGAAGTTCCATGATCATGAGGTACAAATATATGGATAATTTATCTCATCATCATAACTCATCCAAGATCTTCAAGAAATATTCTAAGTTCCGATTATTCCAAGTCCCAAAACATATGGTTCCTTACGTAAAACATACGAACTAGGTAATCTACATATACTGGTCGATTGGTTTGGAAGGTACATAACATGCTTAGGAATCCTCATACAAAAAGGTTCAATGGATCATACGATGAATAAGTGTCGAAACGTCGAAAACATCCTTCTAACACATGATGTACGGCTAATAACGAATCTAAATGACTAGATGAACATGATCAACATCCTTTAGAACACAACTAGTATTGGTGAAGAATCACCTACGTCAAGGTAGTGAAGAACACGGAGGAAAATGAAGCAATCCAACACCGAAAGCTTGAACACCAATCTCCAATGATATACGATCTTCAATCACGAATCAGGATGTTGATATGAAGTGTTTAGGATGAAGGAAGTTATGTTCTAAGTGTAAGAATTCGGGTAATGGGAGAAGAGAGAACTGAAATCACGAATAGGATGCTGTCCTATTTATAATAAATGGCTATTAGCGCACGCTAGACCCTATTCGTAGCGTGCGCTAACGGCTCCCTGACTAAACTTTACTCAGCACTTAGCGTGCGCTACGCATATACCAGTAGCGTGCGCTAATGCGTTGACTCGGCTTTTCCCGAAAGCCGTCCAGGTACATCCCGACACTATCCGACAGGGGTCCCCCGGCCAGATCTCACCTACCGCACGTCCCAATCACATTGACCACGCATAGCGTGCGCTAATGACCCTCAGTAGCGTGCGCTATGAATCCACGTTAGCGCACGCTAAACATAGCCGGTAGCGTGCGCTACATGCGCATATTTACAATCTTTAAGCCACAACCACGAAATTAAACGCTCGACAACATCGGATTATGAAATACGGAGAATAGTACTCAGACAAAAGTACAATCATTACAATATCACAAGTTCCAATTACAATATAGAAATCTCGGGTATTACAAACTCAACCGGAGTCTGTTTGGCAGACGCATGTTCCGGGGTCCGAAGCCTTCTTCTTTAAGAGCTCACGCCTCAGTCGGCTAGGACGAGCTTGGTTATACTTCTTATGCTCGCGGGTTGACCCTACTTCACAGATCCGCTCAGTCCTACTGCCTCGCATTCGAATGCTCTATGCCATCACTTCCGGTCTTAGATTCGATGTGGCCCCACGTCTGGCCCGGTCCATTCTACAATGCATCAAGGGAGGCGCCAACATGGGACTAAAGCATCCCTCGCTGATCTGCGCGTTATGCTGCTAGTCAGGTGTTATCTGGTCGGATGACAAGCCTACCATCACACCCCAGGGTCTGATTGACCATCGCATAATCTCTCATTTCGACCAGTGGGGTGGCGCGCGAGCACACCTGCATGGACGAGGTTTTCTTTTGGATGAGCCACTTGAGCACTCGTCAGAGCCTTTTCTTCTTACTCATGACCCGGCGGCAGATACATAGGATCAGACTGAGTCTGCTCCACCCCCAGCGAGAGATGACATTTTACAGGCGATGTTTGACGGTCTGAGGGAGGAGATTCGAGCAGAGCGGGACAGTGTGATCGCAGCTGTGCGACATGAGATGTACCAGCAGGTCCGCCGGGCCAATCGGCGTGCTGAGAGGCGTTTAGCTACGAGGGACGCTTACCATCAGGAGTATTTTGCAGTGTGGACGGACCATATCCTCCACCCAGACGGACCATTCATACCTCTGACCAGGCCACCTACACCACCTACTTCACCTGACGAGGTTGATGCTAGTGCCTGAGCTTTCTTTTATTCAGGGGAGTACTTGACCTGTCTTTTACTGTTTATTCTTATTCTTATTTGTCGTACATTAGGGTCAATGTACTTCTCAAGTTTGGGGGGAGTTGTCTTTTAGTTTTAACTTATTTAGTTTGTCGTTGTCTTTGAGTTTTAACTTATTTAGTTTGTCTTTATCACTTGTTTGTCCTATTTTGTATTTTGGATATCGTTTACATTCGTGAGAATGTCGTGCAGCCATTTGTAAGACTGAATATATGATATTGATTTCTATTTGAAGAACTGGATAAGTCTAGTCGAGTTCATATTATGCCATTTTATACTCGAGTACTCATTTCGGTCTGGTTTTTGCGTCATTATGTTAGCCTTGGAATTCAAGAAATGAGACATACGTGTTTGTAGTGTCCACATTACATGAGCCACTGTCTATATGTTTGATTTCACTATTCACTTAGCTAGTCGCCTAGTAACATTTGACCTTGTAAGCGTTAAACTAAGTACCTATGATTAGGCATTGGTTCGGACAGTTTTTATTCCCAAAATTATGAGCAACCTTGCATGTTCTAGGATGGGAAGTCTAGTAACCAGGTGTATGTAACACCCCCAGATCCATCCAGAAATATTACAGCGATGTGGGCCCCGAGATGGAACCCACAAGGTTGGAGGAAATTTTCGCAAACATTTACAAATGCCCAAGAGGCTAACGACGGTATTATTTATTTAAAATATTCGAAGACTTAATAAAATCCGTTTATCAAACCGTCGTAAAATCTCATTTGAAACCACAAGGCCCGAAATGTCAAAGCTCAACAGTTTAAAAACATACATTAAGCTATTGTTTACACGTACCGACAGAATAGATTTAAAGAACGATTGCCAAAGTAACCTAAGCTGCCAGATACCAATAGGCCATTTAAAAATACTCACGCAGGGGATGAAGACAAAAAATTAAAATACTCTAGCAGCGGAATTCAACAACTGACCAGAAACTCAGTACACAAATACTGCCCTAGCCAGTATCTTCCAAGAAGCTCATCTCTTCACGACCGCTGTAAGCTTGATAATCCAAGAACCTAAAAAGAAAGCCCACGACGGGGTCAGCCATAATATCCAACAATGATAACCATCACATCACGTCAATAATTACATATCAATGGAAATACTAAGTAAGAATACGACCAATGTAATCTTACCGTCGTAACTTTACGAAAATCCACGATTCGTATCCTTAACAACACATTAAGATAATTCCGAAATATCTGTACGGTATCTCAACAATACCCAAGGTTCTCAAAACATTATCATAACTCGCGATACGGAAATTATACCAACTCTCGCTAATTCAATCCATCGGATAACGTCGACAATTCTAATACGATAATCGATTGTCCATCAAAGACAAGTACCAAGGAAATACGGAACATACCTCAAGATACGAAATATCATGACAATCACGTCAGTCTAATCCGAGATCAGATCAACACAACATACGGACATGGTCCTAACACAAGACCTGCAAATGCATACTTATATGACAACGTCAATATGACCACAACAATAATGACAATGTATACTTATGGCAAACCCATAATATACATATGCACAACAACAACACATGGTAATCCAACGATCCAGCGCACACAGCATAGATTCCCATGATGATCCCGTCGGACCAACGCATGGTGGAAATACCTGTCCAACGATCTAGCGCACACAACTATAGATTCCCATGATGATCCCATCGGACCAACGCATGGTGGACATATGACAACAATGCACAACTGCATAATCACAACAATACACAAATGCACGACAACGACAATACACAAATGCATCACAACATGATCGACACAAAATGACAAAAATGATATATTACTTGCCCCGAGTCCTTCTCGATGTCAAAACCATCACCAATAATTTCCTCAATATTCGACGATCCAAAAGTACCATAGACTATAGATAACTCATATCCTTGTCTTTACCATAATGTATCCTCGATACTCAAGTATACCAATAACAAACATAAATCATATACATTATGATTTAATTCCCAAAATCAGAAAACAACGTACAATCCCAAATCTCCAGAGTTCAAAATTATAATCATTGCTATAAGAGTTATAAACGAATGAAACTGAAACTGTTAATTAAATATTATAAACTGTGCAAGTAATAACTTGCCTCGATACCGATGAAGCCGTTACCAATGCCATTGCCGTCATCTACAAGTCCCTCGGCCCCAATCAATGCAATTCACGAACATTCTCGAACACATATTTCAAATCACCGATCAATAATCTCAACCGATTATAATAATCGATAAACAACAAGTTCGACAACAATAAATAATTGATAAAACCAATTCACAAACCCAACGGCTCAACAATATCTCGGTTAACCACAAGTTTGATCAAACCAACTTAAACGATCACGAATTCATAACCAAAACAGAATATACTACCCTGCCTGATGACTTAGCGCACGTTAATTACTTAACGTAGCGTGCGTTAAGTTGCTCCTGTTAGCGTGCGCTAGCCAGTAGGCTTAGCGTGCACTAATGCCATGCAGTTGCATGTATTTCGGATACCGATCAATGTATGGCGATTATCAAGAACACTAAGTGATTCTGAACCATGTTCAAAGCTGTCAAAACAACGAAATCCGATATCCTTTAACATACAAACAATCATTCAACTTATAATCCAAGTCCTATATCCATATATTATCTTCCTCAATATCAACATCATGAAACATTAAGAACGTAACAACACTTCCATAATCTATCATTATAGAGATTAATCATCAACAATGACATCAACACCCGCAAAGGAGAAGAAGGATTAACCAACTTATCTCAAGAAAACGAACTACATGATTTAAATCACACGAATCATATTAATATCATCATACTCCAGTAATCCATCTCATAATCATGCTTGTCAATTTGTTTATATGATAATCATTAACTCAAGAACATCCATATTTATTCCAAAACGAAATCCAAAGGTGAAGAGTGATTACCTTGTATAGACGAACCATGAAGGAGAACAATCAACTTCATTCCAAGAATCATCAATAACTTCAAGAACAAGACTTTAATCCATGTTCCTCAGCTTAATCTTGTTAAAGATCATCATCTCTCAGTGTTTGGAACCTCAAACTTCTCTCTAAAAACTCTCTCTCGAAATGAAGGAAGGAATGGCCGAATGAACATAATTCACATCTGCAATCATATATATACTGACTGTTATTAGCGTGCGCTGCTTTTCCTTAGTAGCGTGCGCTATCGTGGTCCAGAGGCGACTGTTTTGCTTCGCACATCAGCTTACGTATGTAATGCCCATGCAATAACGTACATAAATTACACTGTCTAGCGCACGCAATTTCTTAGACCTTACCGTGCGCTAATCGTAGTTGACTTGCTACAGTCAGCACCTACCCCCGTGTCCTCACATGCCGAAAGCACTGACGAGGATAAGATTCATTTATCTCCGATCTGCAGTTAGTGTGCGCTAGTCCTTAGGTTTTAGCGTGCGTTAGTACTACATTACAACATCCGTTGACTCGTCGGCACATGCGTCGAAAGTGGTCGGGTCCACACGTAGATTCCATCTGAGCTGTTCTGCACTAGCGTACGCTAACCTATGCACGTTAGCGTGCGCTGTACATGAGTATTAGTGTGCGCTAACAAGGCTATATTTAGCCATTTTCAGCTACTCTTGTTCAACGTCTCGACATGCAGAATACGAATATACGGCATATGGGATACATATACTCTACACATTATATCCTCAAATGCAATTGTCGACCAAATACGACAATTATACCAATACTGACATCTCAGTCCTTAATTTATTTTATCCATACTGTACAGATTCCACGCTGTACAATATAACTCAGATAAAATAATACTCCCTCCGTCCGCCACCCATGTGCAACAATTTCCTTTTCCGTCCGTCCGCAACCCATGTGCATTGTTTATTTTTGGCAAAAAATTTTACCACGACTGGGCCCCTTACTGCACTCTCAACACTCTTAACCAACTAAGTCAACTGAAATATTAAAACCCGTGTCAGTCAAAACAATGCAAATGGTTGGTGGACGGAGGGAGTATTAAACAACAGTAGTAGAAATTCCGGATATTACATACTACACCACTTAAAATAAGTTTCGTCCCCGAAACTTGCAATCCGTCATAGAAAAACCAACAAACCGTTTAACCAAAATATTCTGAATCCATCACAACAACGATCAATCATCATCATTAACGAATAACCAAAACAGTACACTTACATATGCGCCAAGTCGACGATCTCCTGAGGTACTAGCAAGTGACTTCACTTTAAAGTCTCAATATGCTTACAATAACAATTCCATGAGTCCCAACCAAATATATCATTGTCGGATGAAATAATCTATCCGTGTCAAATCCCGTCTACCTAATTACACAATTAAGTCCCAATCTGCTAAAAACCAATAGTGCATGATACATCTGTGAAACAACTGCCCAACACAATGGCAACAAATCCCAAAATATCGACACAAAATCCGAACGCTCAAATGATCACCAACAATGATCAACCAATAAATTAACCGATAATATCATCGACATGATAAACTCAAATACGACCATCCAAAGGTCAAAACACAACTGAGAATATCATCAACATGATAACCTCCAATATGACCAACCAAAGGTCAAAACACAATCGAGAATATCATCATCATGATAAACTCCAATATGACCAACGAACAATCAACGATAATCGAGAATACCTTCACACGGTAAGCTCCAACACGGTCAACACAGAACCATAGAGACAGATATACGAAAGAATAACATTCTCAAAACGACACACCAATCATATACAGTGGATCTCAATAAACATACCCGAATGGTGAACATATCGCTCGGAATACGAACAACCAATCACAAACCGACGAACATATCCAATCATACATGGAGTGGGAACGACCACTCAATACCCAAAAAAAACAGCGTGGGATCACCATCCCCAAATCTACACTTACAAAGAAATTATTCAAAAATCATTATGGTAAAATTGCGCTACTACCGTACCAATGGAATCTCATAGCACATACGTCTCAGTTTCACAAAACCTGAAGTTCCAAAATTACATACTGTGCATGAATTCTACATCACGCAGCATATTCTTCTTATCCGATCAATCAACCGATCATCCCTGGATAACCAACTACCATACTGAAGTTCGAATCTTTATTCATCGTTCCATACTGATGTCTCATCCAGTTTGTGAGTCACACTCATAACTTCATCATGATATGCACTATGCACTAAATGCGTTTGTATATCAGTCATATTTTCAAAACCAGTTTGAAATCACATAGTCTTGTCAGGAAGACAAATTTTCGAAAGTTCTTTCAAAAATTTCAAAGCTCAAAACATAAATTTTGGTAAGACCACAAAACCAATTTTCAAAAAAATTATATCGGCTCGTTGGTGCCAAATATTCGATAACAGTTTCCTTCGAATCCACACGATTTCGAAGTTTTTAAAATGAAAACTATACAAATGATTGACCACATCCCTACTCCTATATACCAGTTCGGTTCGTCACCAATATCCACTGATATTCCATCGAAAAACGACATGATAGAGTTCCAAAATCTCAGTATATAAATTCCGACCAAAAACTCTTATTTCACATATGACTTGCAACGTCAACCATTAACCCATCTTGGATCACCTCACATATGCTATGACAAAATATTGAAACAAATCAACACAGCGAGAGACTTCCCAAGAAGTTTCATTTGAACAAGTAAGCCAAAACCCCGAAAGGCAGGAACAAAAAAGATAAACCATTGATAAAGTGTTTTACAATTCTCGGGAGTTTTAGAAAACATGAAAAAGCCTTTTGAAACATTAGGGTCTCAGCCCGTAGCTCGTTCCGCATTACAAGAAGTTTAAAAAGTATAAAAACCCTTTTCCGACCTGGAGTCCTGAGTTATAAAACTATTTCAAAGTCGATTGGTCTCGGCCCAAAAATCATTTTCAATAAAACATTCGTGAAACATTTATTTTGAACAGTATCATTTCCAAATGCTCAAAAACAGTTCATATATCTCAAAATGAACTAACATGACTACATGTTCTTCTCAACAATCCACAGTCCTCCTCCCGAATACACGACTCCGTTTCCAAAATTTAACCGACATGTTGATTTCCAAAATCATAACTTCTCAAGATCATCAATCCTGTCCCAACTCTGTCACCTTATGCAGTAACGCATAATATTCTGCTGAATCTCAAAGCATATCAACTTACAAAGGCAATAAATCTCAATGCAATTCAAAAATCCAAATACTTACAGATCGTGAAGTTGACGATTCCCCGTGATACTGGCACATGTCTCGACTCAAGAAAATACTTGACACAAATATTTTCAAAACACACATTTTGCAAACTCAGTTCAACTCGAGAACATAACGCATCTCTATCTGAAGAAACACGTTAATACCATTTGGAAAAGTCAAAACAATCCCAGTACACACTGGTAAATCACATAACGCACAAGCCCAAGTGAACAACAAAACTCAGATCTCAAACACTTGTCAACCGACAACTCGAATGACATGACAAAAGCACGACCTAACTCAACCCAACTTCCTAGGTTTTCACAACCTAAGCTCTGATACCATATTCTGTAACACCCCCAGAGCCATCCAGAAATATTACAGCGTCGTGGGCCCCGAGATAGAACCCACAAGGCTGGAGGAAATTTTCGCAAACATTTACAAACGCCCAAGAGGCTAACGACGGTATTATCGATTTAAAATATTCGAAGACTTAATAAAATCCGTTTATCAAACCGTCGTAAAATCTCATTTGAATCCACAGGGCCCGAAATGTCAAAGCTCAACAGTTTAAAAACATACATTAAGCTATCGCTTACACGTACCAACAGAACAGATTTAAAGAACGATTGCCAAAGTAACCTAAGATACCAGATACCAAAAGGCCATTTAAAAATAATCATGCAGGGGATCAAGATAAACAATTAAAACACTCTAGCAGCGGAATGCAATAACTGATCAGAAACTCAGTACACAAATACATGCCCCAGCTCATCTCTTCACGACCGCTACAAGCTTGATAATCCAAGAACCTAAAAAGAAAGCCCACGACGGGGCCAGCCATAATATCCAACAATAATAACCATCACATCATGTCAATAATTACATATCAATGGAAATACTAAGTAAGAATATGACTAATGTAATCTTACCGTCGTAACTTTACGAAAATCCACGATTCGTATCCTTAACAACACATTAAGATAATTCCGAAATATCTGTATGGTATCTCAACAATACCCAAGGTTCTCAAAACATTATCATAACTCGCGATATAGAAATTATACCAACTCTGGCCAATTCGATCCATCGGATAACGTCGACAATTCCAATACGATAATCAATTGTCCATCAAAGACAAGTACTAAGGAAATACGGAACATACCTCAAGATATGAAATACCATGACAATCACGTCAGTCTAATCCAAGATCAGATCAACACAATATACGGACATGGTCCTAACACAAGACCTGCAAATGCATACTCATATGACAACGTCAATATGACCACAATAATAACGAAAATGTATACTTATGGCAAACCCATAATATACATATGCACAACAACAACACATGGTAATCCAACGATCCAGCGCACACAGCATAGATTCCCATGATAATCCCGTCAGACCAACGCATGGTGGAAATACCTGTCCAACGATCCATCACACACAGCTATAGATTCCCATGATGATCCCGTCGGACTAACGCATGGTGGACATATGATAACAATGCACAACTGCATAATACAACAGTACACAAATGCACGACAACGACAATACACAAATGCATCACAACATGATCGACACAAAATGACAAAAATGATATATTACTTGCCCCGAGTCCTTCTCGATGTCAAAACTATCACCAACAATTTCCTCAATATTCGACGATCCAAAAGTACCATAGACTATAGATAACTCATATCCTTGTCTTTACTATAATGTATCCTCGATACTCAAGTATACCAATAACAAACGTAAATCATATACATTATGACTTAATTCCCAAAATCAGAAAACAACGTACAATCCCAAATCTCCAGAGTTCACAATTATAATCATTGCTATATGAGTTATAAACGAATGAAACTGAAACCATTAATTAAATATTATAAACTCTGCAAGTAATAACTTGCCTCGACACCGATGAAGCTGTTACCAATGCCATTGCCGTCATCTACAAGTCCTTCGGCCCCAATCAATGCAATTCACAAACATTCTAGAACATGACCGCAATGCATAGTTCTAATCACCGATCAATAATCTCAACCTATTACAATAATCGATAAACAACAAGTTTGACAACAATCAATAATCGATAAAACCAATTCACAAACCCAATGGCTCAACATTATCTCGGTTAACCACAAGTTTGATCAAACCAACTTAAATGATCACGAATTCATAATCGAAACAGAATATACTACCCTGCCTGATGACTTAGCGCACGTTAATTACTTAATGTAGCGTGCGTTAAGTTGCTCCCGTTAGCGTGCGCTAGCCAGTAGGCTTAGCGTGCGCTAATGACATGCAGTTGCATGTATTTCAGATACCGATCAACGTATGGCAATTATCAAGAACACTAAGTGATTCTAAACCATGTTCAAAGCTATCAAAACAACGAAATCTGATATCCTTTAACATACAAACAATCATTCAACTTATAATCCAAGTCCTATATCCATATATCATCTTCCTCAATATCAACATCATGAAACATTAAGAACGTAACAACACTTCCATAATCTATCATTACAGAGATTAATCATCAACAATGACATCAACACCCACAAAGGAGAAGAAGGATTAACCAACTTATCTCAAGAAAACGAACTACACGATTTAAATCACACGAATCATATTAATATCATCATACTCCGGTAATCCATCTCATAATCATGCTTGTCAACTTGTTTATATGATAATAATTAACTCAAGAACATCCATCTTCATTCCAAAATGAAATCCAAAGGTGAAGAGTGATTACCTTGTATAGACGAACCATGAAGGAGAACAATCAACTTCATTCCAAGAATCATCAATAACTTCAAGAAAAAGACTTTAATCCATGTTCCTCAGCTTAATCTTGTTAAAGATCATCATCTCTCAGTGTTTGGAACCTCAAACTTCTCTCTAAAAACTCTCTCTCTCGAAATGAAGGAAGGAATGGCCGAATGAACATAATTCACATCTGCAATCATATATATACTGACTGTTATTAGCGTGCGCTACTTTTCCTTAGTAGCATGCGCTATCCTGGTCCAGAGGCGACTGTTTTGCTTTGCACATCACCTTACGTACGTAATGCCCATGCAATAATGTACATAAATTACACTATCTAGCGCACGCAATTTCTTAGACCTTAGCGTGCGCTAATCGTAGTTGACTTGCTACAGTCAGCACCTACCCTCGTGTCCTCACATGCCGAAAGCACTGATGAGGATAAGATTCCTTTATGTACGATCTGCAGTTAGTGTGCGCTAGTCCTTAGGTTTTAGCGTGCGTTAGTACTACATTACAACATCTGTTGACTCGTCGGCACATGCGCCGAAAGTGGCCGGGTCCACTCGTCGGCACTAGTGTACGCTAACCTATGCCCGTAGCGTGCGCTATACCTGCACGATAGCGTGCGCTATACATGAGTATTAGCGTGCACTACCAAGGCTATATTTAGCCATTTTCAGCTACTCTTGTCCAACATCTCGACATGCAGAATATGAATATACGGCATATGGAATACATATACTCAACACATTATATCCTCAAATGCAATTGTCGACTAAATACGACAATTATACCAATAATGACATCTCAGTCCTTAATTTATTTTATCCATACTGTACAGATTCCATGCTGTACAATATAACTCGGATAAAATAATATTAAACAACATTAGTAGAAATTCAGGATATTACAGTGTATTCACGTGACCCATAGTTTACATTCGCGTAAACGACAACCTTGAATAGACTTGTCTAAGAGGTAGAATAATTGTTCGGAAAAATTGCATCTCCTATGAGAGGAAGCCAAGTAACAGGATTTATTCACATGAACCGTTGTTTACATTCGCGTAAAACAGTAGCCTTGAATTGGACGTGCTAAAAAAAAGATACTCGAGTTTTTTCTCCGCTGTAGAAGGAGACTTAGTAACTATGAGCATTCATGAGCCCCATGAGTGTCTTTTACGTCAAACGGTTCCCTAATACATGAGAATGGAAATCCACCTTAGGATCCTTCCGATGAAACATTCCAGGAGTCGAAACCTAGTGGTTAACTCGAATCATAATCATTGTTAAATAAGAAGGGATTATTGTCCGGGGAATGTCAATTATGTTGCATTTCTTATGTTGATGTCACGAGGTTGTGGGACTAGGCGAGTTAGCTTGTTATAACCTTAACATTCATATTGTCGGTCAGCTCATTTAACGTTTGTTGATCTTTGAGAATTGACTTCTTCATGTGCTGAGATTAGCACTAAAAATGGTTACCTTGAGGAATCATTGTCCGTAATGTGACTCACTAGTACGATATTTGTATTATTCTTTGAGATTTTCAGGGTAGTATTAATAAGTTGAGCGTTATGGATTTGCACGATTGACCACAATACTTGTAGTTTGTTTGAAATTGATTTTTGCTTGAGGACAAGCAAAGATTTAAGTTTGGGGGTATTTACATGTATTTTTGTACGCTTTCTTGTCATTATTTTATCTCTATTTTTGGTGTAATTCTACATAAATGAGCTCCTAATGAATGATGTTTACATGTTTTGAATGAAATTAGAGTCCTGAAGCTTGAACGAAGAAAAACAGGCTAAAAACGACATTTTTCGGTAGAGGGCCGCGTCACACGGAGGTGGGCCACGTCACAGACACAACACGAAGTAACGCGGCACATTTTGTACCGGGGGCCGCAGCACACTCACTACGGGTCGCGGCCCGTACTTTCTTTTTGCCCAGACCTGGGCAGTGGTGTTACTAGGGCCACGGCTCATTTACTCCAGGCCGCGACCCGCAGCGGCGGGAAACCTATTTTTACCTCGTAATTTTGGCCATTTTGGAGGCGGACAAGACCTAATTCTCGGGACGCGATTTGGAGGCATGTGAAGGTTATAAGTGTTAGGAATACTTGTTAGATTTTGATGATGTCATTAATTTAAAATCAAATGTTTATTAATTGGCAAAATGTAAGGAAGAACCAAATGAGTATCTTCCATAGGCCAAAATGTGTTAAGTATAAATTGGCAATATGTAAAGAAGAACCAAATGAGTGTCTTCTATAGGCCAAAGTTAGTTAGGCTGAAAATCGGCTAAGTACTAAAGTACAGTCTAGTCCATCAGAGAAGTACAGCCGACTCCAATCAGAGTAGCCCTGGTCAACTAAAAAATTGTCAGAGAAGTTTGACCAGTCTGCAGCCGAGGAACCTCAGGGAAGTCACCTGATCAGACAAGTCTCAAACAGTATACAGCCGAGACGACCTACCTGCAGAGAAGTAAGCTGCACATCAGTCTACTCAACTACAGCCTAGTACTCCAAGTCCACGTCAGCATGCTTTGAAAAGTCAAATATTACGGAAAGCTCACATGCAACGTGAAGAGACAAATTGGAGTGATTCCCGCAAGAGATATGATTTATTTAAATCATCCTGACCCACCGTGAAGACTTTAAACCTTTTATATTCAAAAGATTCGGCGCTCACATGCAGAAGTCATCACAACGGTCGGAAGATAAAATTAAATAATGGGAATCCGGCCTTGCAACGTTCGTAAAAGATTAAACAATGAAGTCTCTCTCCAACGGACGGATTTGTTCAAAGATTTGCAACGGCTACAAGGAAGAAGCTCGAGAGATCGTGATCTATATATACCCGGAGATTTGAAACTGAGCAACTACCGGTGCGAACATATACTCTAGCGATCAAAGCAAACAAAGCAATCTCAAGCAATCAAATAGCATCGTGAAAAAGAGCAGATCCAAAAGTTCATATTCAAGGATGCTCTTTAGTTGGAGAAGACAAACACTCTTGTCTTTAAATCTTGAGTACGGGTACTTCTTTGGTTGAAGTAGCGGTGTAAAGGCATCAGGATCGAGGATCAAGAGGTGCAAGCGATCAAGTGTGTACAACGGCACGGAATTCCACCGGTTGGAAGGCTGTTGTAGTGTGTTGTGAATCACGTAATCTTTATCCTGGTTGAAAATTATAGTGAATTCATCTCCAATGGTTTGGAGAAAAGTGGATTAGTAGAGGATTACCCCACCTCGAGACCACTATAATCACTGTGTTATTCTTGCTTTTCTTGCATCATACTCTAACCTGCATCCATTGTTAAGTGTTTCATTAAGTTAATTTATATTCGTCATCGGTGACTTCCGCACATATCCAAGAACAAACGACTCCTAGTCATTTGTTTGATCATCATTGAAGAAACTCACTCTTCGAAAAAGAGTTCAAGAGTTTCTACAAGTCTATTCACCCCCTCTAGACTTGTTTTACGGACGACTTGTGACCTACAAGTGGTATCGAGAGAGGTTGGTTCATTTTTTCACGAACCAGATCTATATTAAGATATATATCTTATCTCTCACGTTATAATGGAACACATGCACTCTAGACTACCTGTCTTTTCGGTTGACGAGTATGATCTCTGGAAGATAAGAATGCAGCACATTTATCTTCAATCCATGACGACATGTGGTGCATCATTGAAGACGGTCCATTCATTTTCGAGAAGGACAACACGCCCGAGGAAATCGCACTGGGAGGCCCGAAAAGATTCCTAAGAAGAGAACGGAGTGACCCCAGAGAGAAAGGCGGCCAATCTTGACAACAGGCAGAGATGTGCTTTACCAAACTCTTGACAAATCCACAATGGTCAAGATCAAAAATTGTAAGAATGCCAAAGAGATTTGGGACACATTAGCTCTCATCGGAGAAGACCAGAGCATGTCGAATCAAGCGGCGTTTCTTTTACGATGACGACGAGGAGTATGATTGCACGATGGCAAACTTGGGCTGATGAAGAGGTAACCTCTAAACCTACCGGTTCAAATAATAGCTCACCATGTCACAAGATATGGATTTACATGAATCGGTAAATCGGTTATTCAAAGATTTTGAAACACTTAAATCGCACACCAAGTCAGACAATGAGAGAAGACTCACTGCAAGATGAGAATAGGCGGTGAAAAATGATTTCAAAAACTCGGCTAGATTTAAATAAGGTTGAGACAACTACGGTGATTTTAAAAACCGTGCAAGTGTCAATACAAATTTGAGATAGACCGGCTAAATATTTTACTTAAAGAAAAGTCACCGCACTTGCTCATGCCAAAGCCGAGTTTACTAAGTGCACGATTAAATAAAACTCAGCGAGGAAATAACCTCCCCTGAAGGCGTCTTCAACTCTGGCGAATTGTGTACTTATAAAAGGTCATTATATACCAAATCGGGCCTTGGATATGATTCTCACACTCCCTCTAGTTACGAAACCAAGTTTATCAAGGGAGAAACAATGGTCTCATTGCTTGAGCACTGTGTATAAACCGACTTTCAAAAGCAGCACGGCAAGTCAAGCGTCTAGAGGCTGCGATCGAGGTTACACCAGATGACCACCTAGACAGCGACTAAGCGATGGCGAGCAAAAGCAAAGCCCGCACAACATGCCCACTATTACCAACAACTCCCAAAAATCGATTTCATAATGGGAGGGGCAGATGGAAACCTCAAGGTTATCCAAATTACAAAAACGAACAAGTGTGGAGACCACAAAGGTTTAATAAATGGTCTCAGCCTAGATTTAGAAATGGCCCACACTATTTTGAGGAATATCCGATATACAATCCAACCAGGAGATTTAGACCTCGACCACAAGCACCTTATAAGGGTTATAATAATAATAACAATTCCTATAATCCAAGGAGAAATCAATTCTCCAGGAAACCAACTAACCCCAAAGGACCCACACAAATTTGGGTACCTAAATCTTTGCTTGTTTAATTGCAGAAGAGATGGAAGGACTACAACCACATCTCCTCAAGCTCAAATTTTGGAGGTGAAGAGTGGTTTGTAGACTCTGGATGCTCAAGGCACATGACTGGGAACAAGAGGATGCTGACCAAATATATCAAGGAAAGAGGTCCCGATGTAACCTTTGGAGATAGCTCTAGAGGACAGACAAAAGGCTTTGGAGAGCTGCACCGAGGAAACATTGTGATATCCAAAGTTCATTATGTCAAAGGTCTCAAATACAACCTTCTGAGCATAAGCCAGTTCTGCGACGAGAAGAATCTAGTAGTCTTCACCATCTTGAAGTGTATGGTGATAGACATCTTATCTGGAGAAATAAAGCTACAAGGTTTCCGAAGAAGAGATGTATACATGATTGATTGGAACACAGGAACACCTAACTCCTGTTTTCTATCCAAGATTGTAGCTGAAAATGGATGGCTGTGGCACAAAAGACTATGTCACCTGAACTTCAAAGCCATCAACAAGATTAGCTCTCAGAAGCTGGTCAGAGGACTTCCAAATGAAGCATTCAAGAAGGAAGCACTCTGTGATGCATGTCGAAGGAAGCGAGACCAAGGCGTCGTTCAAGCCCGGTCGGCTACAACGCTCACAACAAGGATCTTAGATCTACTCCACATGGATCTATTTGGTCCTATCAAGCCAAGGACTTTGAGCGGCGAAAGCATGCTCTTGTGATTGTAGATGATTATTCAAGGTACACTTGGATCATTTTTCTATACAAGAAAAGTGAAACCTTGACCAAGTTACTCGAGTGCCGAGAAGGATCCAGAATGAGAAATCCCTCTCCATAATCAAGATCGGATCGGATAGAGGAGGAGAGTTTCTCAACAAGGCGATAATCGATTTCGGCGATCGAATGGGATCCGGCATGAGCTCTCTGCGGCGGGACGCCCAGTGAGAATGGTGTTCTTTGAAAGAAGGAACAGAACCCTGAAGGAAGCGGCAAGGTCCATGATTGCGAAGCGGACCTACCCAAGAGGTTCAGGCTGAAGTGTTAACACACTGCCACACTCGTAACAGGAGTATGATAGTAGGGAGACATGGCAAAACTCCCTATGAGGTTTGGAATAATAGAACTCCTCTTGTTGCTTACTTTCATGTTTTTGGTTGCAAGTGTTTCATCCACAACAACGGAAAAACACGCTAAATGCCTTTGATGCTAAAGCGATGATGGTCTATTTATGGGATATTCCCAAAGAAGCAAGGCATATAGAGTTTTCAACAAAAGAACCTTAGTTGTGGAGGAAACACCCCATGTTGTTTTTGATGAATCTCTGCTGAGTACGAAACAACTTGAGCAAATTGAGAACAAGCTCAAGTCGGCAACCCTTGAAGAAGTCATTGTACATGACAACTGGAATGGTGGACTCACTGCAGATCAGCTGATGACCCAACCGCAGCCGATGAAGACCAATGCAGATCGACAGATCACCAAACCTATCCGATCCGATTCTTTGCGGAAGAAGACCCAATGAGTCGACAAAGACTCATCTGCGATTGAACCAAGCTGCAGATGACAAGGCGGTAGCGATCGATTGCGAACTGAGAATCCAGCAGTCTGACAACCACCAGAGCAATCCAACAGGGGAACAAACCCGAAGAGGACGAGATCCCCAAATGGCTCAAGGATCATCCAATTCACAAATTATCGGAAAGTTGGTGATGGAGTCAAGACAAGACGATCAACTCTACCGGCGGGAATGGCGATGTTCTCATGTTTCATGTCACAAATTGAACCCAAGGCAATGAACAAGCCTTGGAAGATTATTCATGGATTAATGCCATGCAAGAGGAATTGGAGCAGATGGAGAGAAACAAAGTTTGGGAGCTAGCAGACAGACCTAATCACAAGAAAGTTATTGGCACCAAATGGGTGTATAAAAACAAGAGTGATGAAGACGGAGTCATTGTTAGGAATAAAGCTAGACTCGTAGCAAAGGATATGCACAATGTGAGGGAATAGATTTTGATGAAACTTATGCACTGTTGCAAGATTAGAAGCCATCGAGACTATTCCTCGCATATCTTTGCATTCAAGGATTTTGAAGTCTACCGGATGGATGTGAAAAGTGCGTTCGAATGGAATCCTAGAAGAAGAAGTCTATGTAGAGCAACCCCGTGTTTTGTCAAAGGAGACAAAGTCTATAAGGTCATTGAAGGCTCTGTATGGACTCAAGCAAGCACCGAGAGCATGGTATGAAACACATCTGTGTTTCTTGAGAAAAATGGATTTTGCAAAGGAAAAGTGGACAAGACCCTATTCAGAGTGGAGCACGAAGGCCACATTCTAATAGTTCAGATTTATGTGGATGACATCATATTCGGGTCAACCAATCCAGAACTATGCGAGAAATTCTCCAACCTCATGCAAGGAGAATTTGAGATGAGTATGATGGGAAAACTTAACTTCTTTCTCGGATTACAAGTTAAGCAGATGGAAAAAGGAATTTTCATCAACCAGGCAAAATATACCCGAGATCTCATCAAGAGATATGGAATGGAATCAGCCAAACCCGCAAGAATTCCAATGAGCACAAGCACTCATCTAGATGCAGACGAGGCAGGAATATCAGTGGACTCAACCCACTACAGAGGACTCATCGGATCTCTTCTGTACCTCACTGCAAGCAGGCCAGACATATCATATGCAGTTGGAGTTTGTGCAAGATTCCAGTCCAAGCCAAAGCAATCACACCTAGATGCAGCCAAGAGAATAATTAAGTACCTAAAGTCTACCATTAATGTTGGACTATGGTACCCCAAGGATGACAACTTCGAGCTGTCAGGATACTCAGATGCGGATTTCGCCGGATGCAAAATCAATAGGAAGAGCACTAGTGGAACGTGTCAATTCCTAGGAACCAGACTGATATCCTGGTTTAGCAAGAAGCAGGTTTCTAACTCTATCTCCACTACAGAGTCAGAATACCTAGCTGCAGGTAGCTGTTGTGCACAGATCCTATGGATCAGACAACAATTAAGGGACTACAATATTATTGCCAACGAAGTTCCTATATGGTGTGACAACAATAGTGCTATTGCAATAACCAACAATCCGGTTTTGCACTCAAGGACGAAGCACATTGACGTTAAGCACCATTTCATTCGAGACCATGTGCTTAACAAAAGGGTTAGAGTTGAAAGAGTCAGCACAGACTACCAAATAGCTGACATCTTCACCAAACCCCTGCCAGAAGAAAGATTCCTAGAGCTTAGCAGAGACCTTGGATTACTAGATTGGGAATCTAGTTCTGAAGCAAGTTGAAGGAAGGACGAACCCCCTCGTAATCGGCTAAGCTGATGCAGGCGAGAAGACGAAGGCCAGACGAAGCAACTTAGTTGTACAGAATACCAGGAGAGAGGTCAAACTCACCTGTAGCAGAGCGGTCAACAGTCAACGAATCAGACCAGCTAAGTTCTCTAAACTAATCTCTAAATTTTTAATTATTATCTGTCATATTTAAAATATTATTTTGGCTTAAGAAATAGCATTTAAAAATACATTTTATAAGCCTAGTGGCAATTTTTAATACACGCGTCACACGCCCATTTAATTAACCTCTACGGTGGCCAATCAGAATCAACCGTCAAATTTTAAATGGGGCCACCGATTCAAATTTGAAATTCAAAAGAATATGAAAAGGCGTACCACCGTTTAAACTTATAATAAACTAATCCAAACGTCCTTTCATCTTCTTTATAAGGAAGAAAACCCTTTCACTTTCCTCTTTACGCGTTCAGAAACCCTAAAAATTTACAGAGCAAAATACACACTAAATCCTAAAATCTTTTTGCGAAATGGCATCTTTGTGGAGCAAACTTGAAGGTGATGAAGGACCGAGTCATCTTCTCCATGGTCGTCGATTTGAAGGATTCGGAAGCAAATCTAGAGGACTTTGATATGCTCGACTTAATCGGCGATGAAACGACGGAATCTACCCGTTTCTCGAAATCAACCCTCAACACTTGTTCAAGGAAGATGTGGTTGAATTTTATCGCAACGCTTATCCGATTCAAGACGAGATTCGAGCACGGTCGGTGGAGTACCAGTCACCATAGATACAGAGAAGATTCGCTCTGTATTCGGGATGAAACATCGCGGTTTGGCGGTCGAAGCGCTCAAACAATCACCCGCCGAAACGTGGAAGACGATTAAGCTCGAAAATGTCCCCGAGAAATTGAAGTTCACAGTGAAGAGAAATGAGTTGAAAAGGGTCTATCGAGTTGCTTTGGACATCACAAACAAGATAGTCATGGGAATGGCAGGAAGCTATGACCAACTATCATCTTCAAAATTCATGGTGTTGGGTGCGTTAATTCGAGAGGAAGTTGATTGGGCCGATTACATTTTCGTGCAACTTGTTCGCGAGGTGAACAAGGTCGAATGGCTCGAGGAGAGAAGAAGTTCAAGACTAAGTTGGCGTTGGAAAGCATCTTAGTTGGTTCTTGGAAGCGGAGGTGGCCAAGGAAACATTGACCCTTTCCACCCAAACAAGAGGCTTGGTCACATGGACCATGATAAGAAGAAGGTTGGAGTCACCGGGAGGCGGCCGGTTGTTGAAGGATTTGCCCGACTCAAGCTTTTGCCCAAGATACGATCTATCGGACTCGGACCAACTGCAAGTGAGATCGGAGGCTGCAATCGAGTCGAGAATGAGTCCGACGATACACCTATCGCCATCCGATTCAAGAGAAGGGGACCAGCCCGAAGGACCTTCCAACTGCGGTCATCACACGAACCCTCTCCAAAGAGGCCAAGGAAGGCTGCGATTCGGTGAAGGAGAGCGGCTGAGCACTATGCCACCCATCAGTTCGATCACCATTCATCGGACCGGCTGCACGAGATACCGAAACTAGAATTGTACTGTCATTACTCCTCCGGTGTACATGACCGAAGAAGAGGAAGCAGTCTTGTTATATCTATCCTGAGCATTACTCATTCAATCTTTTAGAAAATAATACTTTTAATCTCTCCATAGAACAACTTCAGCTTGTCAAGCCACAAGCAGAAAAACACTCTTTCGTAAATATTTTTAAAGAGTGGAAAACTCTTAAAACCATGTCCTTTACAAATTTTCAAATTTTTGTTGAAACTAGTGGTTGGGAATACCCTCAAGCCACGGAGGATGTTCTGACTGATTTTTGCAAAGAGTCAGATTTAGCCTTACTCCTCCAGGATAACTGGTTCATGTCACATTTTGAGACAAACATGGACCATTTTATCCACTCTATGATGCTCAGTATCTTTGATGGTAGTTTTGGAGAGGAAGAGGAAGAGGAGAAAGTAGAAAAGGAGATTAGGATAGAAGAAGTTGATGAAGAAAATAAAATTATCAATTTGGTTGAAGAGGATGAAGAAGCAAAAGAACCTGAAGAAAACATACCAGTTGAAAAGGAGACAGAGGAGATTGAAAAAACAGAAGAAGTGGATGATGAAGAAGATGAAGAAGAAGGAGAAGAAGTGGAGCAGGAAAAAGAAGAAGAAGATAAGGAGAAGGATGGAGATGATGAAAGAGAAAAGGAGAAGGATGATGATGAGAAAATGATGATGATGATGATGATAATAATGATGATGGAGGTGAAAGCGGAGCTGGTGTGGCGGCTGGAGAAGAAAAAGAAGAAGATGAGGAGGAAGAAAAAGAGAAATCTGAAGAAGAAGAAGGGAAAGAGGAAGAAAGAGAAAAGGAGCCAGAGCAGAAGCGAGCCTACCAACGAAGCTGCAGATAGGATTGTTGTACCTCCCCGGTACACCACCTAGATGCAGAGTCGAAGGACTCAGTCGGGGACCCTGAGAAGACTCAATCGACCTTCCGGGCAGCCCGGGAGCCTGCAGCCTAGTGGCTCCATTGTCTTTGAAGGATCGGAGAACACTCCCCATCCGCACAGTCATCCCCTACCATGACCGAGCCGATCAACCAAATTGTCAGAGACATCATTGGGGAGCCGCTATCAACTCGAGTCACCCCGATCTTCGATCATTAATGCCAAGATTGACACCTGCTTGAGAGAGATCCTCGGCCTCCTCCTCCTACAAACAACGAGAATGCCTTTTGGCATGTCGATTGGATGAGCCGCATGGAGCAACGATTGACAACACTCATTGATCTTTGGCAAAAGGGGGAAGAGAGGATTCGGGGAAGAGAGAGAAATCGAAGTAAGAAAAAGCGGGATGTCCCCCGGCAGAAGGACCCTCTAGCCTAAAAAGGAAGGAAGGCTGTAGATCAAGAAGACAAAGGTGACCGGCTGAAGGGAAGCGCGAAGGACCAGAGGCGGCTTTGAACCTACTCTTGAATGGGAAGGTCCGGAGCTATGGTATGTTGAAGATTTACGCCCACTTGAAGCTCTTGAAATATGGGAGTGCTAGGAAGAAGTTCGTCAGAGACTTTTATGTCAGGAACTACTTCAAGATGACAAACTCTCCCCGTGAGATTTTCATAAAGCTGGATGGAAGAGGTTCATCCTAAGCTTTGGGTCCTAAAGAAGTACGCAAAAGAGCAAAATGCATTTCCCATGATCCCTAAATTCGTAGTGAAGAAGCACCAATCCGCATGGATGGTGAACTTGATGAGCTACAACTTCAGGAGGAAATCAAGCTAGTCCGCCTTGAGAACAAATTCGGATCTCGGCGGGAGCGGGACTTGCAAAGACTTGGTTGTGAAGAGAAAGTATGGCCTTGCTCCGGTCAAGGTAAGACCTATCGGAGCCAAACCATTCGGACACATGCGGCTATTCGAAGAGGCGAGAGGAAGAGGCGGATGACCTTAAATTATTTTCTTACTTGTAATTTTATTTTTACGTACTTAAAACAATCTTGTATAATTTCAATGATAAGTCGGAAAATTTTATGACGATCTGTTGAATGACAATTTTCCAGTTGTCTCAATATTAGATCGATTTCGATTTTGTCTTGCACTTAAGTGAGACTTGGCCATTTGATTTCTTACTTAGTTTTGCCATCATCAAAATAGGGGGAATTTGTTAGGAATACTTGTTAGATTTTGATGATGTCATTAATTTAAAATCAAATGTTTATTAATTGGCAAAATGTAAGGAAGAACCAAATGAGTATCTTCCATAGGCCAAAATGTGTTAAGTATAAATTGGCAATATGTAAAGAAGAACCAAATGAGTGTCTTCTATAGGCCAAAGTTAGTTAAGGTGAAAATCGGCTAAGTACTAAAGTACGTCTAGTCCATCGAGAAGTACACCGACTCAATCGAGTAGCCACTGGTCAACTAAAAATTGTCGGAGAAGTTTGACCGATGCTGAGGAACCTCGGGAAGTCACCCGATCGGACAAGTCTCAAAAAGATATACTGGCCGAGACGACCTACTGCAGAGAAGTAAGCTGCACATCAGTCTACTCAACTACAGCCTAGTACTCCAAGTCCACGTCAGCATGCTTTGAAAAGTCAAATATTACGGAAAGCTCACATGCAACGTGAAGAGACAAATTGGAGTGATTCCCGCAAGAGATATGATTTATTTAAATCATCCTGACCCACCGTGAAGACTTTAAACCTTTTATATTCAAAAGATTCGCGCTCACATGCAGAAGTCATCACAACGGTCGGAAGATAAAATTAAATAATGGGAATCCAGCCTTGCAACGTTCAGAAAAGATTAAACAATGAAGTCTCTCTCCAACGGACGGATTTGTTCAAAGATTTGCAACGGCTACAAGGAAGAAGCTCAGAGATCGTGATCTATATATACCCGGAGATTTGAAACTGAGCAACTACCGGTGCGAACATATACTCTAGCGATCAAAGCAAACAAAGCAATCTCAAGCAATCAAATAGCATCGTGAAAAAGAGCAGATCCAAAAGTTCATATTCAAGGAAGCTCTTTAGTTGGAGAAGACAAACACTCTTGTCTTTAAATCTTGAGTACGGGTACTTCACCGGTTGAAGTAGCGGTGTAAAGGCATCCGAGGATCGAGGATCAAGAGGTGCAAGGCGATCAGTGTGTACAACGGCACGGAATTCCACTGGTTGGAAGCTGTTGTAGTGTGTTGTGAATCACTGTAATCTTTATCACTGGTTGAAAATTATAGTGAATTCATCTCCAACTGGTTTGGAGAAAAGTGGATTAGTAGAGGATTACCCCACCTCTGAGACCACTATAACTGCCTGTGTTATTTACTGTTTTACTGCATCATACTCTAACTGCTGCATCCATTGTTAAGTGTTTCATTAAGTTAATTTATATTCGTCATCAGCTGACTTCCGCACATATCCAAGAACAAACGACTCCTAGTCATTTGTTTGATCATCAGCTGAAGAAACTCACTCTTCGAGAAAAAGAGTTCAAGAGTTTCTACAAGTCTATTCACCCCCCCCCCTCTAGACTTGTTTCTGGACGACTTGCCTACAATAAGAACTGAGAGAAGGACATAAAAGAGGGTATCACATCAGAGGAGAATGGAAGACCTAGCGGCAGGGAACAGAGCAGAGAAGGGAAACGAAGGCAAGAAGACAAAAGGGGACAAGTTCTTCAATCTTGTTTGAAATTCTTGAACCTTATGTTTAATTCTTGTATTTTTGTGTTGTTTTCTAGCATGTCGGGCTAGATTCCTTTATTCTAAGATTGAGCTGAAACCAAAATTATGACGAATTAATTCTTGAGTTTACATTATTGATAGTTTTCCCTTTTCTATTGAGTTTTCCCCGATAATGCTTTCAATTGTGTGACCGATGATTGAATTGTTCTAGCTACTTAACTTGAATCGGAAGAGAAAAGTGAGTAGTGATAATTGGGAGAAAACCATTTTATCTTATGAGATAGGAATATACTCATGAGTATTATGAAGCTCGATATTTTGAACATTATAGATCTTTTTGGCTAATGTCGAATTAACTCACCTAGGAATAGAGTGAATTGTTCGCTTTGGAAAATTCTACTGACCTCGGAAGGGCGTTAGATTAAATTAGATCATCTTCGCTTTCAATTAATTGGGAAATTGCGTAACTTATATAAATCAAGATTAATTTGGATTATCCAAGGTGAATTCTTGATCCTAGATACTTCTCTCATTTGAAACTCCTTTTATTCTTATAATTGATTCTCTTATTTATCTTAGTTTATCGCAATATTTATAATTGTTCAAACCCAAATTTTTCGGTCGTTCAAATAAATTTAGAAATACCAATAAATTGGTAATTAGCACATTAGTCCTCGAGGGAACGATACTCTACTCATCATACATCTTATAATACTATTATTAGTACAATCATTTACTTATTTATAATTATATGAACTATTATTTCAATTCCTTGCAATTTTCAACTCAACTTTTAAATTGTGTGTTTCCATTCATCCTTAATAACTATAACAAAAGGATAATAGTGACAAATCAATCAATAACCATACTTCCTCGTGGGATCGACTACCCGGACTCAAAAAATCCACTTACTACTTGATGCAATATCGTGCACTTGCGATAAGTTACACCAAACACGTGTCAAGGTTTTGGCGCTATTGCTGGGAATGTATTAGTGTTATTTTGAAATATTAGATTATTGACTATTGTTATATATACAACTTTTTCTTTGTTGTAGATTCTCTTTTCTATACGAAGGATGTATAATCGCGATTTAGTTTCACTAAATCCCGAGATTGAAGCAATATTCAGAAGAAGGCAAAGAGAACAAAAAACGAGCATTAATTCCTCACCATCAATGGCAGACGAACCAAACCCACATCTCCTCCAAGGAAATGACAACGAATGAATTCCTCCGGTAGGAGGAATACCAAATACTAAAAACAATGCTCAAAACATTTAACATCGACAACATCCTATTGTGCCGGAAATAGATGAAAACGACATGCTCTTTGAGGAATTCGTGAACCCCCCATCATTGAATGTGCAAGCAAATGTGATCTATCCAAAATTTGGAGTGGACAATTTCCAAATCCGACCGGATGTCAAAAATATATTATCCAATAACAACTCATTCTATGAGAGAACCGACGAGAAACCATATCTCCATATTAACCGGTTTGTGAAGATTTGTGGAAATTTCAAGTATCCACATGTAAATGACGAGGCGATAAAAAATAGACTTTTGTGCACACTTTGAAGGACCGAGCAAGAGAGTGACTGGATACTTTGCCACCATGAAGCATAACAAATTGGCCCGAATTTGTTCAGAAATTCACCACTAAATATTTTCCACCAATAAAAGTGGTGAAACTCAAATGCGAAATCTCTACATTTCGTTAACAAGATTCGGAGCCATTTCATGAAGCATGGGAGAGATACAAGGATATACTACGAAGATGTCCTAACTATGGCTTCAATATGGGAGTACAAGTAAATTACTTCTATTCTGGACTCTTACCTACATGCCAAGCCAATGTCGATTCATCATCAAAGGGATCACTTGGAAACAAAACTATGAGAGAGGCTTATGTCGGCACAAATTAAAGCTTTATCAAAGAAAGTCGAAGACATGTCTCTTCCTCAATCTGTGAAGATGGTCCAAAGTCCACAATTTTTAGCTCTTTCATGTGAAATTTGTGGAGAAACCCATAATAGCACTATGTGTCCCTTAGTACAACAGGAGCAGTCATTCCCACCACCAGAACAAGTGGCCTATGCTCAGAATTTCCAAAGGCAAGCATACAATTCTTGCGGGCCAACATACAATCCAGGGTACAAAATTCATCCCAAGTTTTCTTATGCAAACAACAATAATGTGTTGAATCCAACACATCAATAAAAGAAGCCCAGGTGGGAAGAAGCAATCACGAAGCTAGCCGAACAACAACTGAAGTATTAACAACGCAATGATGCTTCAATTTAAACCCTGGGGACACAAGTTAGCCAAATGGCTAAAATTATTTCATAAAGATACCAAGGCATGTTACTTAGCAATTCCGGGGTAAACCCAAGGAAGGCTGTCCAGGCTATCACAACAAGAAGTGGAGTGCAGTTGCCCGAAATTACTATAGGAAACCATCTGGAAAATAAGAAAATAAACAAACTCAAGAACCGAAAAAAGAATCTGAATCAGAACCTTCATCTAAAAAAGGTCCAGTTGATGTGTTCCACCAATCCCGTTTCCTCAACGGTTTAAGAATCACAAGCTCAATGCGCAATTCGGTAAATTTTGGGAAATTTTCAAAAAGCTACACATCAACATACCTTTTGTCGATGCTCTAGCATAAATGCCAAGCTATGCCAAATTTATGAAAGATATTATTTCTAATAAACGAATCCGTGAAGAACATGAGACTGGCATGTTAACAGTGGAATGTAGCGCAATACTAAAAAGAAGTTGCCGCCCAAGCTAAAAGATCCAGGAACTTTTACAATCCCGTGTACAATTGGTGAAGTGAATATTAGCAAAGCTCTTTGTGATTTAGGGGCAAGTATCAATTTGATACCCCTATCAATTTTCAAAAAACTAAACTTGGGAGAAGCGAAAGCAACAACAGTTTCACTATAATTAGCTGATCGGTCAATCAAATATCCACGAGGGATATTAGAAGATGTACTGATCAAGGTTGACAAATTCATATTTCCAGCAGATTTTATCATCCTTGACATGAAGGAAGATGAGGATATTCCTATTATCTTGGGACGCCCATTTCTTGCAACCGGGCATGCGAAGGAAATCTAATTCTTAGAGTGCAAGATGAATGTGTCGCTTTCAATGTCCTAAAATCTTTGACTCATCCTCCCACAAACAACTTTTGTCTAATAATTGATGCAATTGATGCCATGATGACCGAGTCATTAGAGAATATTCTATCAAAAGACCCTCTTGAGACATGTATTGCAAATTCTTTGACCAATATGGAAGAGGAATATCATTTGGCCCAAACTGTTAACTATCTGGAAGCACTACCACCTTTCAGAAGACCTTCACACTTCGAAGAATTGGAATATGAACAACATCTTCGGAATCTGATGTTAAAAGACCGTGTTTGCCAATTTGTAAGAAAATTGGATGGGAAGCTTCTCCCCGACTCATAGAAGGCGTTTAAGCAGTTTGTGAATATAAAATCAGAGGAAGATGTGAGCCACAATCACAACTATTGTACATACAAGTAAGTATATTTAATTTTTGTCGTTTTGTGAGATTTTCTGAATAAAAAAGTGATATGCAATAAATGCATTTATTATTCTATTGAGTAGTTGAAGTGCGATTAATGCAGTCACAGATTTGATAAATAATTTAACTTTATTTTGCATCTATAAATAAACATTACACTTGTTTCTTTTCTGCATTCCTCAAACTTGCATTTCTCTCATTTTCCCTCTCAAATAACTTTCTTTTCAAAAAAATAGAATCATCATCTTCCGCAAAAATATTTAACTCCATCTGTATTTTTGGCGGAGCTAATCATGGTACAGAGGCTTGCTACAGAAGCAGCCCACAACTTGGGTCATACCTTAGGAGAAAAATACATTCATGTAGTTTACGGAGGAGGAAGTCTAGAATTAATGGGACGCGCTCCTGCTTCTGCCTATATAGAAAGAGTAAAAATATTGGAATCATTTCAAAATCTCTGGCTGAAAGTAATGTCACCGGGACAACCACCGGAGATGAGTTCAGAACTATGAATATGCAAGACTGCAACATGATGATTAATGCCGATGCCTTTATCACCCTTCCGGATGGTTTTGGCACTCTTGAGGAATTTTTTCATATGGTTACCAGATCTCAGCTGAATGTTCATAATAAACCAATAGGTCTACTAAACGTGGTTTCTACGATGATTTACTATCATTCGTCAAATACTCTTCTGAAAAAGATTTTATTTCTGAGCGTGTTAAACGAATCATAGTCATTGCAACAACACTAGAAGAGATGATTAAAACACTTATTGAATTTGTTCCTGAACTAGATCCAGCTCTAGCTAATATTGTTTGGATGGAAGATTTCACTGTGCGAAAATGCAAAATTGATGCATTCTTTTCCCTTTGATATCACACTTGTTGTTTTTACTTCTTAGCGTGTGTAATAGAAGGAGTTTCTTGGCGTGTGTATGTGGCAGCTTAAGGAGTTTCTTTTTTATCTCTTGACTGTAACACCCCCGATATATTCAGGAATATTACAGCGCCGTAAATCCTTTACATAAGGATTTACAAGGCTGGAGAATTGAACAGACATTAACAGGTACAAATGAATGGAAGTAATGGAATTGAGATACAACAGTTCTGACCAAATACTGAAAATACAATTGTTCAACGGAAACTTATTAATACATCACCAAATTCAAATTCATCATAAACGACTACGTACTCGAGTACTTATTGAAATAACCAACAAACAACAGTCAAATAAACCCGGCCGGAACATCACTCTGGACCCTCGTCGTCATGCATCTCTAGTGGTTGTTTTCCCGCTCTCCTGGATCCTGAACATAAACAAAATATTCAGCCCCGAATGGGTTAGCACAACGATGCTAGTACAAGTACCACAACATATTATTCATATCTCACGAAGAATAATAACATAAATGACAAATATACCAACGAGTCTTCTCCTACGAGAAACTCATAAATGACATACACAACTGATAATCACAACAAGATATCATAACATACACATGGTAATTCCGACGATCCAGCATTCGCTGCCTAGAACCCACGATGATCCCGTCAGATCAACCCATGGTAGAAAAACCCGTCCGATGATCCAGCGCACGCTAGCATAGATCCCTCGATGATCCCGTCGGACCAACACGAGGTGGACATACAATAACTACATACATGCACGACAATATGTATAACATCAATACATAATACAAATAAGGTACTTGACTCGATTCGAAGACAAGAACAATACTTCCACGAAAACGAACACTCGAAGGTCGCCCCCCCCCCCCTCAATCAATCATGTAACAAGCTCGAACCTTAACATAAGAAATAATATAGAATTTATCTCACGTCGTACAAATGTCTAACAATTCGATTTACGGGCAAAAGCTCATAAAATGTAATCTGCCTGAACTTCTTAGCGCACGCTAAGTACTCTGTGTAGCGTGCGTTAAGTCTGCTCGATAGCGCATGCAAAAATAAAGCCTAGCGTACGCTAACTATGCATGGTCAGTACTTCACTAATCAGCCGACCGACTCGTCTAATGGCCTAACGTACGTTACGTACCAAATGTAGAGTATGTTAACTCATGCTCGATAGTGCACATTAATCTGCATAGCTTAGCGTGCGCTAACTATGCATGGCAGTTTACTACTGGGCAGTAGACTGATCTCAACATGATCAAACCAAATGAAATCTTCAGTGTTAATTCATGTTACCTCCATGAATATCATGCTCATACGGTTATGAATGATCTTATGGATAACAAAAACTTCGGATTCAAGAGTATGTATACGATTATGAAACCATATTCCATTTCGATTACAATTCTTCATGCGATAATTCGGAAGGCTTAACGGTCGATATCAACACCTTTATATCAATCAAAAACTATCATTCTGTAGTTTGATTAACATTCCATCTTTACAAGATAAATCCTTCCATGATCAATCCTTTAGATTCGTCTAACAATAATGATGTTAAAGTCAAGTCCATGATTGCTATTAAAACAGCTACTAGATTCGGATTACCAATGATAGAATCTTCCTCTACTTGTTCATTGTAATAAAATTCGAATCATGATGTTCATAATCAAGGTACTTAAGGCATAATCATCTCAATATTCAAAACATGATGTGGTTTGGATAATTCACCCAAGAAACTCATTATTTTGCTAGCATGATCATATTATTCTCCATAACACGAATATAGAGTTGGAGATAGAATCAACATACCTTAATATGATGAAATCACTGAACTTCAAAGGTAGAATCTGACTCCGGTTGGTTATATGTCACTCCAAGGTGCTACTTCTCTTCAATGATTAATAACAGGAAGTATCCAATGTCCAATGATCAAGTGGATGTGTTATAAGTGTGTCTAAGGAAGATGATATGCCCTCTGGTCTCTCAAAAACGAAAGATGAACGAAGGAAATGAGAACAAAATGGAGTGCTGGCCCATATATAAACTTTCTGTACAAAAGCAGATTAGCGCACGCTACCTATACATCCTTAGCGCGCGCTAATAAGAGTTGACTCCAAACTGTCCAGATTCATTCACGGGAATATTATCCGGTCCTACATCTGGCTGGCGTATGTGTTAGCCGCCTAGCTCAATAATCGATTACCTAGCGCACGCAAGTCCTACATTCATAGCGTGCGCTAGTAGTAGCCGATAGCGTGCATTAAGATACCTTCTTAGCGTACGCTATCACGAGTTTGCATGAGAAAATTTGCATAAAGATATACTTATGTACAAAGATACCAATGTGAGAAATAACGTACTCAAATTATCGAGATCATAAATCCGAATGATACAGGGTTCGAATACAGATGAGATACACAATAATAAATCCGGATATTACATACTCTCCTACTAAAAAGGAGTTTCGTCCCGAAACTCAAGACGAAAATAACTCTGGATATCTGGATTTCATACTATTTTTCGTTTTCCATGTGGCTTCTTCCACTCCATGATGTGACCACTGAACTTTGACCAAAGCGATTGGTTTGTTCCTCAACTGTTTCACTCGACTCTCGAGTATCTTGACCGGTCTTTCTTCAAACGTCCCATCCTGCTCGACCTCGATCTCCCCGAAATCAATGACATGACTAGGGTCCGGTATATATCTCCATAACTGGGATACGTGAAATACGTTATGAACATGGCTCAACGACGGCGGCAATGCCAATCTGTATGCCAACTCTCCAACTCTCTCAAGGATCTCGAACGGTCTGATATATCTCGGACTCAACTTTCCCCTTATTCCAAAATGGAAGATTCCTCGAGTAGGAGAAACCTTTAAAAGTACGTGGTTTCCAGTACTGAACTCCAAAGGGCGACGACGTACGTCTGCGTAAGATTTCTGGCGACTCTGGGCGGTCAACAGCCTTTCACGAATCAAGGCTATCTTCTCTCGAGTCTGTATGATCAACTCTAGTTCTGTCCCGATCAAGTCTGATGAATCGTCCAAACATAGGGGCGATCTACATCTCCTCCCGTATAATGCCTCAAACGGTGCCATCTTAATGGAAGCATGCCAACTATTGTTGTAGGTAAATTCAATCAACGGCAGATGAACTTCCCAATCAATTGACCAATCTAAGGCACAAGCCCTCAGCATATCTTCCACCATTTGAATAGTCCTCTCGGATTGTCCATCAGTCTGTGGGTGATAAGCTGTGCTGAAGTTCAATTCGGTTCCTAAGGCCTTATGAACTGCTTTCCAAAAGTGAGACACAAAAAGGCCGTCTCGATCAGAAACAATGGTCTTTGGCATACCATGCAATCGAACTATCTCCGAAATAAATACTCGTGCCAACCTCTTTGGTCCACACATGTCCTTAATGCCTAGAAAATGAGCTGATTTGGTTAAACGATCAACTATCACCCAAATCATGTTCATTCTTGTCTTGGTTCTCGGCATACTAGTGATAAAGTCCATCGATATGTCCTCCCAGTTCCATTCAGGAATCGGGAGCAACTTCAACATTCCGCCAGGCCGTTGATGCTCGATCTTAACCTGCTGACATGTCAAGCATTTCGAAACATAGTCCGCTACATCTTTCTTCATGTTGCCCCACCAGAAATTCTGCTTCAAGTCCTTATACATCTTATTGGTGCCCGGGTGGATAGAATAGGGCGAACTGTGAGCTTCCTTCATAATTGTCTGTTTCAGAACATCGACATCGGGAACGCATAGTCGGTTCTGAAATCTCAAAACTTCATCATCGTGAATTACGAATCCGGCGGCCTTCCCCTTGATCACTTCATCACGTAACCGAATCATCAGAGGATCATCTGCCTATCTAGATTTGATTTCTTCGGTTAATGATGAAGTTATTTCCATCACGCACAGTTGTCCTTGGACTCTTTGTAACCACACTTAAATTCCTTCTCGAATCATATCTCGTTGAAGGCTAAGTTGGGAGGTCAGCGTCTCCAGCATCTGAATAGAAACAGGCTTGCGGCTGAGTGCATCGGCCACTACATTCGCTTTGCCTGGATGATACAAAATCTCCAAGTCATAGTCCTTAATCAGTTCTAACCATCTTCTTTGCCGCATGTTCAACTCTTTCTGACTGAAGATGTATTTGAGACTCTTGTGATCCGTAAAGATCTGACAGTGAGTCCCGTACAGATAATGCCTCCAGATCTTTAAAGCAAAAACTACTGCTGCTAGCTCCAAATCATGTGTTGGGTAATTCACTTCATAAGGTTTCAGCTGTCGCGACGCATAAGCGATCACCTTGTCATTCTGCATCAATACGCATCCGAGTCCTTGGTTCGAAGCATCACTGTAAACTATGAATCCTCCAGTCCCCTGTGGAAGTGTTAAAATCGGTGCGGTCGTCAATCTCTTCTTCAATTCATCAAAGCTAATCTGACATAATTCGTTCCACTCAAACTTTTGAGTTTTCTGTAGGAGTCGAGTAAGTGGGCGAGAAATTTTGGAAAACCCTTCCACGAACCGACGATAATACCCAGCAAGTCCTAAGAAACTTCGGACTTCTTTCACGTTCTTTAGAGGCTTCCAATCCAAAACCGCTTCGATCTTCTGAGGATCTACTCGGACTCCTTCAGCTGACACCACATGACCGAGGAACATTACTTCCTTTAGCCAGAATTCACACTTAGAGAGTTTGGCGTACAGTTGCTCGCTTCTTAAAAGTTCTAATACAGTCCGTAAATGCTGTGCATGCTCTTCCGAGTTCTTAGAATACACCAGAATGTCATCAATGAACACGACCACAAATTTATCTAAATATTCGATGAACACTCGGTTCATCAACTGCATGAATACAGCAGGTGCATTAGTGAGACCAAACGGCATTACTACAAACTCATAGTGTCCGTAGCGAGTTCTGAATGCTGATTTCGGAACATCAGATTCCTTAATCCTCAGTTGATGATACCCTGATCTCAGATCGATTTTAGAAAATACTGTTGCCCCTTGCAACTGGTCAAACAGATCATCAATCCATGGCAACGGATACTTGTTCTTAATCGTCATCTTGTTCAGCTCTCGATAGTCAATACACAGTCGAAGCGATCCATCCTTCTTTCGGACAAAAAGAACTGGCGCTCCCTGCGGCAAACGCTTGGCTGAATATAGCCTTTGTCCAGTAACTCCTCCAGCTGCTTTTTCAGTTCATACATCTCAGTAGGTGCCATACGATACGGCACCTTAGAAATTGGTGTAGCTCCGGGTTCCAGCTCAATGGTGAATTCTACATCACTTCGTAGAGGTAGTCCAGGTAACTCGTCAGGAAATACATCTGGAAATTCGTTCACAACAGGAATGGGCGAAAGTTCCACCATTCCATCTTCTTTCTTCATTGCATAACACCAGTATCCAGTACAGCCCTGTTTCAACAATTTGACAGATTTCATCGCCTTGATCAACTTTCCTGAGCTTCCCGATTTCCATCCCTCAAATAGTATTTTGGAACCATTGTCAGCGATCAGCGAGATATTCCTCCTTCAGTAGTTTACAATTGCTCCATATCGATTAAGCCAATCGTCTCCGAGTATCAGGTCGTCTCCTTGCATTTCTATTACAATCAAATTTGAGAGCCACTCTCTGCCTCTAAATGATACAGGGAAATTTCTGGTTTCTAAGTTCCTGACAATCCTCTCTCTACTCGGTAAACCAACAACATAAGGTTCACAAGTATGAAAACCAGAAATTTTCAAACGATTTACACAAGACAATGATATAAAAGAATGCGTAGCTCCTGTATCGAATAAAATGTTAACTGGCTGGGAAAGGATCTGGACAGTACCTGATGCGACAGCAGCATCCTGATTGTCTGTTTTTCTCATCTCGTACAGACGTTGGGGAACAGATCCGGCACTCGATGTACCCTTTCGGTCCCACTGTCCTCTGCCTCGCCCGCGGCCAAAATTCTGAGGCATCTGAACACTTTGCTGTGTCTGTTGGATACTGGCTTCCTTCTGGACTGTCTGTGGTGTACGGGCTCTAAAAGACTTTGCAGCCTCTTCACAGAACACCGCACGATGTCCCTCTCGACCACAATCAAAACAAGTCACGACAGGTAGGGGCAATTCCGTCGATAGTGCCCCGTCTAGGTGCAGTTAAAGCATTTCCTGATAACATCAGTCATAGTTGATGTTGCTCCGAAGTTCTTTCCGCTCCTAACTGGGTGCGGAGGTTTCTTGAAAGAGTGAAAGGATGACTGGGCCTTGCGGGGCCCGCTGTTCTTGTGCTCTGTAAAAGTACCAGAGACTTTCTGCTTCTTGGATTCTATAAATTTCTCCATAGCTTCTTCCTTGATCTCATACGCCAACGCCTTATCCTGGTATTGACGGAGTGTGGTACATTCAAAACCGGACATGTACCTCTGGATTTCTGGTTTCATCCTCATATCAAAATGGATCATCATTTCTGCATCTGTTCTGACCAGATGTCGAACAAATGCCAGCTGTTGGTTAAACGTCTTAATTGCCTGAGATACTGGCACATCTGAAGGCTGAGCGGAGAAAAACTCCCGAACTTTGGCTTCCCTCACAGGACAAGGGCAGTACTGAGCTTCCATCATCAATTTAAACTCTGTCCAATCAGCATCATGGTCTACAGGCCGGATGGCTTCCCACCATTCGGACGCTTCCCCTATCAGAAAATATTGAGCGATAGAGGCTCTCCGGTCGTCTGGGCAGTTAATTCCGGCAAATATTTTCTCCAGTTCCTTCAACCAATGGTCCCAGGTGGGAGTCTCAGAAATGCCATCGAATTTGGGTGGTTGCATCTTCGGCGCCTCTTGCAGCCACCGGTCACCTCGATTTCCCATGTCCGGGATCCCTTGATATTTCTCTCCCTGCTGTAGTCCCACCGACACTTGCATTCGGTCCACGACTTGGGCGAACTGAGTCATCTGGTTCAGCACCTGACGAAGGATTTCTGGTATAGCAGGTTCCGGTTCGTTATTAATAGATCTTTGTGGCTCGCCTGAGCTATGACTGGCCTGATTAAAAGGCGACGCTTCCCTTTCAGCATTCCTTCGTCCGCGTCCACGACCGCGACCACGTCCACGTCCGCCTCTCAACATACTGTAAGCATAAATACTCAATATACAGGAAACAATATTGTTCGAATGCTCAAGTACAAGGAAATATAACATGTAAATGACGAGATAGAGTTTAGGAACTTACAACCACCGCTCGCACGAAGACGTAGGCAGTACAGTGATGTTATTCGCGGCTGGTTACCTTAAAAGACATAAATGACCCCTATTTTAACCCAACGGCCTAGATATCCATAATCTTAGCTCCGATACCATATTCTGTAACAACCCCGATATATTCAGGAATATTACAGCGCCGTAAATCCTTTACATAAGGATTTACAAGGCTGGAGAATTGAACAGACATTAACAGGTACAAATGAATGGATGTAACGGAATTGAGATACAACAGTTCTGACCAAATACTGAAAATACAATTGTTCAACAGAAACTTATTAATACATAACCAAATTCAAATTCATCATAAACGACTACGTACTCGAGTACTTATTGAAATAACCAACAAACAACAGCCAAATAAACCCGGCCGGAACATCACTCTGCACCCTCGTCGTCATGTAGCTCCAGTGGTTGTTTTCCCGCTCTCCTGGATCCTGAACATAAACAAAATGTTCACCCCCGAAGGGGTTAGCACAACGATGCTAGTACAAGTACCACAACATATTATTCATATCTCACGAAGAATAATAACGTAAACGACAAATATACCAATGAGTCTTCTCCTACGAGAAACTCATAAATGACATACACAACTGATAATCACAACAAGATATCATAACATACACATGGTAATTCCGACGATCCAGCGTTCACTGCCTAGAACCCACGATGATCCCGTCAGACCAACCCGTGGTGGAAAAACACGTCCGATGATCCAGCACACGCTAGCGTAGATCCCCCGATGATCCCGTTGGACCAACACGAGGTGGACATACAATAACGACATACATGCACGACAATATGTATAACATCAATACATAATACAAATAAGGTACTTGCCTCGATTCGAATACAAGAACAATACTTCCACGAAAACGAACACTCGAAGGTCCCCCCCCCCTCAATCAATCACGTAACAAGCTCGAACCTTAATATAAGAAATAATATAGAATTTATCTCACGTCGTACAAATGTCTAACAATTTGATTTACGGCCAAAAGCTCATAAAATGTAATCTGCCTGAACTTCTTAGCGCACGCTAAGTACTCTATTTAGCGTGCGCTAAGTCTGCTCGATAGCGCACGCAACAACAAAGCCTAGCGTACGCTAACTATGCATGGTCAGTACTTCACCGATCGGTAGTGACTTCGTCGATGGCCTAACGTACGTTACGTACCAAACGTAGCGTACGTTAACTCATGCTCGATAGCACATGTTAATCTACATAGCTTAGCGTGCACTAACTGTGCATGGCAGTTTACTACTGGGCAGTAGACTGATCTCAACATGATCAAACCAAATGAAATCTTCAGTGTTAATTCATGTTACCTCCATAAATATCATGCTCATACGGTTATGAATGATCTTACGGATAACAACAACTTCGGATTCAAGAGTATGTATACTATTATGAAACCATATTCCATTTCGATTACAATTCTTCATGCGATAATTCGGAAAGCTTAACGGTCGATATCAACACCTTTATATCAATCAAAAACTATCATTATGTAGTTTTATTAACATTCCATCTTTACAAGATAAATCCTTCCATGATCAATCCTTTAGATTCGTCTAACAATAATGATGTTAAAGTCAAGTCCATGATTGCTATGAAAACACCTACTAGATTCGGATTACCAATGATAGAAGCTTCCTCTACTTGTTCATTGTAATAAAATTCGAATCATGATGTTCATAATCAAGGTACTTAAGGCATAATCATCTCAATATTCCAAACATAATGTGGTTTGGATAATTCACCCAAGAAACTCATTATTTTGCTAGCATGATCATCTTATTCTCCATAAAACGAATCTAGAGTTGGAGATAGAATCAACATACCTTAATATGACGAAATCACTGAACTCCAAAGGTAGAATCTGACTCTGGTTGGTTATATGTCACTCCAAGGTGCTACTTCTCTTCAATGATTAATAACAAGAAGTATCCAATGTCCAATGATCAAGTGGATGTGTTGTAAGTGTGTCTAAGGAAGATGATATGCCCTCTGGTCTCTCAAAAGCAAAAGATGAACGATGGAAATGAGAACAAAATGGAATGCTCACTACTAGAAAGAGGGCTATCCTTGACGCGCATTTTATGACGCTCGCTGAAAGATGACGCTCAAAAATTAGCGTCATAAAATAAGAGTCATTTTTCTATTGGGGATGACTCGTTTTCAGAAGCGTCATAACATATGAGTCATAATCAGTTAAACGGGGAAGTGAAAAATACAAGTGCCTATATTCAATTATTCATCTTCACTTTCAATCGACCAGAACACACACACATAAAACATTCACCTTGCCCTAATCTATTCATTTTCACTGATTGCAACCATCCACCGCCGCCACTCCGTCACCGTCACCGTCGCCACTCCGTCACCGTCACCATCGCCACCCACCAGGTAAAACTTTGTTATCATTACGAATTTAAAGGGTTGAAATATTGAACGTATTTTCAGTTCCTATTTGTTTATGTTACTTGTTATCTGTTGTAGAGTTTTTGTTTATAGTGAGTGTTTATTAGGGACTATTAGTTCACAGCATACAGAACCATTAGTTGTCTTGCCCTCTTGAACTCTGATTATCTGTGTAACTAAGAATTAAAATACTTGAATATTTGTAAACATACATAGTCTGATTTGCTGGGTTCTGATTCTGTTATACACTTACTCGACATTTAGGTAATGGATAAATCTTGGATTTTGTCCGATCGATTATCAATCGCATACGAGGAAGGTGTGAATGCCTTTTTAGAGTTTGCACAATGCAATAACCCAATTTCCGACGCCATTCCGTGTCCTTGTGTAAATTGTATCAATTTGTGTCACACTTCCATCTCCAACGTGCGTTATCACCTGTTTAAAGACGGTTTCGATGAGAATTATAGTGTTTGGTCCTTCCATGGAGAAAATTCATCTAAGGATGAAGCTCAATGCCCTAATGAGTCTAGACCTCCCGAGTTCGATTACACAAAGGAGATGCTACATGAGGCCTTCACATATGAAGAGAATGAACCTAGTTTATTGAAGTCACTTCTCGAAGAATGCGACAAGCCACTGTATGAAGGGTCTAAGTATAATGCACTAAATGGATTGCTGAAATTCCAACATTTGAAGGGTCAATTTGGTTGGTCTGATACAAGCTTTGATGCTTTATTGGGCGAGCTAAATGATGTTTTGCCTTCAAATAATACAATCCCTAAGTCGATATACGAGGCCAAGAAGTTGCTAAAAGGAATAAGCATAGAATACATTAAGTATCATGCTTGTGAGAATGATTGTGTCTTGTTCTGGGATGAGCACAAGGATGCTTCTCAATGTCCAACTTGTGGCACTTCTCGGTGGAAGGAGAATAGCAAGACGGTGCCGAGAAAAGTTGTTTGGTATTTCCCGCCCATTCCTAGATTTAGAAGAATGTTCTCGTCACCAGAAACCGCACATGACCTAACTTGGCACGCGCAAGGTCGGGTCAGTGATGGCAAGCTAAGACATCCTTGTGATTCCTCATCTTGGAAGCTTGTTGACGACAAGTGGAATGAATTTGGAAAGGAAGATAGGAATCTGAGATTAACCTTGTCCGCAGATGGTATAAACCCTCACAAGTCATTAAGTGCAAAGTATAGTTGTTGGCCGGTTACCCTAGCAACATACAATCTGCCTTCTTATTTGTGTATGTCAAGAAAGTTCATGATGTTGACTTTACTGATATCAGGTCCAAGGCAACTGTAATGATATTGATGTCTACTTGGCACCACTAATAGCAGATCTGAAACAGTTGTGGGAACCTTGCGTTAAGACGTATGATGCTTATAAGAAACAGTTCTTCAATCTAAAAGCAGTCTTACTTTGGACTATAAATCACTTTCCCGCGTATGGTGACCTGTCGGGGTGTGTTACCAAAGGTTATAATGCGTGTCCAGTATGCTCAGAGGATACCTACTCACAGTGGTTGCCAAAATCCAAAAAAGTATGCTTCCTCGGGCATAGAAGATTCCTCCCACTTACACATCCCTTTCTCAAAAGAAAAAAAGATTTCAATAATGAACAAGAGAGCGGTGTGATGAAAAAACCGAGATCAGCTGAACAAGTTTACGACTATCTGGAAGGTTTTACGACTAAATGGGGGAAGCAAAAAAGGCAAAGAAGGAAGTTATCTGGAGGGCGTTAAAGAAGAAAAAATCAAAGAATAAAATGCCACGTCGGCAGAGAAGGCCAAAAAAGAAAAAAGAAACTATCGATGCGAGATCAAAAGTTTGGCGTAAAAAATCAATCTTTTTTGAACTAGAGTACTGGAAGCATTTGCTTGTTCGTCATCCGTTAGATGTTATGCATATAGAAAAGAATGTATGTGAGAGTGTTTATGGGACATTACTGAATTTGCAAGGCAAGACGAAGGATGGTTTAAAGGCACGACAAGATCTCGAGGAGTTAGGGATTAAGCCTGAGTTAATAAGTCAACCAAAAGGGAAGGGTCATTATCTGCCGCCTGCCATATGCACATTAAATAGCACGGAGAAACGCATGTTTTATGACACGCTGTCTAACATAAAAGTGCCTGATGGGTATTCCTCCAATTTCAAGAATCTCGTGTCCGATGATAATTCGAAGATGAATGGATTGAAGTCCAACGACTGTCACGTACTAATGCAACAGATTCTTCCTTTTGCAATAAAGGGGGTGTTAGACGTGAAACTTAGGAAGACTATTATAAGATTGTGTCACTTCTTCAACGAGCTGTGTAGTAAAGTAGTTGATGTTAGTAAGCTAGGCAAGCTGCAAAGTGACATCGTAGTAACTTTGTGTTTACTAGAGAAGTATTTTCCGCCTTCGTTTTTCGATGTCATGATTCACTTGATGGTGCATTTAGTCAGAGAGGTCAGGTTATGTGGCCCAGTCCACTTTAGGTGGATGTATCCGTTTGAGAGGTACATGAAAACACTAAAAAGGTTATGTATGAAATCATTATCGACCCGAGGGCTGCATGGCAGAATGTTATGTGGCAGAGGAAGCATTAGAATTCTGTTCCTATTACTTGGAAAACATGAAATCAATTGTCAATCCTCATGATCGTGCTGATGAAAGAAACCGCACTGGTAAACCTTTATCGCAGGCTACCATCCGTGCTGTGGATTCTAAGTTACTTGATCAAGCTCATCTTTATGTATTAGGAAACTTCGCCGACGTTGAACCATACATAAAACAGCATATGTTAGAACTGAAGGATCTTAACCCGCGTCGAAATAATACATGGTTGCAGAGCCAACATAGTCGGACGTTTATTGACTGGTTTAAGAACGAGGTTGAAAAGTGTTTGGCTAACGGGGAAAATATCGGTGATAGTGTTCGTTGGTTGGCAAAAGGCCCTGATTTTGCTGTTAGTAAATATACCGGGTTTGCCGTAAATGAGTATCAATTCCATACAAAAGAGCGTGATGAATATAAAACCACTCAAGGTAGTGGAGTATCTATAATTGCAAATGCTATGCAGATTGCTAGTGCAAAAGACTCCAATCCGGTGTACGGCGCTGTTACCTACTTCGGTCGTATATTGGAAATATGGGATCTTGATTATCGTACATTTACGGTTCCTGTTTTCATGTGTGAGTGGGTAGATAGTCGTGGAGTAAAAAAAGATGATTTAGGATTCACGGTGGTTAACTTTGATAGGCTTGGTCATGGGTCTGAACCCTTCATATTACCTAGTCAAGCAAGACAAGTTTTTTATGTTCAGGATCAACAAGATAGGAACCTGTCTGTTGTTGGCTTCACACCACATAGGATGCATAAGTATGGAGATAATAATGGTGAAACTGATGATGTGTTTGAATTTGATGTTACACAAGATATGAACCTGTCTTTAATAGACCTAGACGATGATTTTAAGTGTACCCGCTCGGATGACGAGGGCATATTCGTTTTAGATCATTAGTTTTTGGTATGAAATAACTATTTATTTGTTAAAGTCTGTCAAGCATTATTGATTATTTAAAGTTGTTGGTATGAAAATAACTGTTTATTTTGTTTATTTTAAACAAGTTGCTTTTTGGTAATAAAAGATGGCCTCGATTTCTGATTCGGACCGCGAAGATAATGCGGGTTCTGATTCTGAGCAGAATTTGGATGCCGAATTAGATTCCAAATCGCATAGAGGCCCGACAATAAAAGCGAAGGCGAATAAAAAAACAGTTATTAATTATAATAAAAGAGGTGTGCCAACTGGACCGGGAGCAAAAAAACTGTCTACTTTTGAGGGATTGGTGGCAAGATCTATGGTTCTCATAACCTATGATTCTTGGTTGCACGTAGATAACGAAACAAAGGAAGCTTGTTGGCAATATGTTAAGGTAAGTATTTTATTATTTATATCTAACTATGTTTTAGTTTTAGTATTTTATTCTAACTATGTTTTGATTCATTTTTTACGTTTCAGACACATTTTGAACTTCACCAAAAGAGTCGGAAGCAAGTTCTCCAATCAATCGGGACAAAGTAGAAAAACTTCAAACATTATCTTTATAAGAAGTTCATTAAGCCACTAAAAGATGATAAGTCTAAGGCGGCCAGGAATCAATTATATACTCCTCCTGCAAAGTATCCGTCCGTGAAAAAAAAAGACTGGAAACTTTTCGTATCACAAAGAACTAAGACTTCATTTGAGGTATTTTTTTTAAGTTTCCAAAAACAGTTATTTATCACAAAAACAGTTACTAACATGTTAATATATACTTATGAAGGACATAAGTCAGAAGGCTTCAGCTAACCATTCACGTAATAAGTACAACCATCATTTGAGCCGAAAGGGATATGCCGGACTCATTTCTGAGATAGTATGTAATTTATTGCTTATGTTAACTTTTTTATTGCTTATGTTGATGCTTTTTAACTTTTGCTTTTAACTTTTTTAGATAGAAGAAACCGGCAAAGAGGAAGAGGAGATTGATAGGGTAGAATGTTGGAAAAAAGCAAGAGAAAAGAAAAAAGGAGGTTTCGACCCAGCTGTCCAAAAAGTTCTCGATAGAATTGTAAGTATTCATATTTAACAGTTTTATTTTGGTATGTTTTAGTTAGTTTTGTTAACTTTCAGTTAGATTTAATAGTTTTATTTAAAGTTTGACTTTTGATGTTAAGTTATTTGGTGTTCAGTTAGTTAAAGTTGTGACCTTCTAGCTTTAGTAGATCTAGGAAATTAGATGGACTAGATCAGGTCTCCCTTTGCAGATTGGTGCTAACTGTCTATTTTTGGTATGTTTGTTTACTCAGGAGATGCTAAAGAAGGACAAGGATTATTCAGAGGATCCAATGGGATCACTAGATTTGCTTACAGAGGCCCTGGGTACTGAAGAACAACGTGGGCGTGTACGTGGGATGGGTCGATATATAACACCGAACCAGTATTTTTTAATACCCAGGAATGTCAAGCAATACCTGAAACTACATGATAACATGATGAATAAACGGCTAAAAGCTGTTAAAGATGAGTTAAAAATAAGAAGATGGGCAAGTACCAATGATTCGGAGGTTGCAAGTAATTGTCAAATGTGGAGCGATGGAGACGAAGAACCAAATGTAAGTCTTCATTTATCATAAATTCATTGCAATCCTCATGTCTGTTTTAATAATATTGTGTACATTAATTTGTAGGATAAATCATGTTTTCTTGCGGTCGACAATCCTTCAAATATAGTCTCCAAAGGAACCATAATGAATCATATATTAGATGTGAACATTGAAGTTAAGGTGGACACATCTGTTCAAGCAGAAGCTTTGATACCGAATCCAATTCCCGAGGAGTTTGTTGAGACTGTTAAAGATGTCATTGGGTACATACTAAGCTGGCCGAGTCACCTAGTCATTCCATGCTCTGGTTTGGTAAGACTTTTTTATATAAATCAGTTTAATCATTAGAACAAAATGGTTTGGTAAGACTTTTTTATATTTTTGCAGAACAAGATAGTGGCCAAAAAGAAGGAGAAAAAGGCTGATGACAAGGAGAAAAGAATGTAACTGAACAAAGAAGAGAAAAAGAAGGAAAAGAATGCAGGCAGACTTAACAAAGAAGAGAAGAAGAAGAAGAAGAACAAAGAAAAGAAGAAGAAGAAAAAGAAGGAAAAAGAAAAGAAGAAGAAAGAAAAGAAGAAGAAGAAAAGAAGAAGCGACAAAGAGAACCCGACAACGAAGACGAAGCGAAGATGCCAAAAACAGGTACGATGCCAAAAACTGGGAGATTTTTTTAAGATCATATGTTACTTAACATAATTCGATAGTTTATGCTATATATATATATATAAAATAAGTTAGAACTCTCAGGGCCTGTAAATAATAACAATAAAGCCCACCCAATTGGTCATTTGATCTGGGCCGAAGGCCAACAGATCAAATGGATCCAAAGTCGTATTTTAGATTGATGATTAGTTCGGATTGATGAAGCGTTGCATCACTTGGTTTGGACAGTTACAACCATTGATGTCAACGGTTATGTAAGTGTATATGGGTGCATGTAAACGTAAGACAGTTAGTATGTGTGAATATCTTTTGTGTTTGTTTACAGTTGCAGTTGAAGAAGGTTTTGTAACACCCCCAGATTTAACCGGAAATATTACAGCGCCGTGGGCCCCGAGATGGAACCCACAAGGCTGAAGGAAATTTTTGCAAACATTTACAAATGCCCAAAAGGCCAACGACGGTACTATTTTTAAAAACATTCGAAGACGTTATAAAACTCGTTCATCAAACCGTCGTAAAAACTCATTTGAAATCACAAGGCCAAACGGCCGACACTCAAAAGTTTAGAAAACGATTTCCAAAGTAATCTCAGTTACCAGATACCAAAAGAGCGTCTCAAAATACTCACGCATCGGAAAAAGACCAACCAAAAAGATACTCTAGCAGCGGAATACAAGAACCATTCAAGAAACTCAATGCACACAACATGTCCTAGCCAGTATCCTCCGGGAAGCTCATCTCTTCACGATGGCTACAAGCTCGATACTCCAAGAACCTAAAAAGAAATCCCACGACGGGGTCAACCATAATATCCAACAATGATAATCGTCACATCACATTAATAATAACATACCAATGAGAATACAACATAAGAATACGACCAATGTAATCTTACCGCCATAACTTTGCTTACTCAAGTAATTCTTATCAGACTAACCGTTATCACATTTCATATCTCGTACCCAATTAACCAATAAACTCGAACATAATATCTGTATTGCACCTCAAACAATACTCAAGATTCTCAAACTATCATAACCAACTCACGATGCGAAAATATACCATTTCTGACCAATACGATCCATCGAATAATATCATCAAATCCCAAAATGATAACCGATTGTCCATCACAAGACGAATACCAAAGGAAAATACGGAACATACCTCGAGATATAAAGTGCCACGACAATCATATCAGTCTAATCTGAGATCAAATCAATGCAATACGGACACGGTCCTAACACAAGACCTACAAATGCATACTCATATGACCACGTCAATATGATCACAACAATAACAATCATGTATACTCAACGGAAATACGACGATCCAGCGCCCTCAGCATAGATCCCTTTGTTGGTCCTATCAGATCAACATAAGGTGGATAACTAACAATACACATATGAACAACAACACATGATAAAATCAATGATGCGAATTCACAAGATTCCATCAACACAATACTGGTAATCCAACGATCCAGCGCCCTCAGCATAGATCCCCATGATGATCCCGTCGAACCAACGCATGGTGGAAAACCTGTCCAACGATCCAGCGCCCTCAGCATAGATCCCCATGATGATCCCGTCGAACCAACGCATGGTGGACATTCGATCCAGCGCCCTCAGCATAGATCCTCATAATCCCATCGGATTATTTACACAACATAAACAACACAATATGCATACACATATGCAAATCAACACGTTCATCAACATGAACAACATAACATGCACGACAACATGACAACTTACTAGGACGACTCCATGTTCAACAGCATGAAAGAAAATGTACGAGACCAAAATAAATAACACTAAACCATAATCAATATGGAATACTTGCCCCGAGTCCTTCGGGAGCAACCTCGATGTCCAATCATCACCGACGATTATCCGCAACGCTCGACGATCCAAACGTATCATGAACCATAAATACTCGAATCCTCGTCTTTATCACAATGTATCCTCGATACCCAAATATGCCAATAACCGAAATAAATCACATACATTATGATTTAACTCCCAGAATCGGAATGACAACATATAATCATTGCTATATGCATTATAAATGAAATGAAACTGAAACCATTCATTAAACATTATAATTGAGCAAGTAATAACTTGCCTCGATACCGATACGATGACGATGAAGCCGCTACAAATTTCTCGTCATCGATTACAAGCTCCTCGGCTCCCGGCTAAAGCGATTCACGAACGTTCCCGATCACGACCGCAAGCGAGGTTCTATTCACCGATCAATAATCTCAACCTATTGAAGTAACCAAATAACACATATCCGATAACAATTAACAACCGACACGACCAACCAAATCATCTCGACGATTCAACGATATCTACAATCAAACTACAACTCGATGATCATAATCAATCAATACAACCTATCAATAAACCCCAACGGTTCCACAACTATCCCGATTAGACACAAGTCCGAATAATCCAACTCAAACAATTACGAACTCAAAACCACAACACGATTCATAATCCGATTAATTCAACATACGATCGTCTTGCTATGTTAAATTCATCAAAAGTTCCTCAAGAACACTAAGGGATTCGAACTCATGTTCATAACCATTAAAACAACATAATTCGATATCCTTTAACATGAAGATAATCTTCAAATTCGTAATCCAAGTCATGAATCATCGTATTCTTCAATATACATTTTACATAACCTCAAGGATTGTAACAACAACTCCCTAATTATCATCATCTTCCTTCAACATATAGTTCATGTAGCCTCAATAATCGTAACAACAACATCATAATCAACTTCATACGAATCATATACAGATAAAAATACCAAAATCCGAAATCAAAGTGAAGAATTCAACAACATACCTCAAGAACATGAATAACCCAATCAAACCCTTCAAGAATCATTGATATCTTCATATCTAAGCTTCTAATCCATGCCTCCAAGCTCACAATCGACTTAAAAGTTTTTAGAACACACTTAGAAGTGAAGAAGGACGGAAGAACGAAGTGAAATGATCAGGAGAAATGAAAGACGAACTTTCCTTTTATAAACTGCATCGATCTTTACGTACGTTAACCACCAACATTAACGTACGTAATGCACTTAGCGTACGCTAAGCGTTCTTAATAGCGTACGTAATCTCATTTCCAAAACTAACTGACCTGTTTCGTCCAATTGGTTACGTACGTAACATTTCCTTCATTACGTACGTAATATGTACGTTGACTTGCTACAGTAAAACTCTATTTAACGTACGTTATACACTTCTTGTACCGTACGTAATGGGCGGGGTTGACTCGCCTGTCCACATCCATCGCCGACATCGGGTCCCACCTGCCGACCATGACTCGGTCTTGTCTGATTCCCTCATTACGTACGTAATGCTTTAGCCATAACGTACGTAACACAACCAATTTAGCGTACGTAAGTCTTCAACATTAGCGTACGCTAAGTATGCTATACTTAGCCAATTTCAATTGTTACCGCCTGTCTCGACATACCGAAAACACATACACACATACTGAATACATATATTGGATCCAATAACATTCTTATACGATATACCCTATATCGAAAGTACGATAACCTGATACACGATATCCTCAATGCAACTGTCGACCAGATACGACAATTATACCGATACCGACATCTCAGTCCTTTATTTATTTTATCCATAATGTACAGATTCCACGCTGTACAATATAACTCGGATAAAATAATATCAAACAACATTAGTAAAAATTCCGGATATTACAGGTTTGAGCCCAGAAAATCGCGCCTCCGCTGCAAAAAGGACTAAGAAAAGTTATCCGTTGAAAAAAATGATGACGAGAGGTCAGGAGAGAGGAAGGAAAAGAATTGAATAAAGGATGGGATTGAAAATGACTGCAATGATGGTTGATGGACAAGTTGCAAAGGTCGATTGCATAAAAGTGCAATGCGAGGACGATTTGTTTGGGCACCACAGTTACACGTACTTAAATTGGAATGATTTTGACAGTCTATTTGCAATGGATGAGTTAAGCGGGGCTGTCATTGGTTCTTATATCATGTAAGTGATAAATATAGTTTATAAAAAATTGGTACTTGTATGTTAACAGGACTAATTGAATGTAAACTTTGTATGTTTAATTGTTAACAGGTACCTGTATGAGCAAATCAAGAATGGGTCACAAAGAGATCATGGAGTTTGTTTCATGACCCCGACTGCGATCATGCATCATGAACGTAAAGCGAGGGCCAAGAATATCGAGGATGCAAGTCGAGTTATTGCAAAAAGGTTATCTACAAGGAAGCAAAATGACCTCGTCTTATTGCCATACAATCCCGGGTTAGATTTTCGACAACATTTAAATTAATTAATAAAAATTAACAGTAATTAACAGAATTTGATTTTTGTTTTTTGTAGAAGACATTGGGTGTTAGGCGTGCTTAACATGAAGACAAGTACCTGCTATTATCTTGATTCCCTATCGATTAGCGACGTCAGTAATCAGTTCAAGCAAATAGTGGATGTGTAAGTAATCCAAATTATAGAATCTTTATGATGTATGATGTAATACTTAACTGGGTTAATTCTTTGTAGGGCACTTGCATTGTATGATGTAGAAGCTGGAATCAATAAGAGGACTAAACTTAACTGGGTTAATTCTAAGGTTAGTTATTTGTTGACTATTATCTTGTGTTGCTGCTGTTTGTTAAGTAACACTATTATCTTGTGTGTAGTTAGTTGCTGTTTGTTAAGTAACACTACTATAGTTGCAAATATTCTTGAAATGACTTAGTAGATGAATTAGTAGACTGAATTAGTCTTAGATGTATACAATGAGTTCCAATAGTAGACTGATTCTTGTTAAAAGATGTTTTAAGTAGTTTGTGTTTAATAGATGAATTAGTATACTGAATTAGTAGTAGACTTTTCTTGAAATGTTTTTGAAATAACTTCTTGTATAGACTGTTTCATATACAATTTGTGTTTCTTGTGTAGTGTCCACGTCAGGCCGGATGCACCGAATGTGGGTACTTCGAAGTTTATGAAGGAAGTAGTTAAACATGGAGTTCGGGTTCTCGAAAATGACAATGTAAGTACTTAACTGTTTTAAGTAGTTTAAGTAGTAATTAATTGTTTCTAAAATGTTGTTTTATTTGACTAGATTGGTGGTGATAGCAACGAGTACACGGAGGCGGATTTCGACGATATTCGAGAAGAATGGGCAATTTATGTGTCGAATTTCATTTGGAGATAAACAATAATCGTAAACTTGTGTCGAATTTGATTGTATGTTGAATTGTTATGTAATGAATAATGTACTTAATTTTGTACAATTATCAGGTTTATTGTATATAATCAGGTTTATTGTATATAATCAGGTTTATTGTATATAATCAGGTTTTAAAAAATAGAAAAAAAAAATGATTTTTTAAGGTAATGACATGCAAAAACATATGACAGAAAAGTGGGTCGTAAAAGTTATGACGCACTACTACGAAGGTCAAAAACGAGCGTCATAAAATGCGGGTCATAAATGCGCGTCATAGATCGATGACGCACATATGCGAGTCATTAAAATTTATGATGGGTCCATCCTTGACGCGCATTTGCGCGTCATAATTCCTCTTCTTGACGCGCATTGCGCGTCAAGAATAGCCCTTTTTGTAGTAGTGTTGCGCGTCAAGAATAGCCCTTTTTGTAGTAGTGGCTGGCCCATATATAAACTTTCTGTACAAAAGCAGATTAGCGCACGCTACCTATACATCCTTAGCGCGCGCTAATAAGAGTTGACTCCAAAACTGTCCAGGTTCATCCGCAGGAATCTTATCCGGTCCTACGTCCGGATGGCGCATGTGTTAGCCGCCTAGCTCAATAATTGATTACCTAGCGCACGCAAGTCCTACATTTATAGCGTGCGCTAGTAGTAGCCGATAGCGTGCGTTAAGATACCTTCTTAGCGTACGCTATCACGAGTTTGCATGAGAAAATTTGCATGAAGATATACTTATGTACAAAGATACCAATGTGAGAAATAACATACTCCAATTATCGAGATCATAAATCCAAATGATACAGGGTTCGAATACAGATGAGATACACAATAATAAATCCGGATATTACATTGACGCACTTCTATTCACAATTTATGTATTGTTATTTTTGTTTCTGTAATTTTTCTTGTTATTTTTTAATAAGAGCATTGATGGCAGCATAAGGTGACTCTTCGGACTTTCCTGAAGCGCATCTAAGTTATTTGTGTTATACTGTCGGGTATATATTTTCTTTTGTTGTTTTGCCAAACTAATTTTTCTTGCAGATCCAAAAAACGCTTAAGCTAAGCATCATTTTCCATAACAAGGAAGCCTTCTTTAAACCCTTACTCATTTTTACGAAAACTGAGGACAGTTGTTACTTTAAGTTTGGGGGTGGTGTGTTTTGAATGGTTATTTATTTTTGAATTTGTGTGGTTTGTCTAAAATTTTAATTTTGGTGTGATTGGTTTGTTTGTTTGAATTGATTTTTGTAATCTTGTATGGTGTAATGTTCGGTTGGATTGGTGTGTGTGTGTGTGTGTTGTTTATCCTTTTTGAGTGATTTCTAAATCTTGCCATAACACCAATAAATTAGCTATATACAAGTTTCGCAAATCGTTTTAACTGGTTAAAATTATATATTTCAAAAATTTTGAGCCTTAATCTTTCTTTTCGAGCCTTGTAAATATCCACTTAAATCGAGTTATTCATTACCTTGAGAAAATAAGTAGAATCAATTGGTTGATGAAAGGTAGAAGTGAAATTTACTTAATTTGAGGAGTTTTTGATTTACATAATTAACTATAAATTTACTTAATTTACTTAGTTCGATTTATTAAGTCTTTAAGCGTTTTTAACCTGATGCCCTCAGTGAGGAGCTTGGGAGTCGTCGACTGAGCACTTGATACATGGACTAATTAGAAAGTTTGACTATTTGGGATATTGCATTATTTTGTATTGCTAAATAAAAGGGATGTAGATTATGAGTAGATTTGAATTACATGGTGGATGAACTTTAATACACTCAATTTCGTGAACTATCACAATTTGATGTCGTCGATGAAATTCTCCTTAAAATTGAATCGAAAATAAACGAGTGATCGAGTACAACCATTTAAAAGGAACCGTGTGTATCATGAGTGGGAAAGAAAATAGTCAACCTTTTGGGGAGAAACCTTGTATTTTGGAAATTACAAATAAAACCGAGTTTTAACTTCAAAATCAATAGTAGATTTATTCTGAATCTTGATTCATTTCTATCTGTTGTATAAAGTTGGTTGTTGTGTAATAATTGCATTTTAATCTCTCTCTCTCTCTCTCTCTCTCTCTCTCTATATATATATATATATATATATATATATATATCTTAAATTTGTGTGTGTCTTATTTTATTTATTTATTTATGTGGTGTGCGAAAAATAAATGGTCTTGCTCGGGACTAGCAAGAGTTCAAGTTTGTGGGTGTGATAAGTGTCAATTTTATACACTTATCCATGAGTAGTATTGATATATTTCACCCATAGTTATGAGCTACTCCACTCGTTTTGCTTCTAATTAATTGGTTTTAAATAATTTTATTTGTATGGGATGAAGATGTAAATTTAGCCTTAATCGGATTGAATTATTGATTTACTCAAGAAATAACATTTTTATAAAAGATTTTCTTTGATCAGTTTTTATATATTCATGTTGTAGAGCTTCACGAGACAAGTTCAGCAGTCTTTTTAGATTAAAAAACAGAGTTACGTATCAAAAGTTATCATCCAAAGAAGGTTTGGGGCTAAAACGAAAGAGTCAAAGAAATTCTAGATTAAAAATGAAGTCTGAAAACTCCTTACGGACGTACAACACAGCAATCAAAAAGATCAAAAGCTGAAGCTTAGTGACGACCGTAATTTCCAAAGTTACGGCCATATGATTTTTATGTTACGGCCGTAACTTTTGACAGATTGTGTGATCTTATCATATATTTCACACTTTTGGACCTATATGGAGTGTTTGGTTTGTCTTGATCCGATCTGATATGATAATGCTAAAGTTTTGGAGATATTAGATGACCTTAGGTATGTAAATAGACCCATTGATCCATTCCATAATCATCTTCCATATCTTATATCTTTCATTTTATAAGTGTAATAAATTGTATTTTTTTCATTTTGTGTGAAGAACACACTTGTGTTCTTGAGAGGTTATGTAAGAGTGTTGAACAATATGTTGTGTGGGGAGTTTATTGCTTCTTTCTCCTTTATTTAAAGGAAGTTAGTATCAATTCTTTCTTTTTTTTCAACTAATCATGGTTACTAGTTCATGTAATATGTTGAATATAGTCTTCATGGGCTAAGTTCTCCTAGTTGGGATTATAAATAAGGTTTATCATATTATTTAAGTTTGTATAAAAATATATTATGGATTACTTATTGTTGTGTGTGATTCTAATTGTTTTATAATCTTTATTTATTTGGTCAATAAATGATGATATTTATGGTCTTCATATATTTTGAAACAAAAAAATGTTGATTAGATCAAATGATTCTCACTCTAAGTTCTTCTAGAGGATAGAAATATACCTCTAAAACTTAGATGATTTTTTGAGTTATTTTCATAAAACTTAATGGTATGTATTAAATCCAATCAACATAGAAATATAGTAGATTGATTTAATATATAAGGGCCATTTTGACATTCGAAAGAGAAATCGTCTTTTTAAGAAAAATTGAATTTACACAACATAATAAGTGATACATCTTATGATCTCATTGGCATCTTCTATAACTAATGATAAATTGAGTTTGTAATCCCAACTATTTCATTTTACATCTTATAATACTATTATTAGTACAACCATTTGTAATACCCGGTTGTAATTCATTCATTATCATTCAATAATTATCATTCAGTAATTGTCACTCAGTACATTTCACTCATTAATAATCATTCAGCATTCACGTTCATTCATTGTATTCATCGTTGGCATATGTTTAGCCGTGTATCAATTACCGATCGTCTTTCGCCTCCATTTTGTAACACCCCCGATATTTTCAGGAATATTACAGCGCCGTAAATCCTTTACATAAGGATTTACAAGGCTGAAGAATTGAACAGACATTAAGAAGTACTAACGAATGGAAATATCGGAATTAAGATACAACAGTTCTGACCAAATACTGAAAATACAATTGTTCAACAGAAACTTAATAATACATCACCAAATTCAAATTCATCAGAAATGACTTCGTACTCGAGTACTTATTGAAATAACCAATAAACAACAGACAAATAAACCCTGCCGGAACATCACTCTGCACCCTCGTCGTCATGCAGCTCCAGTGGTTGTTTTCCCGCTCTCCTGGATCCTGAACATAAACAAAATGTTCACCCCCGAAGGGGTTAGCACAACGATGCTAGTACAAGTACCACAACATATTATTCAACGTCACACGCAGAATAATAATAATAACGTAAATGATAAAATGTCAAACGAGTCTTCTCCTGCGAGAAACTCATACATAACATACAAAACTGATAATCACAACATAATATCATAACATACAGATGGTAATTCCGACGATCCAGCGTTCACTGCCTAGAACCCACGATGATCCCGTCAGACCAACCCGTGGTGGAAAAACCCGTCCGATGATCCATCGCACGCTAGCATAGATCCCCCGATGATCCAGTCAGACCAACACGAGGTGGACATACAACAACGACATACATGTGTGACAGTATGTATAACATCAATACGTAAAACAAATAAGGTACTTGCCTCGATTCGAAGACAAGAACAATACTTCCACAAAATGAACACTTGAAGGTCACCCCCCTCAATCAATCACGTAACAAGCTCAAACCTTAACAGAAGAAATAATATAGGATTTATCTCACATTGTACGAATGTCTAACAATTCGATTTACGGCCAAAAGCTCATAAAATGTAATCTGCCTGAACTTCTTAGCGCACGCTAAGTACTCTGTGTAGCGTGCGTTAAGTCTGCTTGATAGCGCACGCAAACAACAAAGCCTAGCGTACGCTAACTATGCATGGTCAGTACCTCACTGATCAGCCGACTGACTCGTCTGATGGCCTAACGTACGTTAAGTACCAAACGTAGCGTACGTTAACTCATGCTCGATAGCGCACGTTAATCTACATAGCTTAGCGTGCGCTAACTGTGCATGGCAGTTTACTACTGGGCAGTAGACGGACCTCAACATGATCAAACCAAATGAAATCCTCAGTGTAAATTCATGTTACCTCCATGAATATCATGTTCATACGGCTATGAATGATCTTACGGATAACAACAACTTCGGATTCAAGAATATGTATACTATTATAAAACCATATTCCATTTCAAATACCATTCTTCATGCGATAATTCGGAAGGCTTAACGGTTGATATCAACACCTTTATATCAATGAAAACTATCACTCTGAAGTTTGAATAACATTCCATCTATACAAAATAAATCTGTAACACCCCCAGATTTAACCAGAAATATTACAACGTCGTGGGCCCCGAGATGGAACCCACAAGGCTAAAAGAAATTTTCGCAAACATTTACAAATGCCCAAGAAGCCAACGACGGTACTATCTTTAAAAATTCACAAAGACATATAAAATCCATTTATCAAAAACTGTCGTAAAAACTCATTTGAAATCGCAAGGCCAAACAGCCGATATCCAAAAGTTTAGAAAACGATTTCCAAAGTAACCTCAGTTACTAGATACCAAAAGAGCATTTCAAAATACTCACGCAGCGGAAAAAGACCAACCATAAAGATACTCTAGCAGCGGAATACAAGAACCGATCAAGAAACTCAATGCACACAGCATGTCCTAGCCAGTATCCTCCAGGAAGCTCATCTCTTCACGACCGCTACAAGCTCGATACTCCGAGAACCTAAAAAGAAATCCCACGACGGGGTCAGCCATAATATCCAACAATGATAACTGTCACATCACATTAATAATAACATACCAATGAGAATACAACATAAGAATACGACCAACATAATCTTACCGCCATGACTTTGCTTACTCAAGAAATTCTCATCAGAATAACCATTATCACATTTCACATCCTGTACTCGATTAACCAATAAACTCGAACATAATATCTGTATTGTACCTCAAACAATACTCAAGATTCTCAAACTGTCATCACCAACTCACGATACGGAAATATACCATTACCGACCAATACGATCCATCGAATAACATCATCAAATCCCAAGACGATAACCGATTTTCCATCAAAGACAAATACCAAGGAAATACGGAACATACCTCGAGATATGAAGTGCCACGACAATCATATCAGTCTAATCCGAGATCAGATCAATGCAATACGGACACGGTCCTAACACAAGACCTACAAATGCATACTCATATGACCACGTCAATATGATCACATCAATATCAATCATGTATACTCAATGGAAATCCGACGATCCAGCGCCCTCAGCATAGATCCCTTTGTTGATCCTATCAGATCAACATAAGGTGGATAACTAACAATACACATATGAACAACAACATATGATACAATCAATGATGCGAATTCACAAGATTCCATCAACACAATACTGGTAATCCAACGATCCAGTGCCCTCAGCATAGATCCCCATGATGATCCCGTCGAACCAACGCATGGTGGAAAACCTGTCCAACGATCCAGCGCCCTCAGCATAGATCCTCATGATGATCCCGTCGAACCAACGCATGATGGACATTCGATCCAGCGCCCTCAGCATAGATCCTCATAATCCCATCGGATTATTTACACAACATAAACAACACAATATGCATACACATATGCAAATCAACACGTTCATCAACATGAACAACATAACATGCACGACAACATGAAAATTTACAAGGACGACTTCATGTTCAACAACATGAAAGAAAGTGTACGAGACCAAAATAAATAACATTAAACCATAATCAATATGGAATACTTGCCCCGAGTCCTTCGGGAGCAACCTCGATGTCCAATCATCACCGACGATTATCCTCAATGCTCGGTGTTCCAAACGTACAATGAACTATAGATACTCATATCCTCGTCTTTACCATAATGTGACCTCGATACTCGAACATACCAATAACTGAGATAAAGCATATACATTATGATTTACCTCCCAGAATCGAAAGAACGATATGCGATCCGAATACCCATAGTTCACAATAATAATCATCGCTATATGCATTATAAACGAAATGAAACTGAAACCATTCATTAAATATTATAACTGCGCAAGTAATAACTTGCCTCGATACCGATACCGCGAAGCTGCTGCCGAACACACTGCCTTTGTCTACGAGCTCCTCATCCCCGATCAAAAGCAATACAATGGACATACTCGAACACAACCGCAATATCTGGTTATAATCACCGATCAATAATCTCAACCTATCGAAGAAATCAAATAACACATATCCGATAACAATCAACAACCGACAAAACTAACCAATCGAACTCAACGGTTCAACACAACCTCGAATAAACGCAGTCAGAACAAACCAAATCAAACCATCACGAATTCATAATCAAAACACAAAAATACTGCACTGTCTGCCTACTTAGCGCACGTTAATCTTTAACCGTAGCATACGCTAAGTTGTTCCCGATAGCGTGCGCTAGCCAGTAGGCTTAGCGTGCGCTAATAACGTGCAGTTTCATGCATTTCGGATACCTATCAACATCTGGCGATTATCAAAAACTCTAAGTGATTCTGAATCAAGTTCATAGCTATCAAACAACGAAATCCAATATCCTTTAACATATAGGTAATCATCCGACTTTTAATTCAAGTCATATATTCATATTTCATTTCTCTTAATATCAACAACCTAAACACCAAGAACTCATAATCATGCCATGTTCATAATCATATGAAGGAACCAACAATAACAACATCACTGATCCGAATTGAAGGAAGACATTATCCAACATATCTCTTGGAAGATAACAACATGTTCGAAACCATCCAATTCATGTCAATATCTTCATATCAACAATAACATTATCATAATCCGGTAATCCAACTCATAATCATACTTATGAACTTGTTTATATGATAATCATCAGCTCAAGAACATCATATACAATCCAAAATGAAATCTCAAAGTGAAGAGTAATTACCTTTTTGAAGGAATGGATTGATTTCCAAGGTTGAATCCATTTCCAAGAATCACCTATGATTTCAAGCTTCAAACGTTGTTATGGATGATTAACTTCACCTTAATCCAGTGTTTGGAACCTCAAATATATCCCAACTCTCTCTCTCGGCTGAAAGAAGGAAGAATGACGAAATGTTTAATAACACCCTTCTGTCCCTTTTTATAATATTCATTATTAGCGTGCGCTAACATCTCATGTTTAGCGTGCGCTACCGCCTAGCGTGCGCTAATCGACTTTGTTAGCGTGCGCTATCGAGCCAGAGGCTCTTGTCTTGCTTCGTAAACTAACTTACGTCGTAATGCCTATGCATTAACGTCGTAAATCATCTGCTTAGCGTCGCAAGTCATTTACCTTAGCGTGCGCTAATACGATTGACTTGCTACAGTCTACACCTACCACGAAGATGCTCGCGACCCCACAAGCGAAATCGACCAATAAAGCCAAGATTCCTGTTGGACCGATATATAGTTAGCGTCGCTAATCAACATGCATTAGCGTGCGCTAACACTACATTACAACATCCGTTGACTTATCGAGCGTGCGCGAAAGTGGCACGGTCCATGCGTAGATTCCTTCGATCGATTGCATTAGCGTGCGCTACATTACGCCTCTAGCGTGCGCTAACCATGAACGATAGCGTGCGCTATACTTGACCATTAGCGCGCGCTAGTCAGGCTATACTTAGCCATTTCCAACTCTTCTCGTCCAACGTCTCAACATACAGAATACGAACATACGGCATACTGAATACATATACTTCTTAAATGTAATTGTCAACCAAATATGACAATTATACCAATACAGATGTCTCGGTCCTTTATTTATTTTATCCCTATGCATGCATTCCACTGTACAATATAACTCGGATAAAATAATATCAAACAACAGTAGTAGAATTTTCCGGATATTACATTCTACACCCCTTAAAATAAGTTTCGTCCTCGAAACTTGCAATCCATCATAAAACAAACAAACATACCGTTTAACCCAAAATATCCCAAAGCCATCACGACACTGATCAATCATCATTATTCTGAATAGCCAAAACTGCATACTTACAAATACGCAGGTCGACGATCTCCGGAGATACTAGCCAGCAATCTCACTATACAGTCTCAATACGCTTACGATCGCAATTCCCTGAGTCTCAACCAAATATATCATCTTCGGATCAAACAATCTGCCCGAATCAAATCCTGTCTGTCTGATTACATAATCAAGTTCCAATTCGAATAATATCCGATATATCTGTGAAACAACTGCCCCAAACGACACGAATCCCGAAACATCAACACAAAATCCGAACGCTCAGATGATCACCAACAATGATCAACAATCAACCGAATTTATCATCGACATGATAAATTCCAATATGACCAACCCGAGGTCAAAACACAATCGAGAATATCATCAACGTGATAAACTCCAATATTACCAACGAATGATTAACGAAAATCGAGAATACCTTCACACGATAACTCCAACACGATCAACACAGAACCACAGAAACAGATATACGAAAGAATAACATTCTCAAAACGACAAATCAATCACGTACAGTAGGTCTCAATAAACATACCCAACTGGCGAACATTTCCCTCGGCATACGAACAACGAATCGCAAATCAACGAACATACCAATTCATACAAGGAGTGGGAACGACCATTCAATATCCAAAACAACCAGCATGGGGTCACCATCCCCAAATTTACACTTACAAAGAAATCATTCAAAGATCACTATGGTAAGATTGCGCTACTACCGCACCAATAGAATCACATAGCACCTATGTCCCGGTTTTACAAAGTCCAAAGTTCCAAAATTACATCATGCACATGAATCTACAACGCGCATTATATTTCTCTTATCTGATCAATCAACCGATCATCCTTGCATAACCAATCTACCATACTAAACTTTGAATCTCTTTTCCTTGTACCATCGATATGATATGCCCGATGCACTAAATGCGTATGTACATCAATCACATTTTCAATACCAGTTTGAAATCATATATTCTTGTCACGAAGACAATTTTCGAAAGTTCTTTCAAGAGTTTGAAAACTCAAAACATAAATTTTCGTAAGACCACGAAATCAATTTTAAAAATTAAATCGGCTCGCTGGTGCCAAGTTCTCGATAAAAATTCTTTTCAAATAGACACGATTAAATAAAATGAAATTTATGCAAATGCTTGTCCATATCCATACTCCTCTATATCAGTTCAGCTTGTCACCAATATCCACCGATATTCCATCGGGAAGACCACACGATCGAGTTCCAAAACCTCAATATATAGACTCCAATAAAAACTCCTTTTCCACACATGACTCGTATCGTCAACCATTTACCCATCCTGGATCACCTCAAATATGATATGACAAAACGTTGAAACAAATCAAGCAAATCAAACACGGCGAAAGACTTCCCGAGAGGTTCCATTTGAACGAGTAAACCAAAGCCTCGAAAGGTAGAAATAACATAAGTAAACGATTGGTAAAGTGTTTTACAAATCTCGGGAGTTTTAGAAAACAAGAAAAAAGCCTTTTGAAACATTAGGGTCTCAGCCCGTATCTCGTTCCACATTATAAGAAGTTTAAAAAGTAGAAAACTCTTTTCGAACTCCAAGTCCTGAGTTACAAAACTATTTCAAAATCTATTGGGTCTCGGCCCAAAAATCATTTTCCGTAAAACATCCGTAAAATATTCATTTTGAGAAGTATCGTTTTCAAATGCTCAAAAGCAGTTTCATATATCACAAAATGAATTAACATGCTACATATTCTTCTCAACCATGCACAATTCCGTTCCAAAATCTAACCAACATACTGATTTCCAAAATCATAGTTTCTCAAGATCATCAATCCTGTCCCACTCTGACATCTCATACTGTGAAGCATAATATCTTTCTGAATCTCAAAACATATCAACTTAGAACGGCAATAAATCTCAATGAAATTCAAAAATCCAAATACTTACAGATCGTGAAGCCGACGATTCCCCGTGATACTGGCACAGGTCTCGACTCTAGAAAATACTCGACATGGATATTTTCAAAACACATGTTTGCCAAATCAGTTCGACTCAAGAACACAATACATTTCATTCCAAAGAATCTCGTTTAACACCGTTTGGAAAAGTTATAACAAGCCCAGTACGACACTGGCAAATCTGATGACGCACAAGCCTGAGTGAACAACAAAGACTCACGGCTCTAATATTTGTCAATCGACAACTCGAATGACGCAACAAAAACACGACCCAACTCGACCCAAATGCCTAGGTTTTCTCAACCTAAGCTCTGATACCATATTCTGTAACACCCCCAGATTTAACCGGAAATATTACAGCGCCGTGGGCCCCGAGATGGAACCCACAAGGCTAAAAGAAATTTTCGCAAACATTTACAAATGCCCAAGAGGCCAACGACGGTACTATCTTTAAAAATTCACAAAGACATATAAAATCCATTTATCAAAAACCGTCGTAAAAACTCATTTGAAATCGCAAGGCCAAACAGCCGACACCCAAAAGTTTAGAAAACGATTTCCAAAGTAACCTCAGTTACTAGATACCAAAAGAGCATTTCAAAATACTCACGCAGTGGAAAAAGACCAACCATAAAGATACTCTAGCAGCGGAATACAAGAACCGATCAAGAAACTCAATGCACACAACATGTCCTAGCCGGTATCCTCCGAAGCTCATCTCTTCACGACCGCTACAAGCTCGATACTCGAGAACCTAAAAAGAAATCCCACGACGGTCACCATAATATCCAACAATGATAAGCTGTCACATCACATTAATAATAACATACCAATGAGAATACAACATAAGAATACGACCAACATAATCTTACCGCCATGACTTTGCTTACTCAAGAAATTCTCATCGAATAACCATTATCACATTTCACATCCCGTACTTGATTAACCAATAAACTCGAACATAATATCTCATTGTACCTCAAACAATACTCAAGATTCTCAAAGCTGTCATCACCAACTCACGATACGGAAATATACCATTACCGACCAATACGATCCATCGAATAACATCATCAAATCCCAAGACGATAACCGATTTTCCATCAAAGACAAATACCAAGGAAATACGGAACATACCTCGAGATATGAAGTGCCACGACAATCATATCGGTCTAATCCGAGATCAGATCAATGCAATACGGACACGGTCCTAACACAAGACCTACAAATGCATACTCATATGACCACGTCAATATGATCACAGCAATATCAATCATGTATACTCAATGGAAATCCGACGATCCAGCGCCCTCAGCATAGATCCCTTTGTTGATCCTATCAGATCAACATAAGGTGGATAACTAACAATACACATATGAACAACAACATATGTTACAATCAATGATGCGAATTCACAATATTCCATCAACACAATCTTGGTAATCCAACGATCCAGCGCCCTCACCATAGATCCCCATGATGATCCCGTCGAACCAACGCATGGTGGAAAACCTGTCCAACGATCCAACGCCCTCAGCATAGATCCTCATGATGATCCCGTCGAACCAACGCATGATGGACATTCGATCCAGCGCCCTCAGCATAGATCCTCATAATCCCATCGGATTATTTACACAACATAAACAACACAATATGCATACACATATGCAAATCAACACGTTCATCAACATGAACAACATAACATGCGACAACATGAAAATTTACTAGGACGACTTCATGTTCAACAACATGAAAGAAAGTGTACGAGACCAAAATAAATAACATTAAACCATAATCAATATGGAATAGTTGCCCGTAGTCCTTCGGGAGCATCCTTGATGTCCAATCATCACCGACGATTATCCTCAATGCTCGGCGTTCCAAGCGTCAATGAACTATAAATACTCATATCCTCGTCTTTACCATAATGTAACCTCGATACTCGAACATACCAATAAGCGAGATAAAGCATATACATTATGATTTACCTCCCGATCGAAAGAACGATATGCGATCCGAATACCCAGAGTTCACAATAATAATCATCGTTATATGCATTATAAACGAAATGAAATTGAAACCATTCATTAAATATTATAACTGCGCAAGTAATAACTTGCCTCGATACCGATACCGCGAAGCTGCTGCCGAACACACTGCCTTTGTCTACGAGCTCCTCATCCCCGATCAAAAGCAATACAATGGACATACTCGAACACAACCGCAATATCTGGTTATAATCACCGATCAATAATCTCAACTTATCGAAGAAATCAAATAACACATATCCGATAACAATCAACAACCGACAAAACTAACCAATCGAACTCAACGGTTCAACACAACCTCGAATAAACGCAGTCAGAACAAACCAAATCAAACCATCACGAATTCATAATCAAAACACAAAAATACCGCCTGTCGCCTACTTAGCGCACGTTAATCTTTAACCGTAGCATACGCTAAGTTGTTCCCGATAGCGTGCGCTAGCCAGTAGGCTTAGCGTGCGCTAATAACGTGCAGTTTCATGCATTTCGGATACCTATCAACATCTGGCGATTATCAAAAACTCTAAGTGATTCTGAATCAAGTTCATAGCTATCAAACAACGAAATCCAATATCCTTTAACATATAGGTAATCATCCGACTTTTAATTCAAGTCATATATTCATATTTCATTTCTCTTAATATCAACAACCTAAACACCAAGAACTCATAATCATGCCATGTTCATAATCATATGAAGGAACCAACAATAACAACATCACTGATCCGAATTGAAGGAAGACATTATCCAACATATCTCTTTGAAGATAACAACACATTCGAAACCATCCAATTCATGTCAATATCTTCATATCAACAATAACATTATCATAATCCGGTAATCCAACTCATAATCATACTTATGAACTTGTTTATATGATAATCATCAGCTCAAGAACATCATATACAATCCATAACGAAATCTCAAAGTGAAGAGTAATTACCTTTTTGAAGGAATGGATTGATTTCCAAGGTTGAATCCATTTCCAAGAATCACCAATGATTTCAAGCTTCAAACGTTGTTGTGGATGATTAACTTCACCTTAATCCAGTGTTTGGAACCTCAAATATATCCCAACTCTCTCTCGGTGAAAGAAGGAAGAATGACGAAATGTTTAATAACACCCTTGTCCCTTTTTATAATATTCATTATTAACGTGCGCTAACATCTCATGTTTAGCGTGCGCTACCGCTTTAGCGTGCGCTAATCGGCTTTGTTAGCGTGCGCTATCGAGGCCCGAGGCTCTTGTCTTGCTTCGTAAACTAACTTGCGTCGTAATGCCTATGCATTAACGTCGTAAATCATCTGCTTAGCGTCGCAAGTCATTTACCTTAGCGTGCGCTAATACCGATTGACTTGCTACTGTCTACACCTACCACGAAGATGCTCGCGACCCCACAAGCGAAATCGACCAATAAAGCCAAGATTCCTGTTGACCGATATATAGTTAGCGTGCGCTAATCAACATGCATTAGCGTGCGCTAACACTACATTACAACATCCGTTGACTTATCGAACGTGCGCGAAAGTGGCACGGTCCACGCGTAGATTCCTTCGATCGATCGCATTAGCGTGCGCTACATTCTGCCTCTAGCGTGCGCTAACCATGAACGATAGTGTGCGCTATACTTGACCATTAGCGCGCGCTAGTCAGGCTATACTTAGCCATTTCCAACTCTTCTCGTCCAACGTCTCAACATACAGAATACGAACATACGGCATACTGAATACATATACTTCTTAAATGTAATTGTCAACCAAATATGACAATTATACCAATACAGATGTCTCAGTCCTTTATTTATCTTATCCCTACTGTACAGATTCCACACTGTACAATATAACTCGGATAAAATAATATCAAACAACAGTAGTAGAATTTTTCGGATATTACAAAATCCTTCCATGATCAACCCTATAGATTCGTCTAACAATAATGATGTAAAAGTCAAGTCCATGATTGTTATGAAGTCATCTACTAGATTCGGATTACCAATGATAGAAGCTTCCTCTACTTGTTCAATGTAATAAGATTCGAATCATGATGTTCATAATCAAGGTACTTAAGGCCTATTCATCTCAATATTCCGAACATGATGTACTTTAGATAATTCATCCACGAAGATCAATATTTGCTAACATGATCATCTTATTTTCCATAACACGAATCTAGAGCTTGAAGATAGAATCAACATACCTTAATATGACGAAAATCACTGAACCGTAAGGTAGAATCCGACTCCGGTTGGTTGTATGCCACTCCAAGGTGCTACTCCACTTCAATGATCACTCACAAGTAATATCCAATATTCAAGGATCGAGAAGACGTTTTCTAAGTGTGTTAGAAGGATTATTATAGCTCTCTGGCCTCTCAAGAATGAAGAATGGACGAATGAAATGTAAGCCAAAACGGGTTGTTGTCTCATTTATAATATTCTGTACTTTAGCTAATTAGCGCATGCTAGCATACAATACTTAGTGCACGCTAATAAGCGTTGACTCCAAATCCGTCCAGGTTCGTCCGCGGGAATCTTATCCGGACCTATGTCCCGGCTGGCGCATGTGCTAGCCGCCCAGCTCAATAATTGAGTGCTTAGCGCACGCAACTCCTACATACATAGCGTGAGCTAGTAGTAGCTCGATAGCGCGCGTTAAGCTACATTCTTAGCGTGCGCTATCACGTGTTTGCATGAGAAATTTTGCATGTTGTTATACTTATGTACAAAGATATCATTGTCAGAATCATCATACTCCAATCATCAAGATCACAATTCCGAATAATACAGGGTTCGAATACAGGTAAAATACACAGTAATAAATCCGTATATTACATACTCTCCTACTAAAAAGGAGTTTCGTCCGGAAACTCAAGACAAAAATAAGTCGGGATATCTGGACTTCATACCAGCTTCCGTTTCCCATGTGGCTTCTTCCATTCCGTGACGTGACCATTGAACTTTGACCAAAACGATTGGTTTGTTCCTCAACTGCTTAACTCGACTCTCGAGTATCTTGACCGGTCTTTCTTCAAATGTCCCATCCTGCGCGACTTCGATCTCGCCGAAATCAATAATATGACTGGGATCTGGTATATACCTCCGTAAATGGGATACATGGAACACGTTATGAACATGGCACAATGACGGCGGCAATGCTAATCTGTATGCCAACTCTCCAACTCTCTCAAGGATCTCAAATGCTCCGATATATCTCGGACTCAACTTTCCTTTCCTTTCGAAACGAAAGATTACCCAAGTAGAAGAAACCTTTAAAAGTACGTGGTCTCTAGTACTGAACTCCAATGGGCGACGACGTACGTCTGTGTAAGATTTCTATCGACTCTGGGCGGTCAACAGTCTATCACGAATTAAATCTATCTTCTCTCGAGTCTGTACGATCAACTCTGCTTCTGTCCCAATTAAGTCTAATGAATTATCCCAACATAGGGGCGATCTACATCTCCTCCCGTATAATGCCTCAAATGGTGCCATCTTAATAGAAGCATGCCAACTATTTTTGTAGGTAAATTCAATCAACGGTAGATGAACTTCCCAATCGTTTGACCAATCTAAGGCACAAGCCCTCAGCATATCCTCCACCGTTTGAATGGTCCTCTCGGATTGTCCGTCAGTCTACGGATGATAAGCTGTATTGAAGTTCAATTCGGTCCCCAAGGCCTTATGAACTGCTTTCCAAAAATGAGACACAAAACGGCCGTCTCGATCAGAAATAATGGTCTTCGGCGTACCATGAAATCGAACTATCTCCGAAATAAATACTCGTGCCAACCTCTCTGGTCCCCACGTGTCCTTAATACCTAGAAAATGAGCTGATTTGGCTAAACGATCAACTATCACCCAAATCATGTTCATTCCTGTCCTGGTTCTCGGCATACTAGTGAGAAAGTCCATCGATATGCCCTCCCACTTCCATTCAGGAATCGGGAGTGGCTTCAACATTCCGGCAGGCCGTTGATGCTCGATCTTAACCTGCTGACAAGTCAAGCATTTCGAAACATAGTCCGCTACATCTTTCTTCATGTTGCCCCACCAGAAATTCTGCTTCAAGTCCTTATACATCTTACTGGTGCCTGGGTGGATAGAATAGGGCGAACTGTGAGCTTCCTTCATAATTGTCTGTTTCAGAACATCGACATCGGGAACGCAGAGTCGGTTCTAAAATCTCAAAACTCCATCATCATGAATTATGAATCCGGGGGCCTTTCCCTTGATCACTTCATCACGTAACCGAATCATCAGAGGATCATCTGCCTGTCTAGATTTGATTTCTTCGGTTAATGATGAAGTTATTTCCATCATGCACAGTTATCCTTGGACTCTTTGTAACAACACTTCAATTCCTTCTCGAATCATCTCTTGTTGAAGGCTAAGTTGGGAGGTCAGAGTCTCTAGCATCTGAATAGAAACAGGCTTGCGGCTGAGTGCATCGGCCACTACATTCGCTTTGCCTGGATGATACAAAATCTCCAAGTCATAGTCCTTAATCAGTTCTAACCATCTTCTTTGCCGCATGTTCAATTATTTCTGACTGAAGATGTATTTGAGACTCTTGTGATCCGTAAAGATCTGACAGCGAGTCCCGTACAGATAATGCCTCCAGATCTTCAAAGCAAAAACTACTGCTGCTAGCTCCAAATCATGTGTTGGGTAATTCACTTCATAAGGTTTCAGCTGTCGCGACGCATAAGCGATCACCTTATCATTCTGCATCAATACGCACCCGAGTCCTTGGTTCGAAGCATCACTGTAAACTATAAATCCTCCAATTCCCTGTGGAAGTGATAGAATCGGTGCCGTCGTCAATCACTTCTTTAATTAATCAAAACTAGTCCGACACGACTTGTTCCACTCAAACTTTTGAGTTTTCTGCAGGAGTCGAGTAAGTGGGCGGGAAATTTTAGAAAACCCTTCCACGAATCGACGATAATACCCAGCAAGTCCTCAGAAGCTTCGGACTTCTTTCACGTTCTTTGGAGGTTTCCAATCCATAATTGCTTCGATTTTATGAGGGTCTACTCGGACTCCTTTATCTGATACCACATGGCCGAGGAACATTACTTCCTTCAGCCAAAATTCACACTTAGAGAGTTTGGCGTACAATTGCTCGCTTCTTAAAAGTTCCAATACAATCCGCAAATGCTGAGCATGCTCTTCTGGGCTCTTAGAATACACTAGAATGTCATCAATGAACATGACCACAAATTTATCCAAATATTCGATGAACACTCGGTTCATCAATTGTATGAATACAGCAGGTGCGTTAGTGAGACCAAACGGCATCACTACAAACTCATAATGTCCGCAGCGAGTTCTGAATGCTGATTTCGGAACATCAGATTTCTTAATCCTCAGCTGATGATACCCTGATCTCAGATCGATTTTAGAAAATACTGTTGCCCCTTGCAACTGGTCAAACAGATCATCAATCTGTGGCAACGGATACTTGTTCTTAATCGTCATCTTGTTCAGCTCTCGATAGTCAATACACAGTCGAAGCGATCCATCCTTCTTTCGGACAAAAAGAACTGGCGCTCCCCAGGGCGAAACGCTTGGCTGAATATAGCCTTTGTCCAGTAAATCCTCCAGTTGCTTTTTCAGTTCGTATATCTCAGTAGGTGCCATACGATACGGCGCCTTATAAATTGGTGTAGCTCCGGGTTCCAGCTCAATGGTAAATTCTACATCACTTCGTGGAGGTAGTCCAGGTAACTCGTCAGGAAATACATCTGGAAATTCGTTCACAACAGGAATGGATGAAAGTTCCACAATTTCGTCTTCTTTCTTCATTGCATAGCACCAGTATCCGATACAGCCATGTTTCAACAATTTGACAGCTTTCATCGCCTTGATCAATTTTTTTGATCTTCCCGGTTTCCACCCCTCAAACAGTATTTCGGAACCATCGTCAGCGATCAGCGAGATATTCCTCCTTCGGTAGTTTACAATTGCTCCATATCGATTAAGCCAATCGTCTCCGAGTATCATGTCGTCTCCTTGCATTTCTATTACAATCAAATTTGAGAGCCACTCTCTGCCTCCAAATGATACAGGGAAATTTCTAGTTTCTAAGTTCCCGACAATCTTCTCTCCACTCGGTAAACCAACAACATAAGGTTCACAAGTATGAAAACCGGAAATATTCAAACGATTTACACAAGACAAAGATATAAAAGAATGCGTAGCTCCTGTATCGAATAAAACACTAACTGGCTGGGAAAGGATTTGGACAGTACCTGATGCGACAGCAGCATCCTGATCGTCTGTCCTCCTCATCTCATACAAACGTGGGGGAACAGATCCGGCACTCGATGTCCCCTTTCGGTCCCATTGTCCTCTGCCTCATCCGCGGCCAAAATTCTGAGGCATCTGAACACTTTGCTGCGTCTGCTGATAATCCGGCTTCTTCTCGGAGTGGCCGTGGTGTACGGGCTCTAAAAGACTTTGCGCCTCTTCACGTAACACCGCCCGATGTCCTCTCGCCCACAATCAAAACAAGTCACGGTGTAGGGGGGTGCCTGGTCGATAGTGCCCCGTCTGGGCGCAGTTAAAGCATTTCCTGATAACATCAGTAATAGTTGATGTCGCTCCGAAGTTCTTTCCACTCCTAACTGGGTGCGGAGGTTTCTTGAAAGAGTGAAAGAATGACTGGGCCTTACGAGGCCCACTGTTCTTGTGCTCTGTAAAAGTGCCAGAGACTTTCTGCTTCTTGGATTCCGAAAATTTCTCCATAGCTGCTTCCTTGATCTCATACGCCAACGCCTTATCCTGGTATTGACGGAGTATGGTATATTCAAAACCGGACATGTACCTCTGGATTTCTGGTTTCATCCTCATATCAAAATGGATCATCATTTCTGCATCTGTTCTGACCAGATGTCGAACAAATGCCAGCTGCTGGTTAAACGTCTTAATTGCCTGGGATACTGGCACATCTGAAGGCTGAGCGGAGAAAAACTCCCGAACCTTAGCTTCTCTCACAGGACGAGGGCAGTACTGAGCTTCCATCATCAATTTAAACTCTGTCCAATCAACATCATGGTCTACAAGCCGGATGGCTTCCCACCATTCGGACGCTTCCCCTATCAGAAAGTATTGCGCGATAGAGGCTCTCCGGTCGTCTGGGCAGTTAATTCCGGCAAAGATTTTCTCCAGTTCTTTCAACCAATGATCCCAAGTGGGAGTCTCAGAAATACCGTCGAATTTGGGTGGTTGCATCTTTGCCACCTCTTGCAGCCACCGGTCACCTCGATTCCCCATGTCTGGGATCCCTTGCTGTCTCCCTCCCTGTTGTAGTCCCACCGCCACTTGCATTCGGTCCACAACTTGGGCGAACTGAGTCATCTGGTTCACCACTTGACGAAGGATCTCTGGTACAGCAGGTTCTGGTTCGTTATTAATAGATTGTTGCGGCTCGCCTGAGCTATGACTGGCCTGATTAGAAGGCGACGCTTCCCTTTCAGCATTTCTTCGTCCGCGTCCACAACCGCGACCACGTCCACGTCCGCCTCTCAACATACTGTAAGCATAAATACTCAATATACAAGAATCAATATCGTTCGAATGCTCAAGTACAAGGAAATATAACATGCAAAGGACGAGATAGAGTTTAGGAACTTACAACCACCGTTCGCATGAAGACGTAGGCAGTGCAGTGATGTCATTCACGACCGGTTACCTCAAAAGACATAAATGACCCCTATTTTAACCCAATGGCCAAGATATCCATAATCTTAGCTCCGATACCATATTCTGTAACAGCCCCGATATTTTCAGGAATATTACAGCGCCGTAAATCCTTTACATAAGGATTTACAAGGCTAAAGAATTGAACAGGCATTAAGAAGTACTAACGAATGGAAATATCGGAATTAAGATACAACAGTTCTGACCAAATACTGAAAATACAATTGTTCAACAGAAACTTAATAATACATCACCAATTTCAAATTCATCATAAATGACTTCGTACTCGAGTACTTATTGAAATAACTAATAAACAACAGACAAATAAACCCTGGAACATCACTGCACTCGTCGTCATGCAGCTCCAGTGGTTGTTTTCCCGCTCTCCTGGATCCTGAACATAAACAAAATGTTCACCCCCGAAGGGGTTAGTACAACGATGCTAGTACAAGTACCACAACATATTATTCAACGTCACACGCAGAATAATAATAATAACGTAAATGATAAAATGTCAAACGAGTCTTCTCCTGCGAGAAACTCATACATAACATACACAACTGATAATCACAACATGATATCATAACATACAGATGGTAATTCCAACGATCCAGCGTTCACTGCCTAGAACCCACGATGATCCCGTCAGACCAACCCGTGGTGGAAAAACCCGTCCGATGATCCAGCGCACGCTAGCATAGATCCCCCGATGATCCCGTTGGACCAACACGAGGTGGACATACAACAACGACATACATGCATGACAGTATGTATAACATCAATACGTAAAACAAATAAGGTACTTGCCTCGATTCGAAGACAAGAACAATACTTCCATAAAACGAACACTTGAAGGTCACCCCCCCTCAATCAATCACGTAACAAGCTCAAACCTTAACAAAAGAAACAATATAGGATTTATCTCACATCGTATGAATGTCTAACAATTCAATTTACGGCCAAAAGCTCATAAAATGTAATCTGCCTGAACTTCTTAGCGCACGCTAAGTACTCTGTGTAGCGTGCGTTAAGTCTGCTTGATAGCGCATGCAAACAACAAAGCCTAGCATACGCTAACTATGCATGGTCAGTACCTCACTGATCAGCCGACTGACTCGTCTGATGGCCTAACGTACGTTAAGTACCAAACGTAGCGTACGTTAACTCATGCTCGATAGCGCACGTTAATCTACATAGCTTAGCGTGCGCTAATCGGCATGGCGCTTACTCTTGGGCAGACGGACCTCAACATGATCAAACCAAATGAAATCCTCAGTGTAAATTCATGTTACCTCCATGAATATCATATTCATACGGCTATGAATGATCTTACGGATAACAACAACTTCGGATTCAAGAATATGTATACTATTATAAAACCATATTCCATTTCAAATACCATTCTTCATGCGATAATTCGGAAGGCTTAATGGTTGATATCAACACCATTATATCAATGAAAACTATCACTCTGAAGTTTGAATAATGTTCCATCTATACAAAATAAATCCTTCCATGATCAACCCTATAGATTCGTCTAACAATAATGATGTAAAAGTCAAGTCCATGATTGTTATGAAGTCATCTACTAGATTCGGATTACCAATGATAGAAGCTTCCTATACTTGTTCAATGTAATAAGATTCGAATCATGATGTTCATAATCAAGGTACTTAAGGCCTATTCATCTCAATATTTCAAACATGATGTACTTTGGATAATTCATCCACGAAGATCAATATTTGCTAACATGATCATCTTATTTTCCATAACACGAATCTAGAGCTTGAAGATAGAATCAACATACCTTAATATGACGAAAATCACTGAACCGTAAGGTAGAATCCGACTACGGTTGGTTGTATGCCACTCCAAGGTGCTACTCCACTTCAATGATCACTCACAAGTAATATCCAATATTCAAGGATCGAGAAGACGTTTTCTAAGTGTGTTAGAAGGATTATTATAGCTCTCTGGCCTCTCAAGAATGAAGAATGGACGAATGAAATGTAAGCCAAAACGGGTTGTTGTCTCATTTATAATATTCTATACTTTAGCTAATTAGCGCACGCTAGCATACAATACTTAGCGCACGCTAATAAGCATTGACTCCAAATCCGTCCAGGTTCGTCCGCGGGAATCTTATCCGGACCCATGTCCCGGCTGGCGCATGTGCTAGCCGCCCAGCTCAATAATTGAGTGCTTAGCGCACGCAACTCCTACATACATAGCGTGCGCTAGTAGTAGCTAGATAGCGCGCGTTAAGCTACATTCTTAGCGTGCGCTATCACGAGTTTGCATGAGAAATTTTGCATGTTGTTATACTTATGTACAAAGATATCAATGTAAGAATTATCATACTCCAATCATCAAGATCACAATTCCGAATAATATAGGGTTCGAATACAGGTAAAATATACAGTAATAAATCCGGATATTACACGTTTGAGTGTCAAGACGAGAGTATTATCATTATTATCGTGATTGGTAGTCTTGTGTTGGAAGTATCGTCTATGGCATGTGTTGGACTTGTTTACTTTCACATGCGTATGGTATGTCGGATCATTCAGCAACCGTAGCGAGAAAATGGAGTTGTCGGATTTTTGCCACTTCCAACAGCGAGTTACGGCCGTAACTGTAATATCCGGGGGTAATTTTTTTTTCGTGTTACTGTTGAGTTGTACGTATTCATTTAGAATTATACAAGTGTTGTTGTTTGGATCGATACAATGTATATTGTATTAGAATATTTCGGGATCGAAATATTTATACTGGTCGACAGTTTGGTTTCGTCGTTCGGTTGTTGCTTGGCGAGTTTAGAATTTTGGCTAAGTTTATAGCCATAGCGTACGCTACCTGTGTAGCATTACGTACGCTAATTTGTTGCGATTACGTACATTAAGCCCTGAGGTTACGTACGTAATGCGTGGTAGGTGGTGGGAACCTTTCTCGTGGTCAACTTTCGGGGCGAGGGTATCTTTAGGGTATCATTTATATATATATATATATATATATATATCACTTTCACATGCTTTTGCTTTTCCCTCATGTGATTCTCCCTCATGCATCTCACGATTATATATATATATATATATATATATATATATATATATATATATCAACTCTATCACCTTTCCCCCTCACCTCTCTCCTCCCTCTCTCATTTTTTTTCTTTCTTCCTGTTGCCATCTCTCTCTCTCCGTCATCTCTCCCTCCCGTCCTCCCTCTCTTCTCTCCATCTCTTCCATTTCTTTTTTTTCCCGGCGAGGTAGAGTTAAGGACGGGCAGCGGCTTCTTCATTCCCGGCGACGGACTGGAGTTGACGACCGAGTAGGGGTGACATCTCCGGCGACCGGAGCTCGGCGGCGGCAGCGGCTCGTGGATCGAGCAAGAACGCCTGATCGGAATTTCCGGATCGAAGGCGTTGCAAATCCAAATGAGCCGCACTGCATTTTTCTTCTGGCGAGACGGAGCTCAGGCGTCCGACGTTCTTCATGGTTTCCGGCCATGGACGGAGCTCCATTGATTCCGGCGACCGGAGGTGGTTTTTGTCCGGAACGGACGGCGGAACGGAGGCTTGACAGATTTCCGGCGAGGAGTTGCAGACGGAGATGGAGTCGGGTGAAAACCGGCCATGGACGGAAACGGGCTGGAGTTGGACGAAGTCCGGCGGGTCAGTTTTTCCGGAGGCCGAGTTTTGTTTTCTGATCGGATTCCGGTGAGGGTTGCCGGCCGATCGACTCTTCTGGTTAGTTTTTATGTGTGTGATTTGTGAGTTTGTGTGTGTGATTTGTGAGTTTGTGTGTGTGTTTTGTGAGTTTGTGTTGTGTGTTCTGTGTGTGTATATATATATATATATATATATATATATATATATATATAATGTATATAAGCTGTGTGTTATATATATATTGTGTGTGTTGTGCAGTAAAGTGTGAGTGTGTAGTGTTAATATATATATATATATATATATATATATATATATATAACGTGTTGTGTGTTGTGCAGTAAAGTGTTTGTGTGGTGTGTGTTGTACATATATATATATATATATATATAAATTGTGAAGTGTGTGCATGTGCAGTATATATATATATACACACACACACACACATATATATATATATATATTATGTAGTGAGTGTGTGTTAGTAATGTGTGTACCGTATGTATATTATACATATATATATATATTATATATATATGTGTGTATACAGGTAAATGCGAGTATAATATGTGTTCGTGTTGGAATCGGAGTTAGCTATTATGTTGTTTTCGGACGATATCGTGTTATCGAATGAATTGTATTTCATTCAAGGTTATTCGAGTGCTTGTGATTATCGGAGGACGCCGTTGATCGATTCGTGGTAGGATGTTGATCGTGGAAGGACTTTATCGCCTTCGGTTTGAGGCAAGTTTTATACTTGTACTGGTCAATGAGATTAATGTTATCATGTATGTGTATGAATGTGTGTATCATTTCGAGACTTGGTCTCTTTATGATTTTGTTGATATCAGGGGATTGTTTGATTCGATACCCTTCGGCAAATTATGCCAAATATTATTGTTGTTCGTAAATGGCCGATTTAAGGCATTGCGATACTTTTTGGTAATATTGTTGTCGATAGCCGGTTCGCAGTATCGACATATCGATTGTTATTGTTGATTGATGTTTCTTTGAGATATTGTTGTCGATAGCCGGTTCACGGCATCGACGCATCGATTGTTATTATTGATTGATGTTCCATCAAGATATTTTTTTTGTGAATCGTCGTTATTGATATCAGTGTTTTTCTATTGATGTCGTTTTGGCCGATTGAAGGCATTGACGTATTCGATTATCATCTTCGTTATCGGTAACCGATTAAAGGTGCCGAGACATTTGTTGTATAATTATTATCGATTGTCCGCTCTAAAGGTAATCGATATATTGAATTGGGATTATCAAAGATAATTCCCATCCGTTGTCAAAAAGATAATTCCCATCCATTGTCAAAAAGATAATTCCCATCCGTTGTATAATTGTTATCGATTGGCCGTTCTACGGTAATCGAAGTATTGAATTGGGACTGTCGAGGATAGTTCCCATCCGTTGAATTATTATTGTCGTGTTGACCGATTCAAGGCAGCACACTATTTTTCTTGTGAACTCGGTAATTTTGTGATCTTTGAAGGTTGAGGATTTCCCGAACTGTTGTGTTGTGATCGTTGCTCGTGTTAATCGGTCCTTGGGGATTTTGATCCCAGGATGGTTGTTTTGAATATTGTTGGTCGCGTCGATCTTTCATTATTCGTGTGTCATCGTTCACTTGGTGAGTCGTATGATTTGTATTGGATGTGTTATCCTTTGAGTTTCGTTGTCATGTTGTATCGTGACATATCCGGAATCATATCTGCATTCCGATTGGTTATTGTGTAGGATTTTTAGCCAGGCACATATATAGTCATTGGTGGATATTATTCCGCATTGGACTGTGCACACGAGACGTAGTTTCGTGAGGCTAATTAGGTACATTGTCCCACGTATATTCTGGATTCCATATACGGGGCGGACATGTGCACGGACACATTTCCGGATCGGGCGTACTGTGATGTCCATCTTTGAGCCGTACAACTTTGATCGTCCATATTATTGGATGAGTTTGACGTTTTGTGATTGAGCGTTCATACGCCCGAGGGGTATGTAACACCCCCAATCCGCTCAGGGATATTACACGCCGTAGAACCTTTCCTCAAGGATCTACCAGGCTGGTAACGACATATTACAATTCAACCATTCCTTTCAGGCTAAAATGACTCAGTAGACCGATTTGGTCTTTCAACAAATACATACAACTCAAATACAACTCATGCCCACGCAGGGGTCAAAATACAACCACACCCTTACAACGGGAAAATATAGCAGCGAAAAAATAGAGTACAACTGAACCAATAAACAAAGTACGGTTCCTCATGTGATTAGTATCGATCATCTTTCATCATCCTTCATGCCGACCCTGTGTTATGCTCCAAAACCTGAATGCAAAAACAGACATCCACCCCCCGAATACTCGGGGGTTAGCAAAACTCCACTGTTTTGCTAGTGCAAGAACAAAGTGCAACTACGAGCCATACAATTCACATTCCACGAATAACAATAACCAAGGATCCTCAAAGATCCAAACAAAACGAAAAGTACTTCCCGAGGCAAGGGTTTGAGAAAACATTTCAAAATCGAAATATCATAAATCAATGGAAGTAATTTATAAAACGGTTTAGAATGCCATCGAGAGTTTTAATAGAAAACAATTTAGGATTATCAAATCCTACTTTTCAAAATCCAAAAGACAAAAGGGGTCACCGCCCCAAAGGTTTACTTTCCGAAAAATGACATTTACCAAACCGTTGGGATTTTAGCCCCAAATCCGTAAAACGACTTTTACAAAACCATTGGGATTTTAGCGCCAAATCTCATCAACTCACAGTACACAAGAACGACCACAAGATTCGTCTCCCAACATCAAAATCCACAAATAAAGGATTTAACACAAACAACAAAATACTCTAGTGCCATCCTAGCCAAGTAGGCCAAACGAACAACTTACCTCTTACACACTTAGTCAATGCATGCAAATGAAAACCGTTCAAAATACTCGTTTCCGGAAACGCCAATAATCCAAATCACAGTTGCAAAATGCACCACAATTAACCGTCGATCCACGTCTCTGTGGACCCCTACCGAGACCCCGTCGGATCTAACCCGTAGTGGTTAAAAGCAAGCTCGTCGATCCACGTCTCTTGTGGACCCCTACCGAGACCCCGTCGGATCTAACCCATAGTGAGCATACACACACACACGTTACTCATGCAATACTAATATGCTAAGAATGTAAGTTCATTAAGAATACTCACTAGAGATGGCCATTAACTCGACACCATTATCAAACTCTTCAAAACACCATAACAAGATTAAATACGGAATACACGATTCCATAACTTTAAACAATAGGAGTATCATCATCAAATTCTTCAACGTTCAAAATAACCAAATCATAATCAATCCCCAAAACACACCATTCACAAAACACACACGCCATTTGAAAGAAAGCCTTTAACGAGGCCAAACCGAAATCTTTTGAAACTTCATTTCAAACAACCAAACAAACACACCAAGACGATCACCGATCATCATATCCATAAAATAAGAAAAGTATGGGCAAGGTACTTGCCTCGAATAACCACAACGCGGAGAATCGGCCGAAGTAGGTTGGTACGAACCGACTACGAACTCGCCGACTCCACCGAACGACAATCCAAAACAATGAACTACGAATGAAAACAATAACAACGAAAATGAATTCCAAAGTATGACCCAAAGCCGCTGAATTCAAAGAACAAATGACGAAGGTTCAAGGATTTCCCCCAAAACGGCCAAGAACACGATTCGTCCCGTCAAAACCCGAAAACGGAATTCCAAGTTGAAATATGGATATACAATCCATAGAATATGTTTAACAACATCATTTAACCATAATCGATCCATCGAAAATGGATGAAAAACGAGATCGGTGACAAATCCCCCAAAAAGTCAATTCGAAGGAAATCAAGAAATATACTTCGATTCGACGAAGAACAATGGATTAAATGATGTTAAACACAAGAATACTACCAATATTAATCATACACATCATGAATTAATCAACAACACGGAGCAAATCGGACGAAAATGCAAAAATCCCCAAATTCACGAAATTAGGGTTCTGAGGAAGATTACCTTGATTCGCTGGATCAAAGGATGATAACGGATGATTGATTGATGTTATGGACTCAAGAACTTCATGGATTTGTTGTTAAAAAACATGGCTTCGTCATCCATGAATCGCCATCCGCGGACGGAGAAGGAAGGAAATGAAAAACGAGATGAAATGTGACTGCTCTGTCACATTTATACTGGGCCGGAACTAGCGTGCGCTAGCCTTCCCGGACTAGCGTGCGCTATCGGCCGGTATCGGCCGAGTACCCTCGGCCCGGGCCCGCACGACCCGGCATCACCGACCAAACCTGCCGACCAAACCTGTCGACCCGACTCCCGCTAGCGTGCGCTACGGCCGGAAGCCTGCGCGCGCTAGCCGACCTGTCCAGTAGCCTCTGGACTAAACAGCTCGCCCGTGCGTCGCTAGTCGGCCGGCGGCGTCGCCACCTGCCGGTTAGCGCGCGCGCTCGACCTCTGATGGCGTGCGCTACCGCCGATCCTGACCGACTCCAGAACCTCAAAACCCCACTGCCCAGACCCGATAGCGTGCGTTAGGCCAGCCGATAGCGTGCGCTACACCTGCCGGTTAGCGCGCGCAGCGTTCCGGTCGTAGCGTGCGCTACTTCGGTTCCTGCCGCACCCGTCCGGCCGGTGCCCGCAATCGTCCGGCCAGTCCCGCAACCGTCCGGCCAGTCCCTGACCACCGGGGCTCGATGACCCGATTTCCGAAAACGTACGGAACGAACACGACGAAAAGTTCGCGGACAAAATCAATGACCCGAAATGAAAACATAATACCATAATTAATCATACGCGACCAAGAAACGGGTCGAGACAACAATTACAGATACGGATACCCGTAACTTTTAAGAAATTACAAAATGGCCCAAAACGCCCGGAAATCACGAGACGTGATCGAATAACCAAACCGAAGTTCACAACACGTCTAACAAAGTTAAACGGACTTACGGAAAACTCGAAACAGCAGTTTCGAACGAGATTCGCAAGAATCGAACTCAAGCACGGAAAAGTCGCTAAAAAGCACGGAACTCAACAAAACGACACCGAAACGAACTCGGATGTCAAAAAGTGTAGAATTAATCATTCTCAGAATGACGAAACGGTCATAATCGAGTCGTCAAAACGGACTCCGACCGAAAAAATAAATTTATCGAAAATCGAAAATTGCGGATATTACAGGGTATGTTCGACAGTCAGGTTTGTTTCTTTGAGATCTGTATTGTGATGATTTATAGCTTCGGGCTGTTCGGCTTTCAGGCCATCGTGATATTTTGGCAGCTTCGGGCTGTTCGGCTTTCAGGCCATCGTGATATTTTGGCAGCTTCGGCTGAGGGCTTTCAGGCCATTGTGATGTATCGGTATTTCCGTTGGAGCCTTCGGGCATTGTGATCCTTATTTATTTCAGTGTTGGTTTGATTTACCTTCGGGTAATGTATTGTTGTGTTCTATATTGATGATTCGCCATTGGGCACTTATGTTCTAACCTATTGAGCAGGTATTGATCGTATGCTATGGGCATAGTATTCCACGAATGCTCGATTCTTACTTTGGTTTGTGAGCATCTCGTACTACCATTGTTGTACTGTTTATTATGCCTTTGGATGCATATCATGTTGTGCATGTATTTGATATTCATTATTCTGGATGGTGACCCAGTGGCGGAACATGTTTTCATATTTTAGGTACTTGCGAGGAGAGAGTTGAGACACAGGGGCATGACGATGGCGACGAGGCATTCGAGCGATACTAGTCCGAGATATTTTGGTGTTCATGTTGGTCAGACATTCGGAGTACTCCATTTTTGTTCAGTCGTTGTCGTTTTGTATTATCCGAGCAAGGCTCGTGGATGTTGTTGTATTTTTATTTTGGCCATGTAGGCCCATTCTTGTCGTTGAAATTCCATATCGTGATAGTATGTCGGACGTCATAGTAGGTGCTGTGATTTCCTATTTTGGTCGATTTGTTGTATTTTAGTCGTGTTCACAGTGGATCACCTGATGTGGGGTCCACGGCACTGTAATAACCCAATGGGATTTGGGGGTGTTACAGAAGATGGTATCAGAGCATTGGGTTGTGAGATACCCTGGCTTGTGTGTTATGTGGCTCTACCAAGGCGGTAGTAGCGGGTCGAAGTTATGACAATGCAGACAGTCGGGTTTTGTGAGTCGTGATAGTTGGACGACTGTATGAGTCATTCTTTCATCGAGTCGTCGTCAGTGAACACTAGTATCGCAAGACCTCGAAGCTTCGTATGACCTGTGTAAGGACTCTATTCTCTTTTATGTGCATACATTCATTATGTCATTGATTAAACCTGTTTTGTTGACACTTGTATGTGACGATCGGGTGCGATTGATTTATGATTATTTGCTTTGGAGCGTGTGGGCTCTGTATCGGCTATGATTAGCGCGATCGATGTGATCGTTTATCTGTTGAGTATGTATACTCGTGTTTTGCGTTGACCTAGCATTCTGGCCGTTGAGGCGTATTTGAGCTGTGGTCATGATTGAACGTTATTCTTTCAGTCTGGAAAGAGGACGTGACAGAGGGGGTAGAGGTTGCAGAGTGGGCCGAGACCCAAAACCTCGTACCAATAATTTGGGGGCTGACGAATCATTTTCGGAGTCGTGCTCGAGAACCCACCGATCGTGATTGTGTTTGGATCGGGTTCAAGACTCTCATGTTAGAGAGGTATTATCCGGCTCCACTTCGTGAAGCCAAGTTGTCGTAGGTTTTGAACCCAGAATCCGTCAAGGACGAGGGTGTTATTGTTATCGCTGAAAAGTTTCAAGGACTTCTTTAGTTTACTTCATCTGTTATCCGTATTGAGGCGGATAAGATCAAGTATTTTAACAAGAGGTTGAACCCGCCGTTGAGAATGCAGTTGTTCAATCACAATTGTAGTTCACTTGGCGAATTCATCGAGAAGGCTCTTGGAGCAGAGCTTTCGATCAAGGAGCTTACTCAGAAGGATCCTTCAGTTTCTTCTGGTGAGAGGACTAGGATGCCGATTCGTTCAGAGGGACATCGAGCTCCGACGTCCAAGAGGTCATTTTCTAGTCGACTTCGTGCTGGGAAAGCATTTTCTTCTCAGGCGACAAATTCGACTGTTGTTTGTTTTAATTGTGATTCAGCGGGGCATGTGAGTACTCGATGTACGGTGCCAACTATTATTTATTTTCTGTGTCGGAGGTGGGGACACCTTCAGAATACATCATGAGTTCTAGTGCCACTAGGTCTCGAGAGAGCTCATGGGCCTCGAGAGATTTTGTTACTTCAGTCCGTACTTCATCCAAGGGGTCATATCGGACTTCGGGTGTAACACCCCAAACTAGGCGGATATTACAGTGCCGTAGATCCCCAACTGGGACCCACCAGGCAAATGAAAATGAATGAATTACACAAGATAAATGTAGTACCGAACTACATTACAACCATAATTACTCCGATGAGGAGTTTAATTACAACACCAGGACAATACCGAATACTAGTGCATTTTATATGAAGATAAAATACACAACACTGAATGAAACGGAGTATTCAAATGAAAGTCTGCAGCGGAAAATAAAGGACAATAACATGAATAACTGAAAGATCGGGGGCCCCTACTAGTATCACTAGGACTCCTCGACATCAACATGCTATTCCCGTGCGTTTGCCTTGCCATGACCTGAAAAACAAAATCCCCAGCCGGGGTCAGTTAAACAGAACAACAATCCTCAAGGGTTGAAAATACACAAACATGATTTAACTGAAGTTATGAAATATCCTTAGTTATGAATTACGCTGAAGAAGAGTATCATAGTACGCCCGTAATGTTCTGTGTAAGTGTACAACACCCGTCCGTGTACCTAATTAGTCTCACGGTGTAACGCTTTCCCGTGTGCACGGTCTAATGTATCGGTGAACCCAATACAATAACCATCGTGTGCCCGACTAAAAATTCCACACAGCCACACCCGGCCACGCAATATGAACCCAGAAGGTCATATGAACGAGAATGACCGTAATGAATATCAATGAATAAATAATAATTTGACAAAGTCAAGAATGACTCACCGAGATGAGGGTAATAATGAAATGAATGATAGGTCAATGAAAAGATTGGAACCGCTGCTCCTTATGACCAAGTGATTAATTGACAATAACAAGTTTTAATATGATTAATACAATGATGAATGAGTTATGATTATGAATGATCAACAACAAAAGGTATGAATATCCTTTTAACCGAGTAAGAATTAACTTACCCAACACCGCGACAATTATCCTTCCACGAACAACGCCCTAATTGAGATATCGGTCTCGAACAACCTTAAATAATACAATATCCAACAATCCGCTCAATATACGAATCAAACACGAATATAACGAACTCAAAACGTCGATACGATAAAACTAAGTCCATTGAGGCATTAAAACAAACACGTTGCGTCCAAACTCCGATTGTTTACAATCAAACTTCAATATACCAATATCAAATCCCCAAGAAGTGTTTCAAACCAACAAAACACTTCCAATACGATCAATAATCCGATATGAATATCCAAAAACGTGGTTATAACAACAATTAGTCGAAAATTCCCAATTCCAACTCGATATTCAAAGTGTTCTTGAATAATCCCTCAATAATCCAATGAATCCTTATACAAACTCATAATCATATACATATCCCTTCATATAACATGATTATAACGTCCAAAACATCATATCTCAACACAAAATCGAAGTCCAAAGTGTTGAAGGAATTACCTCTTGAAGATCCAAGTGTTTTAATCAAGAACACGCGTTAAATTGATTATCCGGCTTCCCAAATGATTGAAGGTGATGAAAAATACACACTCAAATGATAATTGATGAAGAAATCTCTCCCTCAAGCTATTCTCTCTCGGTTGCGGTGAAGAAGATGGAAAAAATGAGCTGAAATGCTCAAAACCAATTTATAGGGGTTGACTCGGCGGACTCGACCGTGTCCGCGACACGGTCGCGCGCGGTGGCAGCGAGGACTCGACCGTGTCCTGCATGACACGGTCGCGGCGCGAAGGGCCTACCGATAGTGACCCGTCCGGCGCTCGGCATTGACTCGGCCGTGTCCCGAACACGGTCGGGCCTCTCAGCGATCGATTCGCTTATCCGGAAGGTTCGACTCGGCCGTGCAGACGACGGTCGGGTCTGAGGCGAACACTCGGCATCTTCCGGACGAAATGCACGGGCGTGTCGGACGGCACGGCGAGTTCGTTCGGCGTGATCGCCAATACTGAAAAATGAGCGGTTGAGCTAAAACGACCATAACTCTCTCGTCCGGACTCCGATTGACTCACCGTTTGAACCATTGGAAAGCTAACTCGATGCTCTATAATATTGCAAAGATTTAGAATTTTTGGAGTTACCAAAAATTAATGGTGATCTAACAAAGTCGAACTCATATGAGGAAAGTTGAAACAATGAACAATAACGATACACAACTCGAAGTTTTTCCGAACGGTGAACAAGGTGAATGAATATGATTGATGAATGATTATAAATGAGTGAAAATCCACTGAGTGACAATCACCGAATGAAATTACTGAATAATAATGACTGAATTACAACCGGGTATTACATACACCCCCCCTTAAAAGAGTTTCGTCCTCGAAACTAAGGGTCAAACAACTCGGGATAACTCTCCCGCATATTCTTCTCGGTTTCCCAAGTGGCCTCTTCGACTCCGTGTCTAGACCACTGAATCTTGACCAAAGGGATCGTCTTATTCTTCAACTGTTTGATTCGCCGCTCCAACACTCGTGCAGGACGCTCCTCGTACGAATGCTCATCCGCGATCTCGATTTCGTCGAACTGAAGTATGTGACTCGGGTCGGCAACAAACTTCCGCAACTGAGAGACATGAAACACATTATGAATTCGGCTCAACGCCGAAGGTAACGCCAATCGATAAGCTAACTCGCCTACTCGATCCAAAATTTCAAACGGTCCAATGAATCTCGGACTCAACTTCCCCCGTTTTCCGAAACGGAAAATACCTCGACTCGGGGATACCTTGACCAAAACATGGTCACCCGTCTCGAACTCTAGTGGTCGACGACGATTAACTGCATATGATTTCTGTCGACTCTGAGCTGTCAACATACGACTCTTGATCAAAGCTACCTTCTCCCGAGCGGCTATAAGCATATCGGGCTCGGTGTCGATTGATTCTGACAAGTCATCCCAACACAAAGGAGATCGACAACGACGACCGTACAAGGCCTCGTAAGGTGCCATCTTAATGGAGACATGACAACTATTATTATACGTGAACTCGATCAGTGGTAGTTGGGCTTCCCAATCGTCCTTCCAATCGAGGACGCAAGCCCTCAACATGTCCTCTAATGTCTGAATAGTTCTCTCTGATTGTCCGTCGGACTGAGGGTGAAAGGCAGTACTGAGATTAAGCTGAGTTCCCATAGCACGATGAACTGATTTCCAAAAATGAGACACAAATCGACCGTCACGATCAGAAACGATACTCTTAGGGGCACCGTGAAGTCTCACTATCTCCTTGATGAACAACTGGGCCAGTCTCTTGGGACTCCACATATCCTTGATTTCAAGGAAATGAGCTGATTTAGTTAAGCGGTCCACAATCACCCAGATCGTATTCATGCCACGACGACTCGTCGGCAAACTCGTAATGAAATCCATGGAAATGTCTTCCCACTTCCACTATGGAATAGGGAGAGGTTTCAGCATACCCGCCGGTCGCTGATGTTCAATCTTGACTTGTTGGCAAGTTAAGCATCTCGAAACAAATTCCGCGACTTCTCGCTTCATATTACTCCACCAGTAATTTTGTTTCAAGTCCTTGTACATCTTGCTGGACCCCAGATGAACAGAATAAGGGGTAGCATGATCTTCTCTCAAAATAGAGTTTTTCAACTCGTCATTCGCCGGGACACACATCCGATTCTTAAATCTCAAAAGTCCATCCTCAGGGATCACGAATCCAGGGGCTTTCCCCTGAGCCACATCCTCAAGAATGCGCAACAATGCTGGGTCTGAACCCTGATTCTCCCTGATTGCATCCTCAAGAGATGATGAAATCTCTAACATACAAAGCTGTCCCTGAATTCGCTGAAGCCAGACCTCGATCTCGGGTCTAAGGAATTCCTGTTGGAGCTCCTTCTGAATTGTGAAACGAGCAAGCATCTGCTCCTGAACGGACTTACGACTCAAGGCGTCGGCGACAATGCTCGCCTTGCCCGGGTGGTAAAGGATTTCGATATCATAATCTTTGAGTAGTTCCAACCACCGTCTCTGTCGCATATTTAACTCCTTGTGAGTAAATATATACTTCAACTCTTGTGATTGGTGAAGATCTGACAGGTGATGCCATAAAGGTAACGACGCCAAATTTCCAACGCGAAAACCACGGTTGCTAGTTCCGTCCGTGGGTTGGATAATTAACCAGCTAATCCGAGGAAACATCGAATTTAATTAATATCTTTCGGAGGTTGCCAATCTCGGATAGTCTCCGACTTCTGAGGGTCGACACGAACTCTGTCAGATGAAGTTACATGTCCGAGAAAGTCACTTCGGACCTCCAGAACTCATATTTGGAAAACTTTCCATAAAGTTGCTCTCGTCTCAACACGTCGAGAACCTGATGAAGATGAACCTCGTATTCCTCTCGGCTACGAGAATAAATCAAAATGTCTTCGATGAAGACAACAACAAACTGATCCCAAAAAATCGATGAAAACCCGATTCATTACCCCCATGAATACCACAGGTGTAATAGTTAGCCCGAACGGCATAACTACGAACTCATAATGACCATAGCGTGTATGAAACGCTGTCCTCGCGATATCCGACTCTCGAATCCGCAACTGGTGATATCCAGATCTTAAGTCGATCCTGGAAAATACTGAGGCTCCCTGAAGTTGATCTAAAAGATCATCAATACGGGGTAAAGGATACTACTCTTGATCATCACCCTGTTCAACTCCTGGTAATCGATACACAAGCGAAAAGAACTATCATTCTTCTTGACAAACAGATCGGGTGCTCCCCACGAGGACGTACTCGGTTGAATATAACCTTTCTCGAACAATTCCTCAAGTTGATTCTTCAACTCTCGCATTCAGTCGGGCCATCCGATACGGTGCCTTCGATAAAGGGGACGACTGCTCCAACTCACTCCCGAATTCCCCTACTCTATGTGAAGGCAACTAGATAACAAATGCGGAAATACATCGTCAATCGATGACAATGATACCACGAATGATTGAACATTTCGATTGCCCTAGAATGGTCAATCGATAAAAAGAGATACCAATAATGATTGAACAACTCGATTGCCTTAGAAAGGCCAATCGATGAAGATGATACAATGAATGTTTGAATAACTCGATTGCCTTTGAAAGGACAATCGATGAAAATAATACAATGAATGATTGAATGACTCGATTGTCTTAGAAAAGCCAATCGATGGAAATGATACAATGAATGATTGAATAGTTCGAATGCGGAATTTCTCTGCTTTCGTCATAATAATACTTCTTCTGGAACAATGGGGGTTACTTCCCTGAGACACACATTCGACAACCAACGACGGAAAGATATCGATCAAACGCTAACAAATACTGAGGATAGTATTAAGACGGTTAAACCAACTAATACCGAAATTACATCGTCCTAAGATAAATTCACCACGATTAGGTCCACCAACCAATCGCGGTTACTAAGCTTACTTAGGTATGATTCCGAAAATTCTTCCATCGTCAGGTAGACCGATGGTATGAGGTCCACAAGCAATAGGACTATCCCGAAATAAGTCTATTCAAGCATGATTCGAAAATGAATGAATGCGGTGTACCAGCATCAAAAGGTACACACAAGTTGAAATAAAATTACGAGTATACCTGAAATCATTCGGACCACCGGATCGTCGATCCTCCTCATCATATGAATCAGGACTTGCGGTCCCGAACCGACGCTCCCGTCGATAAATACGAGCTCCAACTCTATTTGCTTCCATTGTCTTAAACGACGATGACAAAGCGATCGATTACGAAATCTTTGGTTGCTTGGGCACGAGATGCGCGGAGCCGACTTGGAGTCCTTTCGGCAAAAACGGGCCTTATGCCCAAAATTCCCACAATTATAGCACGTGATAGACGGTTTGACACTCAGTGCTGAAATGACCCGGCGTTCCACAATTGAAACAGTGATGGCGAATCGGCGCTCGGGAATGAGATCCCGCACGATTATGTGCCGTAGAAGGTCGCTCAGAAACGATAGGGCTCACACGAGGCTTCTTGAATGTTGACTGACCGCCTTCGGATTGATTACGCTTCGTTGATTTCTTGCTGACAAATGAAGGTTGTTGTTCAGCACTTTCCTTAGCAGCTGGCTCATACGGGAGAGTTCTCTCGATTAATCCGGTCAGAGTGGCGCAATGATGATTGAGCAACTGCACATGGGTCATCATGGCCTGCATAAAAGTGAGTGGATCAACCCGAACATCTTCTGATCGAGCCGAGTCCTGGGCACGATTTCTCGGCAGCGAGTGATTATTTCTCGGGTTTCGGTTCGCACCGCGGCCTCTCCCCGTGTATCCCCTGACAGCTCTCTCCATACTGAAGTAGGAAGGTCGCAAAATGATTATATTTCCCGCATGATTAGCACGTTATGATTATGTCATGGGATGATGAAAATGAGTATACATGCTCTAACTTAGTGATTATATGAATGATTTACTGAAGTTACATGATTATCTGATAAAATTCTTAAAATGATTATCTTGAATAACTTAACAAGATTGATAATATGATCATCCAGATTGACAACTTAGTAATGAAATGAATTGAGTAATTAATGAGTTAACATGATCGTCCTGATCATTAACTGAGTATTGGAATGAATTAAGTGATTAATGAGTTAATATGATCGTCCTGATCATTAACTGAGTATTGAAATGAATTAAGTGATTAATGAGTTAATATGATCGTCCTGATCATTAACTGAGTATTGAAATGAATTAAGTGATTAATGAGTTAATATGATCGTCCTGATCATAATGAATGATGATGTTTGAGGATTGTTAAATGATGAATGATGAATGAATGACTATTGCGTAAATTATACCATGGCGTTAGAAATCTTACGCTTCTTCCTATTCGATTGGCTCGGCATTTGCACAGTCACACGTGACGCGAAAGTCCAATGATACTAGTCGATGACGATGATTTCAAATAAGACATGACTCGGAAGGTAGTATTCAAAACCACGCTCCGATACCAACTCGTAACACCCCAAACTAGGCGGATATTACGGTCTGTAGATCCCCAAAATGGGACCCACCGTGCAAATGAAAATGAATGAATTACACAAGATAAATGTAGTACCGAACTACATTACAACCATAATTACTCCGATGAGGAGTTTAATTACAACACCAGGACAATACCGAATACTAGTGCATTTTATATGAAGATAAAATACACAACACTGAATGAAACGGAGTATTCAAATGAAAGTCTGCAGCGGAAAATAAAGGACAATAACATGAATAATCAAAGATCGGGGCCCCTACTAGTATCACTAGGACTCCTCGACATCAACATGCTATTCCCGTGCGTTTGCCTTGCCATGACACGAAAAACAAAATCCCGGTAGAGTCGGCTAAACAGAACAACAATCCTCAAGGGTTGAAAATACACAAACATGATTTAACTGAAGTTATGAAATATCCTTAGTTATGAATTACGCTGAAGAAGAGTATCATAGTACGCCCGTAATGTTCTGTGTAAGTGTACAACACCCGTCCGTGTACCTAATTAGTCTCACGGTGTAACGCTTTCCGGTGTGCACGGTCTAATGTATCGGTGAACCCAATACAATAACCATCGTGTGCCCGACTAAAAATTCCACACAGCCACACCCGGCCACGCAATATGAACCCAGAAGGTCATATGAACGAGAATGACCGTAATGAATATCAATGAATAAATAATAATTTGACAAAGTCAAGAATGACTCACCGAGATGAGGGTAATAATGAAATGAATGATAGCTCAATGAAAAGATTGGAACCGTCGTTCCTTATGACTGAAGTGATTAATTGACAATAACAAGTTTTAATATGATTAATACAATGATGAATGAGTTATGATTATGAATGATCAACAACAAAAGGTATGAATATCCTTTTAACCGAGTAAGAATTAACTTACCCAACACCGGCGACAATTATCCTTCCACGAACAACGTCCTAATTGAGATATCGGTCGCTCGAACAACCTTAAATAATACAATATCCAACAATCCGTTCAATATACGAATCAAACACGAATATAACGAACTCAAAACGTCGATACGATAAAACTAAGTCCATTGAGGCATTAAAACAAACACGTTGCGTCCAAACTCCGATTGTTTACAATCAAACTTCAATATACCAATATCAAATCCCCAAGAAGTGTTTCAAACCAACAAAACACTTCCAATACGATCAATAATCCGATATAAATATCCAAAAACGTGGTTATAACAACAATTAGTCGAAAATTCCCAATTCCAACTCGATATTCAAAGTGTTCTTGAATAATCCCTCAATAATCCAATGAATCCTTATACAAACTCATAATCATATACATATCCCTTCATATAACATGATTATAACGTCCAAAACATCATATCTCAACACAAAATCGAAGTCCAAAGTGTTGAAGGAATTACCTCTTGAAGATCCAAGTGTTTTAATCCGAAGAACACGCGTTAAATTGATTATCCGGCTTCCCAAATGATTGAAGGTGATGAAAAAATACACACTCAAATGATAATTGATGAAGAAATCTCTCTCTCAAGCTATTCTCTCTCGGTTGCAGGTGAAGAAGATGGAAAAATGAGCTGAAATGCTCAAAAAACCAATTTATAGGGGTTGACTCGGCAGCCAGACTCGACCGTGTCCGCCTGACACGGTCGCGCGCCAGCGAGGACTCGACCGTGTCCTGCATGACACGGTCGCGGCGCGAAGGGGCCTACGGATAGTGACCCGTCCGCGGCGCTCGGCATTGACTCGACCGTGTCCCGGAACACGGTCGGGCCTCTCAGCGATCGATTCGGCTTATCCGGAAGGGTTCGACTCGGCCGTGCCAGGCGACACGGTCGGGTCCTGAGGCGTACACTTCGCATCTTCCGGACGAGTACGGCACGGGCCGTGTCGGACGGCACGGCCGAGTTCGTTCGGCAGTGATCGGCCAATACTGAAAAATGAGCGGTTGAGCTAAAACGACCATAACTCTCTCGTCCGGACTCCGATTGACTCACCGTTTGAACCATTGGAAAGCTAACTCGATGCTCTATAATATTGCAAAGATTTAGAATTTTTGGAGTTACCAAAAATTAATGGTGATCTAACAAAGTCGAACTCATATGAGGAAAGTTGAAACAATGAACAATAACGATACACAACTCGAAGTTTTTCCGAACGGTGAACAAGGTGAATGAATATGATTGATGAATGATTATAAATGAGTGAAAATCCACTGAGTGACAATCACCGAATGAAATTACTGAATGATAATGACTGAATTACAATCGGGTATTACATCGGGAGCCAGAGGTATGGACACCCGGGGGGGAGTAGCGAGTTCAGATTTGTGTTTTCCTCGAGTCGATGGGATCGAGGAACTCGATGATCTGGAGGATGTGGATTCCGGGTACATTTGAGATGTAGCCTTGATTTGTATTTTCTTTGTCTTTCGGATTGATGTTTGACTTGGTCTGTATTTTAGTATTGTGGTTGCAAACCATTTATGGTTGATCTATCTTGTAATCATTGTATCTGAGAATCTTGACACTTGAGTCATTTGATGTGATTTTCTTTCCTTTTGGTCCTGTACCCGAGATTTTGTGATGATCTGGGTAATTGTTCATTGTGATTCAAGACGTCAAGTCGTGAGGACTTGGGTGTGCGTTCGATATAGTCCTGAGGACTATGTCTGTGTTGTTATTATCTTTTGTGGTGCGAGTCCGTGATTGCATGGGCGTCCGATGCTGATGAGAACGGGGGAGTGTACACCGATGACCGTAGACATGTGCAATGAGCGGCTCCCTCGGGACGTGTACGCCAGTGTTACTAGTCATGCGGTTGGTCCGACTTCCTGGCTAGCCTCTAGCGGGAGAGTCATGATTCGGCTAATCTCGCACTTGGTTGAGTGTCTTTATCACTTGATTTTTTTTCGCCTTGTTCAGGCAGAGGAGACGTGGGAACCCATGGGGTCGGCCCAGTTACTCAGGCAGAATTGCTCGTATTGAGGAGTATTCTTAGAGATGTTGTTTTCTTATCCCGATGGATAGTCCGTGCCCCGACTTGTGCACCCTGAGTTTCGGGGACGAAACTATTTTTAAGGGGGAGAGTATGTAATATCCGGGGGTAATTTTTTTTTTCGTGTTACTGTTGAGTTGTACGTATTCATTTGGAATTGTACAAGTGTTGTTGTTTGGACCGATACAATGTATATTGTATTAGAATATTTCGGGATCGAAATATTTATACTGGTCGACGGTTTGGTTTCGTCGTTTGGTTGTTGCTTGGCGAGTTTAGAATTTTGGCTAAGTTTATAGCCATAGCGTACGCTACCTGTGTAGCATTACGTACGCTAATTTGTTGCGATTACGTACGTTAAGCCCTGAGGTTACGTACGTAATGCGTGGTAGGTGGTGGGAACCTTCCTCGTGGTCAACTTTCGGGGCGAGGGTATCTTTAGGGTATCATTTATATATATATATATATATATATATATCACTTTCACATGCTTTTGCTTTTCCCTCATGTGATTCTCCCTCATGGATCTCACGATTATATATAATATATATATATATATATATATCAACTCTATCACCTTTCCCCCTCACTTCTCTCCTCCCTCTCTCATTTTTTTTCTTTCTTCCTGTTGCCATCTCTCTCTCTCTGTCATCTCTCCCTCTCGTCCTCCCTCTCTTCTCTCCATCTCTTCCATTTCTTTTTTTTCCCGGCGAGGTATAGTTAAGGACGGGCAGTGGCTTCTTCATTCCCGGCGACGGACTGGAGTTGACGACCGGAGTAGGGGGCTGACATCTCCGGCGATGACCGGAGCTCGGCGGCGGCAGGCGGCTCGTGACTGGAGCAGCAACGGTCTGATCGGAATTTCCGGATCGAAAGGCGTTGCAAATCCAGTCGAGCTATACCAGCATTTTTCTTCTGGCGAGACGGAGCTCAGGCGTCCGGCGTTCTTCATGGCTTCCGGCCATGGACGGAGCTCCATTGATTCCGGCGACCGGAGGTGGTTTTTGTCCGGAACGGACGGCGGAACGGAGGCTTGACAGATTTCCGGCGAGGAGTTGCAGACGGAGATGGAGTCGGGTGAAAACCGGCCATGGACGGAAACGGGCTGGAGTTGGACGAAGTCCGGCGGGTCAGTTTTTCCGGTGGCCGAGTTTTGTTTTCTGACCGGATTTCGGCGAGGGTTGCCGGCCGATCGACTCTTCTGGTTAGTTTTTATGTGTGTGATTTGTGAGTTTGTGTGTGTGATTTGTGAGTTTGTGTGTGTGTTTTGTGAGTTTGTGTTGTGTGTTCTGTGTATATATATATAATGTATATAAGCTGTGTGTTATATATATATTGTGTGTGTTGTGCAGTAAAGTGTGAGTGTGTAGTGTTAATATATATGTATATATATATATAACGTGTTGTGTGTTGTGCAGTAAAGTGTTTGTGTGGTGTGTGTTGTGTATATATATATATATATATATATATATATATGTATATATATTGTGAAGTGTGTGCATGTGCAGTATATATATATATATACACACATATATATATATTATGTAGTGAGTGTGTGTTAGTAATGTGTGTACCGTATGTATATTATACATATATATTATATATATGTGTGTATACGGGTAAATACGAGTATAATATGTGTTCGTGTTGGAATCGGAGTTAGCTATTATGTTGTTTTCGGACGATATCGTGTTATCGAATGAATTGTATTTCATTCAAGGTTGTTCGAGTGCTTGTGATTGTCGGAGGACGCCGTTGATCGATTCGTGGTAGGACGTTGATCGTGGAAGGACTTTCTCGCCTTCGGTTTGAGGCAAGTTTTATACTTGTACTGGTCAATGAGATTAATGTTATCATGTATGTGTATGAATGTGTGTATCATTTCCAGACTTGGTCTCTTTATGATTTTGTTGATATCAGGGGATTGTTTGATACGATACCCTTCGGCAAATTATGCCAAATATTATTGTTGTTCGTAAATGGCCGATTTAAGGCATTGCGATACTTGTTGGTAATATTGTTGTCGATAGCCGGTTCGCGGTATCGACATATCGATTGTTATTGTTGATTGATGTTTCTTTGAGATATTGTTGTCGATAGCCGGTTCGCGGCATCGACGCATCGATTGTTATTATTGATTGATGTTCCATCAAGATATTTTTTTGTGAATCGTCGTTATTGATATCAGTGTTTTTCTATTGATGTCGTTTTGGCCGATTGAAGGCATTGACGTATTCGATTATCATCTTCGTTATCGGTAACCGATTAAAGGTGCCGAGACATCCGTTGTATAATTATTATCGATTGTCCGCTCTAAAGGTAATCGATATATTGAATTGGGATTATCAAAGATAATTCCCATCCATTGTCAAAAAGATAATTCCCATCCGTTGTCAAAAAGATAATTCCCATCCGTTGTATAATTGTTATCGATTGGCCGTTCTACAGTAATCGAAGTATTGAATTGGGACTGTCGAGGATAGTTCCCATCCGTTGAATTATTATTGTCGTGTTGACTGATTCAAGACAGCACACTATTTTTCTTGTGAACTCGGTAATTTTGTGATCTTTGAAGGTTGAGGATTTCCCGAACTGTTGTTTTGTGATCGTTGCTCGTGTTAATCGGTCCTTAGGGATTTTGATCCCAGGATGGTTGTTTTGAATATTGTTGGTCGTGTCGATCTTTTATTATTCGTGTGTCATCGTTCACTTGGTGAGTCGTATGATTTGTATTGGATGTGTTATCCTTTGAGTTTCGTTGTCATGTTGTATCGTGACATATCCGGAATCATATCTGCGTTCCGATTGGTTATTGTGTAGGATTTTTAGCCAGGCACATATATAGTCATTGGTGGATATTATTCCGCATTGGACTGTGCACACGAGACGTAGTTTCGTGAGGCTAATTAGGTACATTGTCCCACGTATATTCTGGATTCCATATACGGGGCGGACATGTGCACGGACACATTTCCGGATCGGGCGTACTGTGATGTCCATCTTTGAGCCGTACAACTTTGATCGTCCATAGTATTGGATGAGTTTGACGTTTTGTGATTGAGCGTTCATACGCCCGAGGGGTATGTTCGACAGTCAGGTTTGTTTCTTTGAGATCTGTATTGTGATGATTTACAGCTTGGTGTTCGGCTTTCGTGCCATCGTGATATTTTGGCGGCTTGGTGTTCGGCTTTCAGGCCATCGTGATATTTTGGCAGCTTCGGCTGAGGGCTTTCAGGCCATTGTGATGTAACGGTATTTCCGTTGGAGCCTTCGGGCATTGTGATCCTTATTTATTTCAGCGTTGGTTTGATTTACCTTCGGGTAATGTATTGTTGTGTTCTATATTGATGATTCGCCATTGGGCACTTATGTTCTAACCTATTGAGCAGGTATTGATCGTATGCTATGGGCATAGTATTCCACGAATGCTCGATTCTTACTTTGGTTTGTGAGCATCTCGTACTACCATTGTTGTCTTTATTTTATTACGCCTTTGGATGCATATCATGTTGTGCATGTATTTGATATTCATTATTCTCGGATGGTGACCCGTGGCGGAACATGTTTTCATGTTTTAGGTACTTGCGAGGAGAGAGTTGAGACACAGGGGCATGACGATGGCGACGAGGCATTCGAGCGATACTAGTCCGAGATATTTTGGTGTTCATGTTGGTCAGACAGTCGGAGTACTCCATTTTTGTTCAGTCGTTGTCGTTTTGTATTATCCGAGCAAGGCTCGTGGATGTTGTTGTATTTTTATTTTGGCCATGTAGGCCCATTCTTGTCGTTGAAATTCCATATCGGGATAGTATGTCGGACGTCATAGTAGGGTCTGTGATTTCCTATTTTGGTTAGTTTGTTGTATTTTGGTCGTGTTCGCCTGGTGGATCACCTGATGTGGGGTCCACGGCACTGTAATAACCCAATGGGATTTGGGGGTGTTACAGTAACTACTCAGGCATTATGGCCGTAACATGCATTCGTTGGTTTAGGGATGTTTTGGACGAAGGTGAGTTACGGCCGTATGGATAGGCGGATACAGCCATAACATGCATTCGTTGTTTTCAGGAAAGTTCGGGCAAATAGGACTTACGGCCGTAAGGGTTGCGGCATACGGCCTTAAGTTGAGGCAGGTACGGCCGTAAGGCTTGGTCGGTTACGGCCGTACGATTCGAGCAGGGTGCCCAGGCAGTTTCGACGAAGGCTTCATACGCCCGTAAGTTTTGCCGAGTATGGCCGTATCAGCCGAGTTACGCCCGTACGAGATGGCAGGTTACGGCCGTAAGGCCGTTGACTTGGAAATGTTATGTCCGTAAGTAGGCCGAGTTACGGCCGTAACAATGGCATTACTTTTGAGGTTATTTTTCTCATTTCTTCACTTGAGTTCCGAGAGAGAAGTTCTTGGGAGAGATTTTCTTCTTCACATCACTTTGGTAGGAGTGTTCTAAACATATATCTTGGATTGGGAAGCTTGTTAGTCTATTTAACACGGATTCACCGGATCGAAGTGTTTGAATCTTCAAAGGTAAATTCTTCAACATCTTGGATTTCGATTTTGAGTTGGGATATGATGTTTTGGATGTGATAATCATGATATATGAAGTGATATACTTGTGATTATGAGTTGTTAAGGATTATCATCGGATTATTTGGGTTTATTCAAGAACACCTTGGATATTGAGTTGGACTTGGGGTTTTTTTTCGATTAGACATTGTTGTAATATAGAATTGGGTATTCAGTTTGGATTATTGATTGTATTGAAGATGTTTTGTTGAGTTGAAACACTCTTTGGGAGGTTTGATATGGATATAATTGAGGTTGATTGTAACCAATCGAAGATTGATTACAACGTATTTTTTATAATGCCCCAATGAACTTGGATTATTCACATCGACGTTGTGAGTGAGTTGTAATCATACTTGATATGTATATTGAACGAATTGTGGGTGATTGTGTTATTCAAGGTTGTTCGAGCGACCGACACTTCATTTAGGACGTTTGTTCGTGGAAGGACTTTCTTCACCAGTGTTGTGTAAGTTAATTATTACTCGGTTAAAAGGATACTCATTCCTTTCGTTGTTGTTCATTCATAATCATAACTCATTCATAATATATTAACCGTATTGAGACTTGTAATTGACGAATAATCATTTCATTCACGAGGAACAACGGTTCCAAATCATTTCAATGAGCTATCATTCATTTCATTATTATCTCATCTCGGTGAGTCATTCTTGATCCTTGTTAGATTGTTATTCATTATGTTCATTGGTCACTTTTGATCCTGTGACCTTCTGGGTTCATATTGCATGGCCGGGTAGGGATGTGTGGAATTTTTAGTCGGGCACACGATAGTCATGTGTTGGGTTCACCGACACATTGGACTCTGCACACGGTAATGTACCTCCGTGAGACTAATTAGGTACAAGGGCGGGTGTGTCCGGACACTCATCTTGTGTATGTGCACATTCCATTACGGGCGTACTATGATGCTCCTCTTCAGCGTAAAATTCATAACTAAGGATATTTCATGATTTTGTTTATTCAACTCTTGGGGATTGTTGTTCTGTATAACTGACCCCATTGGGGGATATTGTTTTCAGGTCACGGCAAGGCAAAGGCACGGGAAGAGCATGTTGACGGCGAAGAGTCCCAATGATACTAGTAGGGGGGCCAGTCCTTTCAGTCTTTCACGTCTTTCTTCTTTTTATTTCCGCTGGAAACTTCCGATTGAATGTTCATTTATTCAGGGTTGTATATTTTATCTTCATATAAAATGTACAAGTATTCTGTATTCCTGGGTGTATGGTACTTAAAGCTCCTCATCGGAGTATTTGGTAATATAATGTGGTTCAGTACTACAATTATATTATTTAATTCATTAATTTTCATTTGCCTGGTGGGTCCCAGTTGGGGTTCCACGGCACTGTAATAGCGAAATTAGTTGTGAGCCTTATGTCATTGGTCTACCAGACGGTAGAAGAATTATCGGAAATCGTGAGATTGAGAATTGTCCGATTCAGCTTAATGACCGTGTTTGGTTGGCAAACTTGATCGTGGTAGATTTACCGAGAGACGATGTTATTTTGGGTATCGATTAGATGGATCGTCACGATGCCATCATTAGTATCCGTAAGCGTATGGTCACTATTGTTTCAGATGATGGAGTCGAGTGTGTATTTCAGGGAGGTAATCCCAGCTGTTCTGGTAAGATCATTAATATGATGAAAGCGGTGAAATTACTCAATCAAGAGATGTGGAATTCACGATAGAGTTGGAGCCTGGTACGTCCCCATTATCTAAGGCACCGTATCGGATGGCCCCGACCGAAATGCAGGAACTGAAGAATCAATTGGAGGATTTGACCGAGAAGGGTTATATCCGACTGAGTGCGTCCCCGTGGGGAGCACCTTTGTTATTTGTCAAGAAGAAGGATGGTTCTTTTCGCTTGTGTATTGATTACCGAGAGTTGAACCAGGTGACGATCAAGAATAAATATCCTCTACCCCGTATTAATGATCTCTTAGATCAACTTCAGGGAGCTTCAGTATTTTCCAAGATCGATTTAAGATCTGGTTATCATCAGTTGTGAATTCGAGAGTCGGATATCGCTAGGACAGCATTTCGAACACGCTATGGTCATTATGAGTTTGTGGTAATGCCGTTTGGGTTGACTAATGCACCTGTGGTATTCATGAAATTAATGAATCGAGTTTTCATCGACTATTTGGATCAGTTCGTGGTTGTCTTCATTGATGACATTTTGATTTACTCACGTGACCAAGAGGAGAACAAACTTCACCTTCGTCAGGTTCTCGACTTTTTGAGATGAGAGCAACTCTATGGAAAGTTCTCCAAGTGTGAATTCTGGATGTCCGAAGTGACGTTTCTCGGACATGTAATTTCCTCAGATGGAGTACGTGTCGACCCTAGGAAGACGGAGGCTATCCGAGATTGGCAACCCCCGAAGAATGTTAAGGAGGTCCAAAGTTCTTAGTGTAACTATCGCAAGTGCACGATATCGTATCAAGTAGTAAAGTGGACTTTTTGAGTCCGGTTTATCGATCCCACAAGGAAGTTTGGTTATAATTTGAATTATACACTATTAGTCTATTTTTATAGATACTAAGATAAGTGAAACACACAATTAAAGAGTTTGGTTTAATAATTGCAAAGATAATGCAATAATAGTTCTAAACTTATAAGGAAATAAAAAGATAGCAATAATAATAGATTGATTAACGATAAAATGAAATAGTTGGGATTACAAACTTAGTTCGTCGTTAGTTATAAAAGATGTATAGGAGATCATAAGATGAATTTACTTATTATGTTGTGTAGATTCGATTTTCCTTAAAAAGACGGTTTCTCTTTCGGACTATAAAACGCCCCTTACATATTGAATCAATCCACTATATTTCTATGTTGATTGGCTTCAATACATATCATTAGGATTTATGAAAATAACTCAAAGAATCATCTAAGTACTAGAGTTATATTTCTATCCCCTAGAACAACTTAGAGTGAAGATCATTTGATCTAATCAAACATATTTTCTTTCGAAACATATGAAGACCATAAATATCGTCATTTATTGGCCAAATAAATAAAGATTGTTAAAACAATGAAAATCACACACAATAATAAGTAATTCACAATAGATCTTTATACAAACATAAATAACATGACTAACCTTGTTTATAATCCCAACTAAAGGTTACTTAGCCCATGAAGGGTTTATTATACATATTACAAGCTTTGGTGGTCATTATTAGTTAAATCAAGAGAAAGAATTGATCCTAACTCCCTTAGTAGATAAAGGATATAGAAGCAATAAACTCTCTGAACAACATATGCTATACCACACTTACAAATATCACTCAAGAACACAAGTGTGTTCTTCACACAAAAAGAAAAGTTTACAAAAAATGGAAAATTATAAGATGAATGATGAATGATGAAGGATCTAAGGGGTCTATTTATACACCTAAAGTCATCTAATAGCTCCAAAACTCCAGCATTATTACATTAGATCGGATCAATGCCAGCCATCCCCTCAATAATACACAAAAAGTATAAAAATTAGACAAATCATAACAATCATCAAGAGTTACGGCCGTAACATTCGGGAGTTACGGCCGTAACTAGGTGACTTACGGCCGTAACATTCGTAGTTACGCCATAACTTAACCGTCAAATTGCTCACTGAATGCTTTGATAGTTACGTTTTCAGCCCAGAATTTCTCAGACTTTGCGTTTTGCCCCCAAATCTTCTTCGGATGATAACTTTTGATATATAACTCTGATTTTGAATCCGGAAAGACTGCCGAATTCGTCTCGGAAAGCCCTACAACATGAATATATCAAAATTCAACAAAGAGAATATTTAATAAACATGTTATTTCTTGAGTAAATCAGTTATTTAATCCGATCATCATCCGATAAAAATAAAATTATTAAAACTAATTAATTAAAAGCAAAAAACGAGTAGACTAGCTCAATTATGGGTGAATTTTATCGATACAAAGCATGGATAAGTGTACAAAACTGACACTTATCACACCCCCAAATTTGAATTCTTGCTAGTCCCGAGCAAGACTCTTTATTATTCATGCTCCAAAAATAAAAATAAAAATAAATAAGAAAATTAATACACACATAAATTAAAATATAAAAGAGAAAAGGAGATCAAAATGCCATTAATACACAACAACCAGCTTATACAGTAGATATAAATGAATCAAGATTCAAAATAAATCTACAAATGATTTTGAAGTTAAAACATAGTTTTAGTATTGTAATTCCAAAATGTAAGGTTTCCCCCCCCCCCCCCAAAAGGTTGATTATTTTTTTCCCACTCGTGATACACACGACTCCCTTTAATGGTTTCTCTCGATCACTCGTTTATTTTTCGACTCAATATGAAGAAGAATTTCATTGGCGTCATCAAATATTGTGATTATTCACGAAATTGAGTGTATTGAAATTCAGCCGCTAATTAATTCAAATCTGCTCATAAACTACATCCATTTTAGTGATAGCTTTCACACCGTTATTTGCTAACGTGTAGCTCTTTTCACTAACACAATTTCTATCTCATTTTTTTTAAAAGGTGATAGCTTTCACACCGTTATTTGCTAACGTGTAGCTCTTTTCACCAATTTTTCTGAGACGACAGCTACGCACCAACAATGGTTAGTCCTTTATTTTTCGCAAAATTTTAGACCCCCAAAATTAGGCAGCTGTTGCTGCTCAACACTTCTCCTTTTCGTCATTTTTTTTAGGTGATAGCTTTCACACCGTTATTTGCTAACGTGTAGCTCTTTTCACCAATGACTCCTTTTTTTAGGGAATAGAATTTTTGCAGAAAATCATTTCTTAGTTTAAGCATGAAAAATCAAAAACTCCACAAATTAAGTAAATTTCAGTTCTATTTTTCATCAACCGATTGATTCTTCTTTTCTCAATGTAACGAATGACTCGATTTTATATGATAATTACAAGGCTTGGAAAGAGAGATTAAGGCTAAAAAAAATTTGGAATATACAATTTTTTTAACCGGTTAAAACGATTTTAGAAACTTGTATATAGCTAATTTATTGGTGTTATGGCCAGATCTAGAAATCTCATAAATCAAAATACTATATATATATATATATAATAAAAAAAATTAGGGCAAATAACTAAATCAATCAAAACACACCAAAATTCCAACACACCAAAATAATTAAACAAACCACCCCCAAACTTGCAAATAAAACTGTCCTCAGTTTAAAAATAAAAAATAAAATAAAATAAAAATCAATGCAGAAAAGCAGAATACTCTCTGTTAAGAAAGTTGATGTCTGAGCTAACGCCTTTTAGATCTGCAAGAGAATAAATATACAAGGCACACAACAAAAGAAAATAAAATATACTCATAAGTATAACACAATTTTTAAGATGCGCATCAAGAAAGTCCGAAGAGTCGCCTTACGATGCCATCAAAGTTTTTATAAAAGCAAAACACGTAATAAAAAATACAGGAATAAAATAACAATACATAAATCGCGAATAGATGCGCTTCAAGAGATCAAGAAGAAACTCCTTAAGCTGCCACCATTTAGCACGATTATTACACACGACAGAAAGTAAAAATACAAGAGGTCCAACATGGGTTATCAAAGGGAGAAGAATGAATCCACTTTTCATTTTCTCACAGTAAAATCTTTCATTCAGACAATTTTAGCTAGAGCTGGATCTGGTTGAGGAACAAATTCATTGAGTTTTTTTATTAGTTCATCTGGTGTTGTTGCAACGACTATGATTCGTTTAGCACGCTCGGAAATAAAACCCTTTTCAGCAGAGTAGTCGATGAAAGATAGTAAACCATCAAAGAAACCATTGACATTAAGCAGACCTATTGGTTTTTGATGAACATTTAGATGGGCTCTGGTAACCACATGAAAAAGTTCCTCAAGGGTGCCAAAACCATCGGGAAGGGTGATAAAGGCGCCAGAATTATTTATCATGTGAGTTATGCGATATTGCATATTTACAGATCTAAACTCATCTCCAATAGTTGACCCGGTGATTTTACTTTCAACCAGAGGTTTTGAAATTATTCCCAACACTCTTACTCCTTCCATATAGGCGTATGCGAGCTCGTCCCATTAATCCTAGACTTCCTCCTCCGTAAACTACATGAATACATTTTTCTCCTAAGGTACGACCCAAGTTGTGGGCTGCTTCAGTAAAGCATGCCTCTTTTCCATAAGTAGCTCCACAAAAAATGCAGACTGTGCTAAATTTTTTTGTTGAAGATGATGACTCCATTTTTTAAAAGAAATTATTTAGAGAGAGACAGAGAAAAGTGCAAGTTTGAGGGATGAATGAAAGAAACAAGCACAATATTTATTTATAGAAGAAAAAGAAGGTAAAAATTGTTTAACAAGTTTGTGATTGCGTTTGATTGTGCTTCAACTACTCAATAGAATAATGAAAGTATTTATCGCGTATCACATTTTTTTATTCAGAAAATATCACCACACGACAAAAATAAAAGATACTTACGCGCATGTACAGTAGTTGTGATTGTGGCTCACATCTTCCTCTGATTTTACGTTCAGAAACGGCCTAAACGCCTTCTATGAGTCGGGGAGAAGCATCCCATCCAATTTTCTTACAAATTAGCAAACAGGGTCTTTTAACGTCAGATCCCAAGACGTTGTTCATATTCCGGTTGGAATTTATTCCACAAACATCGAATTCCGTAATGTACGAGTCCACTAGGATGCTTGTCAAGAGAAATTTCGATATCATCTAAATTCTCCTTATTCAGACCATCCTTAATGAACTGAATTTTATCTTCTCTGTTTGTAGATGGAATTCCTAAAGATCAACATTTTAAATTACAGTTCCATCTAGCACATTTATAACAAACGACTATCATCTTTGCTCGTCGTTTCTTCGCATATGAACTTTTTCCAAGCCCTGGTAAAAAATCTAGTCGGTGTTTCTGTGAATTCACCCTCTATTCTTACTTTGGCTTCAATAATGAATCTTATGTCAAAAGGTATACTTTTATTCATAAGCAACCTCATCCTTTCAAGCCTTGTCTTGTAAATTTTTAAAATTGCATTTTTGCTTAGAAAGAGGAATCTTTTTTCAATTTTATACAACGTTTCTTCCATGATAGAAAAAAAAATAAAAAGACAATGAAAATAATTGAAGAAAATATCTACAAATATCAGTTGTTGTGGGAAACTGAAAATCCGACTTTAATAGTCACAGAGTACCGTTATCCGCCACTTGACCGGACAAACACAATTTAGTACTTAAGTTACAATGTCGAGAAATTTGTACCTATAAAAATAGTTTACAATGTAAGATTTCAAATATAACTTATACTTCCCTGGCAACGGTGCCAAAAACTTGACACGGTGTTAGTGTAACTATCGCAAGTGCACGATATCGTATCAAGTAGTAAAGTGGACTTTTTGAGTCCGATTTATCGATCCCACATGGAAGTTTGGTTATAATTTGAATTATACACTATTAGTCTATTTTTATAGATACTAAGATAAGTGAAACACACAATTAAAGAGTTTGGTTTAATAATTGCAAAGATAATGCAATAATAGTTCTAAACTTATAAGGAAATAAAAAGATAGCAATAATAATAGATTGATTAACGATAAAATGAAATAGTTGGGATTACAAACTTAGTTCGTCGTTAGTTATAAAAGATGTATAGGAGATCATAAGATGAATTTACTTATTATGTTGTGTAGATTCGATTTTCCTTAAAAAGACGGTTTCTCTTTCGGACTATAAAACGCCCCTTACATATTGAATCAATCCACTATATTTCTATGTTGATTGGCTTCAATACATATCATTAGGATTTATGAAAATAACTCAAAGAATCATCTAAGGACTAGAGGTATATTTCTATCCCCTAGAACAACTTAGAGTGAAGATCATTTGATCTAATCAAACATATTTTCTTTCGAAACATATGAAGACCATAAATATCGTCATTTATTGGCCAAATAAATAAAGATTGTTAAAACAATGAAAATCACACACAATAATAAGTAATTCACAATAGATCTTTATACAAACATAAATAACATGACTAACCTTATTTATAATCCCAACTAAAGGTTACTTAGCCCATGAAGGGTTTATTATACATATTACAAGCTTTGGTGGTCATTATTAGTTGAATCAAGAAAAAGAATTGATCCTAACTCCCTTAGTAGATAAAGGAGATAGAAGCAATAAACTCTCTGAACAACATATACTATACCACACTTACAAATATCACTCAAGAACACAAGTGTGTTCTTCACACAAAAAGAAAAGTTTACAAAAAATGGAAAATTATAAGATGAATGATGAATAATGAAGGATCTAAGGGGTCTATTTATACACCTAAAGTCATCTAATAGCTCCAAAACTCCAGCATTATTACATTAGATCGGATCAATGCCAGCCATACCCTCAATAATACACAAAAAGTATAAAAAATTAGACAAATCATAACAATCTGTCAAGAGTTACGGCCGTAACATTCAGGAGTTACGGCCGTAACTAGGGTGACTTACGGCCGTAACATTCTGTAGTTACGGCCGTAACTTGGCTTCGTAAAATTGCTCACTAGATGCTTTGATAGTTACGTTTTCAGCCCAGAATTTCTCAGACTTTGCGTTTTTGCCCCCAAATCTTCTTCGGATGATAACTTTTGATATATAACTCTAATTTTGAATCCGGAAAGACTGCCGAATTCGTCTCGGAAAGCCCTAAAACATGAATATATCAAAATTCAATAAAGAGAATATTTAATAAACATGTTATTTCTTGAGTAAATCAGTTATCTAATCCGATCATCATCCGATAAAAATAAAATTATTAAAACTAATTAATTAAAAGCAAAAAACGAGTAGACTAGCTGAATTATGGGTGAATTTTATCGATACAAACCATGGATAAGTGTACAAAACTAACACTTATCAGCGATCAGAGTGAATCAGGGTTCAGACCCGTTTTTGTTGCGCATCCGAGAAGATGTGGCTCAGGGGAAAGCCCTTGGATTTGTGGTCCACGAGGATGGACTTTTGCGATTTAAGAATCGGTTATGCGTATCGGCGGATGACGAGTTGAAAAACTCGATTTTGAGAGAAGCTCATGCTACCCCTTATTCCATTCATCCGGAATCTAGCAGGATGTACAAAGACTTAAAACAAAATTACTGGTGGAGTAATATGAAGCGAGAAGTCGCAGAATTTGTTTTGAGATGCTTAACCTGTCAGCAAGTCAAGATTGAACATCAGCGACCGGCGGGTATGCTGAAACCACTCCTTATTCCAGAGTGGAAGTGGGAGGATATATCAATAGACTTCATCACGAGTTCGTCGACGAGTCATCGTGGCATGAATACAATCTGGGTAATTGTGAACCGTTTGACTAAGTCAGCTCATTTCCTTAAAATTAAGGATACGTGGGGTCCCGAGAGACTTGCCCAGTTATTCATCAAAGAGATAGTAAGATTGCACGGTACTCCTAAGAGTATCGTTTCGGATCGTGACGGGCGATTCGTGTCACATTTTTGAAAATCAGTTCATCGTTCTATGGGAACTCAGCTTAATCTCAGCACAGCTTTTCATCCTCAGTCCGACGGACAATTAGAGAGAACTATTCAGACGTTGGAGGACATGTTGAGAGCATGTATTCTCGATTGGAAAGATGATTGGGAAGCCCAACTACCATTGATCGAGTTCACGTACAATAACAGTTGACATGCTTTGATTAAGATGGCACCTTACGAGGCCTTGTACGGTCGTCATTGTCGATCTCCTTTGTGTTGGGATGACTTATCAAAATTAATCGGCACTGATCCCGATATGCTTATAGCCGCCCGCGAGAAGGTAGCTGTGATCAGGAGTCATTTGTTAACCGCTCAGAGTCGACAGAAATCATATGCAGATAATCGTCGTCGACTATTAGAGTTTGAAGCAGGTGACCACATTTTGGTCAAGGTATCCCCGAGTCGAGGTATCTTCCATTTCGGGAAGTGGGGAAAGTTGAGTCCTAGATTCATTAGACCGTTTGAGATTTTGGATCGAGTAGGCAGTCTGGCTTATCGATTGGCTTTACCTCCGGCGTTGAGCCGAATTCATAATGTGTTTCACATCTCTCAGCTGAGGAAGTATGTTGCCGACCCGAGCCACATACTTCAGTTCGATGAAATCGAGATCGCGAATGATCATTCGTATGAGGAGCGTCCTATACGAGTTTTAGAGCAGCGAATCAAATAGTTGAGGAACAAGATGATTCCTTTGGTTAAAATTCAGTGGTCTAGACACGGAGTCGAAGAGGCTACTTGGGAAACCGAGGAGAGTATGCGGGAGAGTTATCCCAAGTTGTTTGACCCTTAGTTTCGGGGACGAAACTCTTTTTAAGGGGGGAGTATGTAATACCCGGTTGTAATTCATTCATTATCATTCAGTAATTATCATTCAGTAATTGTCACTCAGTACATTTCACTCATTAATAATCATTCATCATTCACCTTCATTAATTGTATTCATCATTGGCATATGTTTAGCCGTGTATCAATTACTGATCGTCTTTCGCCTCCATTTGAGTGTCGAGATGAGAGTATTATCATTATTATCGTGATTAGTAGTCTTGTGTTGGAAGTATCATCTATGGCATGTGTTGGACTTGTTTACTTTCACATACGTATGGTATGTCGGATCATTCATCAACCGTAGCGAGAAAATGGAGTTGTCGGATTTTTGTCACTTCCAGCAGTGAGTTACGGCCGTAACTACTCAGGCATTACGGCCGTAACATGCATTCGTTGGTTTAGGGATGTTTTGGACGAAGGTGAGTTACGGCCGTATGGATAGGCGGATACGGCCGTAACATGTGTTTGTTGTTTTCAGGACAGTTCGAACGAATAGGACTTACAGCCGTAAGGGTTGCGGCAGGTATGGTCGTAAGGCTTGGCCGGTTACAGCCGTACGATTCGAGCAGGGTGCCCAGGCAGTTTCGACGAAGGCTTCATATGCCCGTAAGTTTTGCCGAGTACGGCCGTATCAGCCGAGTTACGCCCGTACGAGATGGCAGGTTACGGCCGTAAGGCCGTTGACTTGGAAATGTTACAGCCATAAATAGGCCGAGTTACGGCCGTAACAATGGCATTACTTAAGTACCTGGACGGTTTTTGAGGTCATTTTTCTCATTTCTTCACTTGAGTTCCGATAGAGAAGTTCTTGGGAGAGATTTTCTTCTTCACATCACTTTGGTAGGAGTGTTCTAAACATATATCTTGGATTGGGAAGCTTGGTTAGTCGATTTAACATGGATTCACCAGATCGAAGTGTTTGAATCTTCAAAGGTAAATTCTTCAACATCTTGGATTTCGATTTTGAGTTGGGATATGATGTTTTGGATATGGTAATCATGATATATGAAGTGATGTACTTGTGATTATGAGTTTTTGAGTATTATCATAGGATTATTTGGGTTTATTCAAGAACATCTTGGATATTGAGTTGGACTTGGGGGTTTTTTTTCGACTAGATGTTGTTGTAATATCGAATTGGGTATTCATTTTGGATTATTGATTGTATTGAAGATGTTTTTTTGAGTTGAAACACTCTTTGGGAGGTTTGATATGAATATAATTGAGGTTGATTGTAACCAATCGAAGATTGATTACAACGTGTTTGTTATAAAGCCCCAATAAACTTGGATTATTCATATCGACGTCGTGAGTGAGTTGTAATCGTACTTGATATGTATATTGAACGAATTGTGGGTGATTGTGTTATTCAAGATTGTTCGAGCGACCGACACCTCATTTAGGATGTTGGTTCGTGGAAGGACTTTCTTCACCGGTGTTGTGTAAGTTAATTCTTACTCGGTTAAAAGGATACTCATTCCTTTCGTTGTTGTTCATTCATAATCATAACTCATTCATAATGTATTAACCATATTGAGACTTGTAATTGTCGAATAATTATTTCATTCACGAGGAACGACGGTTCCAAATCATTTCAATGAGCTACCATTCATTTCATTATTATCTCATCTCGGTGAGTCATTCTTGATCCTTGTTGGATTGTTATTCATTATGTTCATTGGTCACTTTTGATCGTGTGACCTTCTGGGTTCATATTGCGTGGTCGGGTAGAGATGTGTGGAATTTTTAGTCGGGCACACGATAGTCATGTGTTGGGTTCACCGACATATTGGATTGTGCACACGGTAATATACCTCTGTGAGACTAATTAGGTACAAGGGCGGGTGTGTCCGGAAACTCGTCTTTTGCACGTGCACATTCCATTACGGGCGTACTATGATGCTCCTCTTCAGCATAAAATTCATAACTAAGGATATTTCATGATTTTGTTTATTCAACTCTTGAGGATTGTTGTTCTGTGTAACTGACCCCATTGGGGGATATTTTTTTTAGGTCACCGCAAGGCAAAGGCACGCGAAGAGCATATTGACGGCGAGGAGTCCCAGTGATACTAGTAGGGGGGCCCAGTCCTTTCAGTCTTTCACGTCTTTCTTCTTTTTATTTCCGCTGCAAACTTCCGGTTGAATGTTCATTTATTCAGGGTTGTATATTTTATCTTCATATAAAATGTACAAGTATTCTGTATTCCTGGGTGTATGGTACTTAAAGCTCCTCATCGGAGTATTTGGTAATATAATGTGGTTCGGTACTACAATTATATTATTTAATTCATTAATTTTCATTCGTGTGGTGGGTCCCAGTTGGGGTTCCACGGCACTGTAATAGCCGCCTAGTTTGGGGTGTTACACCATTTACTTCTTTATAATTATTTGAACTATTATTTCAATTCCTGGCAATTCTCAACTCAACTTCTAAATTGTGTGTTTCTATTCATCCTTAATAACTATAACAAAAGGATAATAGTGTACAAATCAAACAATAACCGTACTTCCTTGTGGGGTCGATTACCGGGACTCAAAAAGTCCATTTTCTACTTGATGCGATATTGTGCACTTGCGATAAGCTACACCAAACACGTGTCATCCACCACTTGAGCAAATTCAGTCATTTGGTTGACCACTTGATGAAGTATGTCGGGAATAGTAGGATTGTCATTCGCCTCCATAGTTTGCTCTCAATTATTGTTGATGGATTCCCGTTACTCGTCACAACTGAAGTTAGCCTGATTTGACAGCTTATCGGGGGCAGAGGGTGAATCTTCTCTCTCAGCATTTCCACGTCCGCGTCCACGACCGAGACCGCGTCCACGACCTCTTCTCAACATACTGTAGGCACACATGCTCAATATACGAGGAACAATATTGTTCTAACGTCTAATCATCGTAAAAGGCATAACATTAAAGGACAATAATAGAGTTTTAGGAAACTTACAACCACAACTCGCATGAAGACGTAGGCGGTACAGTGATATTAATCGCGGCTGGTCAACTAAAAGACACATCTGGACCGTAAATTAAACCGACTGCCAAGATATCCATAAATCTTAGCTCCGATACCATATTCTGTAACACCCCAAGATATTCAGGATTATTACAGCATCGTAAATCCTTTATATAAGGATTTACTAGGCTAAGAATTTAAAACAACATTATTAAATACCAACTATAAAATTTATTATTACATACCGAGTTTCAAAATAGCAAAAAGACAAACACCGAATAGTAAATAATACAATACCATCCAAACAACACAAAGAAACGACGTATTCGAGTACTTACTAAAAACACAACACAACTGAACGGACTCTCCGGACCGTTAACATCACTCTGCACCCCCGTCGTCATATATCTCCCGTGGTTGTTTTCCAGCTCTCCTGGATCCTGAACATAAAACACGTCCACCCTAGAGGGGGTTAGCAAAACGATGTCAGTACAAGTATGATAATTATACAATAATAAATTATTCGACAACTCGTGAAGAATAATGTAGTATCAATAACAACACAACAACAAGCCTCTACTACGAGAAGACTATCAATGCATTACACAATATGACAATCACAACATACATATGGTAATTCAATTATCGAGCGTTCACTGCATAGATCCCAAGATGATCCCGCCGGACCAACACGAGGCGGAAAACTCGTCCAATGATCCATCGTACGCTAGCATAGATCCCAAGATGATCCCGTCTGACCAACACGAGGTGGACAAACGACAAAGACACATATGCATGACAACATGAGTAATATTAATACGGAAACATAATTAAAGTACTTGTCTTATAATGATGACAAGGATTAAATACTTCGACGAAGACCAAAACACTCGAAGGTTGTCCCTTCGTCTAACCACTTGCAAGCTTCGAACCTTAAACAATAATAAAATAACGAAGAGTTCAACTTGAGTACACATAAATAACACGCGGGCATCTAGCTTTCTTAACTATGATCAAGTAAGCCATTCTACATGCGGCAGACTTCACGGTTCAAACATCCGACGAACACATATCTTATGCGAATTGAATGATCTTAATAGGGATAAGATGTCGATGTCTTCGAATTCAAGGATAAACATGTCATCACAATTCTATACTCCAATCTCGATTATAAATTCTTATATGTGGTTCGGTGAATCTATGGTTGATACAATTGTTATCAACATCATCACTTCATTCTAACTTTCATTATGAAGATTAGCTAATCAACCAACCCTTACAAGAGATGACGAAAACCCTAAATGTCAATCCTCTAGAATTATTCTAAAGTGATAACATAACAAGTCTTTGATCATTTCAAAAACATCATTCAATGTAAGTTTGCAATCTCAAAAAACTTCCCCCTACTTGTTCAACATAACGAGGCTCGAACTATAATGCTCCTAACAATGGAAAACCTAAGCATAATCACTCCAACATCCTTAAACGTGGTATTCGGTAAAATTAGTCATCCATGGAACCTAATAATCTTATTAGCATGTTCGTAACATTCCTAAGAACATGAATTCAAGGTTGGAAATAGCATCGACATACCTTACTATAGAGGAGAACGATGAAACACTTGGTGGAACTTAACAATGGGAGCTTGAACACTAATCCAAGATGCTTTCCATCTTCAACAACCAAGTAGAGATGCTTAAAATACTAGTTTTGTAGGGTTGGAAGGTCTAGGCAGAGGTAAGGTTCGGACAAGACGAGTGAAAGAAATGAAATGGGGTGGTGACCTATTTATAGAAAATAACAATTAACGTACACTATCCCTCAACCTTATAAAGCTCTCTGCCTCAATCTGCCTTCAGTGTTGCGTGTGCTATAAGACATTACGTATGCTACCTGCTGCCATTAACGTACGTTAACTAGTAGTATATCATACATTAACAATTTTATGAACCTTTCTGCCTGATTCTGTCCTTGTTTTAGCGTATGTTAACTACACTGCGTTGCGTACGCTAAACACCGTTGACTTCAATTTTCCAAGAAGTGTCCAGGTTCATGCAAGGGAAATCTGTCTGCATCTTCGTCTGGCTCCACGTGCCAACCATGTCCTAATCTGGTGTTGACTGCCTTTTGCGTACGCTAAGCATACAACATAACGTACGCTAGCTCTGGTTAGTATCGTACACTAGATACATCAGTTAGCGTACGCTAATATCATGCAGGCACATGAATGAATTATCAAACTCTATACAATACGATCATGAATACTGGAATATGGATACCGGAAAATCATATTTTGATTAATATACGACATAATCAAATACCACAAGGTTCAAATACGGATGAAAATACACAACAATTATCCGGGTTTTACACCTGTCACCTCCTTACTTTCGCTTGTAGACTCACTTACTCCCAATGGCTTGTACCCCATTAGGTAGTTCTACTAGCGCCCACACTTGATTGGAATCCATAGATCCCATTTCTGATTCCATTGCTACTTGTCAGGAGTCAGCATCTTTATCTTAGATTGTCTCCTTGTCAGTTCAGGGGTCTGATTCATCTTCACCTGGGATTGAGTCCGAAGACTCCCCCACACCTATGAATCATTCCGATTGACGAACAACCCTCCCACTATGACGAGGCAAACCCTAAGTTGGTGTAAAAGTCTCATAATCAATATGTGGTGCAGTGTTAGTTGGCGCTTGTACGATTAGTATAGACAGAGTCTCGCCCCTCAACTCTTCCAGAATTATTCCGCTCATGGGCTTCTGACTAATCATATAATCCTCTTCCATAAATCGGGCATTAGTGCTAACAATGACCTTCTAATCCTGGGTATTATAGAACAAGCCACCCTTCGTTCCCTTAAGATATCTTACAAACACTCATACTTCTGTACGAGATGCTGCTAGGCGTATTTTTATATGCTTATTTATCATTATTTTGTATTATTTTGGAGAGTGAATTTGCTTAAATGAGCTTTTAATGCCTTAATTTTGTATGTTTGTCAGGAGATTGGAGTCCGGAAGCTAAAACGAGGCGAAACGGGCGAAAACGGCAAATTTTGGCTGTGAGCCGCGGCACAAGGCAAGTGGGCCGCGGCTCAGGAAGGCAACCAGCGGGCACAAAGTAGACTGTACTCTGTGCCGTGGCACAGTCCAGGTGAGCCGCGGCACAGATGAATTAAATGGCGCCCAGGCATCCAGCTGAAGACCATGTGCCGCGGCACAGATTTAGTGAGCCGCGGCACACTAGGCGGTTTTTGTATGCTCCGCGCGGATTTGGGCCGTTTTGAAGCCAATTTTCGACCTACTCACACGGACGCGATTTGGAGAATGTGCAGAGCTATAAATAAGGGTTTAAGACCCTAATAAACCATCTTTGGATCTTGGAAAACCTTGGAATCAGAGAATCTTGGTGAGACGGCAGAAGAGGAAGAGAAGCAGAAGACTTCAAAAGCAGAGGGCGGAAGCCGAAGAACGGAGGAATCCGAGCTTCATCTGCGTTTGATTTTCATGCTTCTATTTATTAATTCTGTATTTTCATTTATTAGTATGTCAGGCTAAAACCCTAATCTAGGATTTTGATGAAACCTGCGTTTTGACGGATTTGCTTGAGATTATCTAATTAATTACCTTTTTGTTGAGTTTTCCCAATCGTGTTTAATGCTTTCAATTATCTGGCCAATAGTTGTATTGTTTTAATCATTCAATTCGAATCGGGAGAGGAGAATTGGTGAGGAACTATTGGTGAGGACCGTTTTTTTCTGTGAGATAGGAATATACTCATAGGAACTACGTGGCATTTTGGAGATTTTATGCTTTTTGCCTATTGACGAATTAATTCACCTAGGGATAGAGTGCGTTATTCGCCTTTAAAAAAATCTATTGACCTCGGGAGAGGCGGTAGAGTATATTAGCAATCTTCGCCTTCAATAAATTGGGAAAAATCATTAACTTCAGATAATCGAGAGTAAATTCGGATAAACCGAGGTGGATTCAGAATCCTAGACTTATTTATCATTTGATTCTCTTTCTTCAAGCGATCATTTTTACTGTCTATTCTTTTATTAATTCGTTTAGTAATTAATTGCAAAAAACCCAAGTTCGATTGTTCAGATAAAACTAGAATACATAAAAATCGGTAGTTAGTGATTCAGTCCTCGTGGGAACGATACTCACTCATCACTTTATTACTTGTATACGATAACGTACACTTGCGTTCAACAAATATCGCAACAAGTTTTTGGCGCCGTTGCCGGGGACTAAAATTTTTGCTAATATCGATTTTAGTATTTCTAGTCTTAGTTTGAACGTTTTATTTACTTATTTTTGTGCTTTTAATTTTATTTATTTATTTGTTTTTCCTTTCAGAATCTTTCACGTAGTGCATGAGAAAACTCGGTAACAAAGGCCTACTACCATTGGATACCGAACTCGAGTGCACTCTTCGAACAAACAAGAAGGAGAAACGAGAGTTACAGACGACGGTGACCATGGCCGAAAATATCGAAATTCAAGGAGGAAATAATATTGTGCAGCAAGCTCAACCGGAAATGGCACTTCGAGACTATGCCATGCCGCAAATTAATGCTAATTTTTCGGGAATTCGGCACCCCACTATCCAGGCGAACAACTTTGAGATCAAGCCTGCGATCATTCAGATGGTGCAGGCTAGCCAGTTTTGTGGATTACCGAATGACGACCCCAACGCTCATATTGCTTCTTTTCTTGAGATTTGTGACACGTTCAAGAACAATGGTGTCACCGACGATGCTATCCGATTACGGCTTTTCCCTTTTTATTTGAGGGATAAAGCGAAATTTTGGGTAAATTCCTTACCGCCGGGATCGATCACAACATGGGCAGAGTTAGCGCAAGCCTTCCTTGCTAAATTCTTCCCACCTTCTAAGACGGCGAGATTGAGAAACGAGATCACCACATTTGGTCAGTATGATATGGAATCGCTCAACGAGGCGTGGGAGCGATACAAAGATTTGTTACGGAGATTCCCACATCAGGGCCTTCCAGACTGGCTTCAAATTCAGACGTTCTATAATGGTTTGAGTGCTTCTACACGCACTCTCGTGGATGCAGCCGCCGGTGGGGCTTTGATGGGAAAGACCATGGCCGAGGCACACTTGTTGTTGGAAGCTATGGCCGCAAATGCATATCAATGGCCATCTGAAAGAATAACGCCGAAGCGAGTGATGGAAATTTCGAGTAATGACCCTATATCTACATTGTCAGACCAAGTCGCCGCCTTGACTCAGCAGCTCCAAGCATTTTCGCATAATCCTTCCCCCGTCACCATTGAGTCTTGCAATTGGTGTAACGGATCTCACCCTAGCGCGGAGTGTCAAGTCGGAAATCCGTTTGAGCAGCCCCAAATTGAACAAGCTCAGTTTGTAGGAAACCGGCAAAATAATCCGTACTCCAACACGTATAATCCGGGGTGGCGTAATCATCCCAACTTTTCGTGGAGAAACGGACAGAACTCAAACCAGCCTCTGTTCGTTCAGAACCAACAGCAGCCCCCTCCCGCTCCAAAAGTTTCTCTTGAGGAAGCAATTGCGAAATTGGCAGCGAATACGAGTCAATTCATTACCCGTACTGAAGCGACATTGCAGAATCATTCCGCGTCTATTCGCAACTTGGAAGTCCACCTGGGCCAAATTTCTAATATGTTGACAGCCCTCCCGGAGGAAGCATTGCCAAGTACAACCGAGACAAATCCTAGAGACAGTCTAAATGCAATCAGTTTAAGAAGCGGGAAGGAGGTATGTGACAAGCCCGAGAGGTGTGAAAAGAGGAGTGAAATTGAGGAGAAGAATAATTTAGCGATAGAGGAGTCACAAGATTGGAGACCTTCGATAACGTTTCCGGATAACCCGAAGGCATATGTGCCATCCGTCCCGTCTCCGCAGAGATTACAGCAGAAAAAGGCGGACAAACAATTCTCTAAGTTCCTTGACGTGTTCAAAAAGCTTCATATTAACATTCCATTTGCCGACGCGTTGGAACAAATGCCGAGCTACGTTAAATTCATGAAAGAGATATTGTCGAAGAAAAGAAAACTCGAGGAGTTTGAGACAGTCGCCTTGATAGAGGAATGCAGCGCAATTCTTCAAAAGAAGCTCCCACCAAAATTGAAAGATCCGGGAAGTTTCAACATACCGTGCACCATGGGGAATCTTTCTTTTAATAAGGCATTGTGCGATCTCGGTGCTAGTATTAACCTCATGCCTTTGTCTATTTTCCAGAAGCTGGGAATTGGAGAAGCAAAGCCGACGACGATCTCCTTGCAATTAGCGGATCGATCTATTAAGTATCCGAGATGAGTGATTGAGGATGTGATAGTAAAAGTGGATAAATTTATCTTTCCAGCGGATTTTATTGTTCTCGACATGGAGGAAGATGAAGATATCCCGATTATCTTGGGACGACCATTTTTGGCGACCGGCAGAACTCTTATTGACGTGGAAAAAGGACAATTAACTCTGCGGGTTCAAGAGGAGCATGTCACGTTCCAAGTGTTCAAATCTTTTCCATGTCCGGGAGGTGTTGATAAAAGCTCACAAATTGAAAGTGTAGATGCCGTTGAAAAAGAAAAACACCGAAAACATCGTCGGTCGAAAAATTCAGATTCTGTGTCAGATGGTCCAATTTTTAAGCAAGATGTTGAATGAGTAGCATTTCTCGAGCATGCGGACAAGTCTGCTGCGGTCATAAAGTCATTTTTGAAAGAGGGAAATAAGCCGGAAATCAAACGGACATCTAGTCATGAGAAAAACGGGTGTTTCAGGAAGTTGTTCACGTCAAAACCTTTCTGCAACCAACATTGGGTGTCCGAACCAAAAATCGAATCGTTAATGACCGATGGTCAAAATTTTAAAAACCATATTAACAGTTCGATGAACGGGGCGGAAACCAAATGGAGTTTGCGAAAAGCGAACTGATTTTTTTAAATAAGTCCGGCTGAAGACTATAAACTTAGCGCTTCTCGAGAGGTAACCCGAGTTCGTAGTTGTAGATTTTTGAGTTTCTGCTTTTATCTTGCATTCTTGAATTTTTATTTTTCATCATTTTGTGCTTTAATTTGCTTCTACCTCTCGCTTTTGACGTGTTCTTCTCAAAATTCTATGCAGGAAAAATTCCAGGGGAGAAATTCATTACTGAGCCGCGGCACAAGTATTGTGAGCCGCGGCACACACAGATCGAAAGGGAGGGCAAAACAAATTGTACTCTGTGCCGCGGCACAACTTTATCTGTGTCGCGGCACACTTGAGCACTGAACCACGGCACACGAAACCTGAGCCGCGGCCCACGACAAAACATGCGAACAGGTAAAAAGGGACTGTACGCGGTGCCGCGGCTCACTTTATTTGTGCCGCGGCACACTATGCGGAATTCGAATAGCCAGGTACCTTATAACCCGCAGTCGGCCGGCCTACCCAGGTAAGTTTACCATACCTTTCCCTCTCCCTTGCGCGCACGATCGGCCGAGTTCTTCTTCTAGTTTTCTTCTTGAGATTTTCTTTTACTTTTCACAAACCAAGTAAGGTATGCTCCAATCTCTAATATCAAATTGTTCTATGAATTTAAATTTGAAGTTGTTTTATGCATTTGAGGATTGAATATGTTTATTTTCCTTCAAAAGTCTATGATGGTTTAGTGGATGACATGGTGGTTTTGATCGAATTTTCATGGTTATTTTGGATTAAGAATGAATTGAATATATCATTTTGATGGTGAATGATTCGTGTGTTTGTTCTTGGGGATTTAATCGAGCTATTGCCATGTTTGTTCTTCAAGTAAACTCTTGCCTTGTAGGTGTTCGATGAAATGTCTAAATGAAAAAATTTTCTTTGTTGAGGCAATATTTTGAATCTTTGTGCAATGTATTCGTCCTGAAATTACAGCAAGTCCAACCCTTACGTCTAGTTTAAACGTTAAAGTTCAATTTCATTTTTCTCTCACGGTTGTGCTATCTTGTTAAATTCTTGATTTACGGCTGGATATCTTTGGTCAAGTAATGATTAGTTTCGTTATTGTTTGCGTAAATAAACTCTGGTGTTTAATTTTTTTAGGGATCGTTATGGCTAGGACTAAGAAGCTGAACAAGAGAGCCAGGACTCAGTCATCCCCCACTCGAGGGGAAACCTCTCGTAGCCGCACCGAGTCTGAGGGGCACCAGTTTTCTGACCCTGAAATCCACAAAATCTTCAATGAGAAGATTCGGCCGCGACCTCTTATCCCAGAAAGGGGATTCACTCCAGCCCCTCAAGACGGGGAACTGCTTACGATGATAGATGAGATGGGGTGGGCCCGATTTGCTGCACCCCCCGAGCCAGCAGTGATATCGATAGTGCAAGAGTTCTATGCCAGTGCGTTATTGAAGCACATTCGAGCAGGCCAAATGTTGCAGCAGTCAGACACTCGGACTCAGGTCGATGTCCGAGGTATTACGGTTGATTTTTCCACAGCTGCTATTCGGAGGTTGTTTGGGCTTCCGGTGGTAGATGAGTCGGCTTATGACCGAGTTATGACTAGCCTCACGAAGGAGGCTCTGCTAGAGACTATTACGCAGACCGACTCCGACTGGGAGCAGCACGCACCGGGTTCTTCCACTTTCCATTTCAAGAGCTCGCGCCTCAGTCGGCTCGGGCGTGCCTGGCTATACTTTATTTGCACTCGTATAGACCCCACATCTCAGATCCGCACTGTTTTTCTCTCCCGCGCCCGGACACTATATGCTATCACATCCGGGCTGCGATTCGATGTGGCCCCTCTTTTGGTCCGTTCTATATTCCAGTGCATTCAGAGAGGGGCCAAAACGGGATTGAGGCACCCCTCTCTTATCTGCGCTCTGTGCCGGCAGTCGGGGCTGATGTGGTCGGACGACGAGCCAATGCTGGCTCCCCAGGCCCCGATCGACCACCGCATCATCTCACATTTTGACCAGTGGGGAGGAGCGCCGGCGCACGCTCGGGGGAGAGAATTTCTACTGAATGAGGCTCACGAGGGGTCCCCCGAGCCTCTTTAGCTGACACAGGGGCAGGCAGATGCCGGCCCGCCGCCCGACAGAGAGAGATTGCAGGCGATGTTCGATGGGCTGAGGGAGGATATGAGGAGAGAGAGAGAGAGGAGACGAGGAGAGAGAGAGAGAGGATATGAGAGAGGATATGAGGAGAGAGAGAGAGGAGATGAGGAGAGAGAGGGAGAGTATGCTGGATGCCATGCGAGAGGAGCAGCAGACGGAGCGACAGAGCATTATTGCTGCTGTCAGGGGTGAGATGCGAGAGCAGGCACGCCGGGCCAACCGGCGTGAGGCGAGGCGTCTGGCAGCGAGGAACGCCTACCATCAGGAGCACCTTGCCGCTTGGACGGCCCATATCATGCACCCAGACGGGCCATTTATTGCACCTGCTCGGCCAGCCACACCACCCTCTTCACCGGATGATGCCGGCACCAGCTCGTGAGAGGACTGGAGGGGAGTACTTGACCTTCTTATTCTATTGCTTATTATATTTTGTCCATTGAGGTCAATGTACGTCCTAAGTTTGGGGGGGTTTACTTTCTGTCGCTACATTTATTGCTGTACTTTTTTTCGTTGCACTTTTTATTACTTTAAGTTATTATTGTCGATAGCCTTGCTTGTCTTGATTTGACTCTATTCGTGAATTTTTCGTGCTTATATTTTTGTAATACTGATGTTACGACACTGTTTTTCTCTCTGAAGAAAAGGTCGAGTTTTAGTCGAGTTGTAGTCAGTGATTTCTGTTTCTGCTTAGTATTCATTTAGGTCCGAAATTTTTCTCGTGATTGTAGAGGTCTTGGCGGATAAGAGAGGATACATACTTGTTTTAAAATCACCGTTGATACGTTTGGTTATATTTTTTGGTTAGCTAGTCATCCAGTTACATAAGTCGTGTTGGCACTGAGATTTAGTTTAGAGTCGGTCAGTTTTTTTCCCAAATAGTCGAGATATTTTTGTTCTATGATGGGAAGTCTAGTAACCGGGGGTATTCACGTGACCCGTTGTTTACTCTCGCGTAAAACGACGACCCTGATTAGACTAGTGATTTAGAAATTTCACATGTGCCGTTGATAGGGAGCCTAGTAACCGGGGGTATTCACGTGACCCGTTGTTTACTCTCGTGTAAAACAGCGACCTTGATTCGGACATGCGGAAATTAGCTATTCGAGTTGTTTCTCCGCTGTGGAGGGGAACTTAGTAACTAGAAGCATCCATGCGCCCCATGAGTGTCTTTTACGTCAAACGGTTTCCTAATACATGATAATGGAAGTTCCACACTAGGATTATCCCGATGAAACATCCCGAGATCCAAACCTAGTGGTCAACTCGAATCAATTTCTTGAGCATATATATTTAAGGGAATACTGTCCGAGGATTATTTTTATGAAACTCGTGAAAATTTTGCCATTAGACTGTGGAAGGGGGCGACTTTAGCTCGTTTATTTTAACCTTTCATATTGACGGTCGATTTGATTCACGTTTGTTAATCTTTGAGCTGAATTTTCTTCATGAACGAGTAATTAGGACTGAACTTGGTTACTTTGTGGAATCAGTGTTCTGAGTGTAGCTCGCTATTACGATACTCGTATTATTCAGAGAAAATTTCAGGATAGTATTGATAGGTAGAGCACTATGAGTTGCACGATTATTCACGACACTCTTTTGTTGAAATTAATTCTTTTTGCTTGAGGACAAGCAAAGGCTTAAGTTTGGGGGTATTTGTTAGGCGTATTTTTATACGCTTATTTATCATTATTTTGTATTATTTTGGAGAGCGAATTTGCTTAAATGAGCTTTTAATGCCTTAATTTTGTATGTTTGTCAGGAGATTGGAGTCCGGAAGCTAAAACGAGGCGAAACAGGCGAAAACGGCAAATTTTGCCTGTGAGCCGCGGCACAAGGCAAGTGGGTCGCGGCTCAGGAAGGCAACCAGCGGGCACAAAGTAGACTGTACTCTGTGCCGCGGCACAGTCCAGGTGAGCCGCGGCACAGATGAATTAAATGGCGCCCAGGCATCCAGCTGAAGACCATGTGCCGCGGCACAGATTTAGTGAGCCGCGGCACACTAGGCGGTTTTTGTATGCTCTGCGCGGATTTGGGCCGTTTTGAAGCCAGTTTTCGACCTACTCACACGGACGCGATTTGGAGACTGTGCAGAGCTATAAATAAGGGTTTAAGACCCTAATAAATCATCTTTGGATCTTGGAAAACCTTGGAATCAGAGAATCTTGGTGAGATGGCAGAAGAGGAAGAGAAGCAGAAGACTTCAAAAGCAGAGGGCGGAAGCCGACGAACGGAGGAACCCGAGCTTCATCTGCGTTTGATTTTCATGCTTCTATTTATTAATTCTGTGTTTTCATTTATTGGTATGTCATGCTAAAACCCTAATCTAGGATTTTGATGAAACCTGCGTTTTGACGGATTTGCTTGAGATTATCTAATTAATTACCTTTTTGTTGAGTTTTCCCAATCGTGTTTAATGCTTTCAATTATCTGGTCAATAGTTGTATTGTTTTAATCATTCAATAAGAATCGGGAGAGGAGAATTGGTGAGGAACTATTGGTGAGGAATGTTGTTGCGATATTTCTTACACGCAAGTGCACGTCATCGTTTACAAGTAATAAAGTGATAAGTAGAGTATCGTTCCCACGAGGACTGAATCTCTAACTACCGATTTTTGTGTATTCCAATTTTATTTGAACAATCAAATTTGGGTTTTTGCAATTAATGACTAAAATAATTAATAAAAGACTAAACAGTAAAAAACGATAGCTTGAATAAAAGAAATCAAATGATGAATAAGTCTAGGATTCTGAATCCACCTCGGTTTATCCGAATTTACTCTCGATTATCCTTAATAAATAATTTTCCCAATTTATTGAAGGCGGAGATTGCTAATATATTCTACCGCCTCTACCGAGGTCAATAGATTTATCTAAAGGCGAATAACGCACTCTATCCCTAGGTGAATTAATTCGTCAATAGGCGAAAAGCATAAAATCTCCCAAAGGCCACGTAGTTCCTATGAGTATATTCCTATCTCACAGAATAAAACGGTCCTCACCAATAGTTCCTCACCAAATCTCCTCTCCCGATTCGAATTGAATGATTAAATCAATACAACTATTGGCCAGATAATTGCAAGCATTAAACACAATTGGGAAAACTCAACAAAAAGGTAATTAATTGGATAATCTCAAGCAATTCGTCAAAACTTAGGTTTCATCAAAACCCTAGATTAGGGCTTTAGCCTGACATACTAATAATTGAAATTACAGAATAAATAAATGAAAGCATAAAAATCAAACGCAGATGAAGCTCGGATTCCTCCGTTCTTCAGCTTCCGCCCTCTGCCTTTGAAGTCTTCTGCTTCCCTCTTCTTCTGTCGTCTCCAAGCTTAAGCTCCAAAAGATAAGAGATCCAAAGATGATTAATTAGGGTCTTAAACCCTATTTATAGCTCAGCACATCCTCCAAATCGCGTCCGTATCAGTAGGTCGAAAACTGGCTTCGAAACGGCCCTAATCCGCGCGGTCATGCAAAAACCGCCAAGTGTGCCGCGCACTAAATTGCATGCCGCAGACAGTGCCTTCACTGGATGCTCAGGCGTCCTTAATTTCTTCTGTGCCGCGGCTCACCTGGGCTGTGCCGCGGCACAGAGTACAGTTTACTCTGCCCTTGGCTGGGTGTCTTCCTGTGCCGCGGCCCTGCTTCCTTGTGCCGCGGCTCATAGTCCAGATTTGCCGTTTTCGCCCGTTTTGCCTCGTTTTAGCTTCCGGACTTCAATTTCCTGACAAATATACAAAATTAAGGCATTAAAGGCTCATTTAGACAATTTCACTCTCCAAAATAATACAAAATAATGATAAATAAGCGTATAAAAATACGCCTAACAAATACCCCCAAACTTAAGCCTTTGCTTGTCCTCAAGCAAAAAGAATTAAATTCAATAAAAGAATGCCGTGAATCATCGTGCAACTCATAGTGTTCAACCTAATCAATACTATCCTGTAATTCTCTCTAAATAATACGAGTGTCATAATAGCGAGCTGCACTCAGAATAATGATTCCGCAAAGTAATCAAGTTCAGTCCTAATCACTCGTTCATGAAGAAAATCCAGCTCAAAGATTAACAAAACGTGAGTCAAATCGACCGTCAATATGAAAGGCTAAAATAAACAAGCTAGTTCGTCCCGTTCCACGTCTAATGGCACAATTTTCACGAGTTTCATAACAAATAAACCTCGGACAGTATCCCCTTATATATATGTTCAAGAATTTGATTCGAGTTGACCACTAGGTTAGGATCTCGGGATGTTTCATCGGGATAATCCTAGGGTGGAACTTCCATTCTCATGTATTGGGAAACCGTTTGACGTAAAAGACACTCATGGGGCACATGGATGCTTCTAGTTACTAAGTTCCCGTCTACAAGGAGAAACAACTCGAATATATAATTTCCGCATGTCCGAATCAAGGTTGCCGCTTTACGCGAGTAAACAACGGTCACGCGAATACCCCTTACTAGGCTCCCTATCATTGGCACATGTGAAATATCTAAATCACTAGTCTAATCAGTGGTCGCTGCTTTACGCGAGAGTAAACAGCGGGTCACGCGAATGCCCCCGGTTACTAGACTTCCCTTCATAGAACAACATTATCTCGAATTTTGGGAAAAACTGACCGACTCTAAACTCAATCTAAGTGCCAACACGACTAATATAACTGGACGACTAACTAACCGAAAAATGTAACCAAACGTATTGACGGTGATTTTAAAACAAGTATGTATCCTCTCTTATCTGCCAAGACCTCTACAATCACGAAAAAATTTCGGACCTAAATGAATACTAAGCAGAAACCGAAATTACTGACTACAACTCGACTAAAACTCGACCGTTTCTTCAGAGAGAAAAACAGTGTCGTAACATCAGTATCACACAAATAGAAGCACAAAAAATTCACGAATAAAGAAGAATTAAGACAAGCAAGGCTATCGAAAAAAATTAACGCAAAGTAATGAAAAGTGCAACAAAATCAGTACAGCAATGAATGTAGCGACGAAAAGTAAATCCCCCCCCCCCCAAACTTAGGACGTACATTGACCTCAATGGACGAAATATGGTATGCAATAAAAGTAAAAGGCCAAGTATTCCCCTCCAGTCCGCTCACGAGCTGGTGCCGGCATCATCCGGTGAGGAGGGTGGTGTGGCTGGCCGGGCTGGAGCAATAAATGGCCCGTCGGGATGCATGATATGGGTCGTCCATGCGGCAAGGTGCTCCTGATGATAAGCATCCCTCGCATCCAGACACCTCGCCTCTCGTCGGTTGGCCCGGCGGGCCTGCTCTCGCATCTCGGCTCTGACGGCAGCAATAACGCTCTCCCGCTCCGTCCGCTGCTCCTCTCGCATGGCAGCCATCAAACTCTCCCTCTCTCTCCTCATCTCATCTCTCTCTCTCCTCGTCTCCTCTCTCAGCTCCTCTCTCTCTCTCCTCAGATCCTCTCTCTGCTCCTTTCTCTCTCCTCAGATCCTCCCTCAGCCCATCAAACAACTCCTGCAACCTCGCTCTGTCGGGCGGCGGGCCGGCATCTCCATGTGTCAACAAAAGAGGCTCGGGGGATCCCTCGTGGGCCTCCTCTAGCATAAATCCTCTCCCCCGAGCGTGCGCCGGCGCTCCTCCCCACTGGTCAAAGTGTGATATGATGCGGTGGTCGATCGGGGCCTGGGGGGCAAGCATCGGCTCGTCGTCTGACCACGTCAGCCCCGACTGCCGGCACAAAACGCAGATGAGAGAGGGGTGCTTCAACCCCGTCTTGCCCCCCCTGGATACACTGGAAGATAGATCGGACTAGGATGGGGGCCACATCGAAACGCAGCCCGGAAGTGATAGCATAAAGTGTCCGGGCGCGGGAGAGAAAGACAGTACGGATCTGGGAGGTGGGGTCAATGCGTGCGCAGATAAAATAAAGCCAGGCACGCCCGAGCCGGCTGAGGCGCGAGCTCTTGAAGTGGAAAGTGGAAGAACCCTGTGCTCGCTGCTCCCAGTCGGAATCGGCCGCAATGGTCTCGAGCGGGGCCTCCTTCGTGAGGCCGGTCATCACTCGGTCATAGGCCGACTCATCAACCACCGAAGCCCAAACACCTCCGAATAGCGGCCATGGAGAAATCAATCAGTAACCCCTCGGACATCGACTCCGAGTCCGAGACTCTAATGACGGCAACGTATGCCCCGCCCGAATGTGCTTCAAGAAGCGGCTGGCGTAGAACTCCTGCACAATCGAGATAACCGGCTCGGGAGGTGCAGCAACCGCCACCCCATCTCATCAATCATGGTAAGCAATTCTCCGTCCCGAGGAGCCGGAGTAAATCCCCTCTCTGGAATAAGCGGTCGTGGCCGGATCTTTTCATTGAAGATCTTGTGAATTTCGAGTCCGAAAATTGGTGCCCCTCCGACTCCCGACTACGAGAGGTCTCCTCGAGTGGGGATGACTGGGTCCTAGCTCTCTTGCTCAGTTTCTTTGTTCTCGCCATAATCAGTCCTGAAAAGTACAACACGAGGGTTTATTTACGCAAACAATAATAACAATGATCTACACTTGGCTAAGGATGTCCAGCCAGAAATCCCGAATTTAACAAAATAGCGCATTCGTGAGAGAAGGATGAAATTGGACTTAAACGTTTAACCTGGACGTAAGGGTTGGGCTTGCTGTAAATTCAGAACGTATACGTTGCACAAGAATTCAAAAGATTGCTTTTCCAAAGAAAATTTTTCACTTAGGCAATTTATCAAACACCTTTAGGGCACGAGTTTACTTGAAAAATAAACATGGCTATAGCTCAATTCAACCCCCAAGAACAGAAACACAATTCATTCATCATCAAAACAACGCACTCAATTCATTCATATTCCAAACTAACAATGAAAATTCGATTAAAACTACCATGTTATCCCCTAAACCATCCTAGAACTTTTTTTAAGGCAAATAACATGTTCAATCCATCCAAAGCATAAACAACTTCAAATTTAAATCCATAAACAAGTAGAGATTAAAGATTGGAACATACCTTGATTGGTTTTGTGAAGAGTGTAAGAAGAAATCGCAAGAAAAAAATTGGACGAGTGTTTCGGCCGGTCGCGCGCAGGTGAGGGAAATGAACAGGAGAAGAAAACGTACCTGGGTGTTCGGCCGATTGCATGTTATATGCTACCTGGGCCTTTCAGATTCCGCATAGTGTGCCGCGGCACAGCTAAAGTGAGCCGCGGCACAGGGTACAGTCCCTTTTACCTGTTTTCTCGTGTTGTCGTGTGCCGCGGCACAGGTTTCGTGTGCCGCGGCTCAGTGCTCAAGTGTGCCACGGCTCATTTATGCCGTGCGGCACAAGGTACAGTGGGTTTAGCTCATCTCCTTCGTTTTATGTGTGCCGCGGCTCACAATACCTGTGCCGCGGCTCAGACTTCAGTTTCTCCCCTGGGACTTTCCTGCACATAATTTTGAGAGGATCACGTTAAAAGCGAGAGGCAGAAGCAAATTGAAGCACAAAAATGATGAAAAATAAGAATCACGACTGCAAGAAAAATAAAGAAACGCAAAAATCTACAACTACGAACTCGGGTTGCCTCCCGAGAAGCGCTAAGTTTATAGTCTTCATCCGGACCTATTTGAAAATATTAGTTCGCTTTTCGCAAACTCCATTTGGTTTCCGCCCCGATCATCGAACCGTTCATATGGTTTTCAAAATTATGACCATCGGTCGTTAACGATTCGACTTTCGGTTCGGGCCTCAAATGTTGTTTGCGGAAAGGTTTCGATGTGAACAACTTCCCGAAACACCCGTTTTTCTCATGACTATATGTCCGCTGGGCTTCCAGCTTACTCTCCTCCTTCACGAACGCACTCAAGACTGCAGCAGATTTGTCCGCATGCTCGAGAAACGCTACTCGTTCTGCACCCTTCTTAAAAATTGAACCATCTGCCACCGAATCTGAATTTTTCAACCAACTATGTTTTCGGTGCTTTCCTCTTTCAACTGCATCTACACTTTCACCTTGTGACCTTTTATCAACACTTCTGGGACATGGGAAAGATTTGAATACTTGAAAAGTAACTTGCTCGTCTTGGACCCTCAGAGTTAACTCCCCTTTTTCCACGTCTATAAGGGTTCGGCCAGTCGCTAAAAATGGTCGTCCCAAGATGATTGGGATATCTTAATCTTCCTCCATGTCGAGTACGGTGAAATCGGCCGGAAAGATGAACTTATCAACTTTGACTAATACATCCTCAATCACTCCCCTCGGATACTTAATCGATCGATCCGCCAATTGTAAGGAGACTGTTGTTGGCTTGGCTTCCCCAATATCCAGCTTTTAGAAAATCGACAGAGGCATGAGGTTGATACTAGCACCGAGATCGCACAGTGCCTTATTAAACGAAAGATTCCCCATGGTGCACGGTATGTTGAAGCTTCCCGGATCTTTCAATTTAGGTGGGAGCTTCTTTTGTAAAATTGCGCTGCATTCCTCCGTCAAGGCGACAGTTTCAAACTCCTCGAGTTTTCTTTTCTTCGACAATATCTCCTTCATGAATTTAGCGTAGCTCGGAATTTGTTCCAACGCGTCGGCGAACGGAATGTTAATGTGAAGCTTTTTAAATATGACAAGGAACTTAGAAAATTGTTTGTCCGCCTTTCTCTGTTGTAGTCTCTGCGGAAATGGGACGGGGGGCACACATGTCTTCGGGTTATCCGGCAACGTTATTGAAGGTTTCAAATCTTGTGACTCCTCTGGCTCTAAATCATTCTTTTCCTCAATTTCCTTCTTCTTTTCACACCGCTTGGGCTGATCCAGCACCTCTTTCCCGCTTCTCAAGCTGATTGCGTTTAGACTCTCTCTAGGATTTGTCTCTGTTGTACTCGGCAATGCTCCCTCCGGGCGAGCTGTCAACACATTAGCAATTTGGCCCAGCTGGACCTCCAAGTTCCGAATGGACGCGGAATGATTTTGCAATGTCGCTTCAGTACGGGTCATAAATTGACTCGTATTTGCCGCCAATTTTGCAAGTGCTTCCTCGAGAGAAACTTTGGGAGCGGGAGGGGGCTGCTGTTGATTCTGAGCGAACGGGGGCTGGTTTGAGTTCTGTCCGTTTCTCCACAAAAATTTGGGATGATTGCGCCACCCCGGATTATAAGTGTTGGAGTACGGGTTATTCTGCCGATTTCTATTTCCCACGAATTGAGCCTGCTCCATCTGATGTTGCTCGAACGGGTTTCCAACTTGACACTCCGCGCTCGGGTGTGATCCGTTACACCAATTGCATGTCTCTATGGTAACGGGGGAAGGTGCGTGCGAAAATGCTTGGAGCTGTTGGGTCAAAGCGGCGACTTGAGCTGACAAGGTGGAAATCGGATCATTACTTGAAACTTCCATAACTCTCTTCGGTGTCAATCTTTCCGATGGCCATTGATATACATTTGCGGCCATATCTTCCAAAAGCGAGTGTGCCTCGGCCATAGTCTTTCCCATCAAGGCCCCACCAGTGGCCGCATCCACGAGAGTGCGTGTAGAAGCACTTAAACCAGTATAGAACGTCTGAATCTGAAGCTAATCAGGAAGGCCGTGATGAGGGCATCTTCGTAACAAATCTTTATATCGCTCCCACGCCTCGTGGAGCGATTCCATATCGTACTGACCAAAGGTGGTTATTTCGTTTCTCAACCTTGCCGTCTTAGCAGGTGGGAAGAATTTGGCAAGGAAGGCTTGCGCTAACTCTCCCCATGTTGTAATCGACCCCGGCGGTAAGGAATTTAACCAAAATTTCGCTTTATCCCTCAAAGAGAAAGGGAAAAGCCTCAATCGGATGGCATCGTCGGTGACACCATTAGTCTTGAACGTGTCGCATATCTCAAGGAAAGAAGCAATATGGGCATTCGGTCGTCATTCGGCGTCCACGTAATTGGCTCGCCCGCACCATCCGAATAATAGCGGGCTTGATCTCAAAATTATTGGCTTGGATAGTGGGACGCCGAATTCGAAAAATTAGCATTGATCTGCGGCATGGCATAATCTCGAAGAGCTAGTTCCGGTTGAACTTGCCGCACATGGTTATCTCCTCCTTGGACTTGATATTCTCGGCCATATTGACCGCCGTAAATGCAACTCTCTTTTCTCCTTCTTGTTCCTTCTTAGAGTGCGCTCGAGCTCGGTATCCAAAGGTAGTAGGCCTTCGTTACCGAGTTTTCTCATGCACTACACGAAAGGTCCTGAAAGGAAAAACAAATAAACGAAATTAAATACACAAAAATAAAAATAAAACGTTCAAATTAAGACTAAAAATACTTAAATCGATATTAGAAAATTTCAGTCCCCGGCAACGGCGCCAAAAACTTGTTGCGATATTTCTTACACGTAAGTGCACGTCATCGTTTACAAGTAATAAAGTGATAAGTAGAGTATCGTTCCCACGAGGACTGAATCTCTAACTACTGATTTTTGTGTATTCCAATTTTATTTGAACAATCGAATTTGGGTTTTTGCAATTAATAACTAAAATAATTAATAAAAGACTAAACAGTAAAAAATGATAGCTTGAATAAAAGAAATCAAATGATGAATAAGTCTAGGATTCTGAATCCACCTCGGTTTATCCGAATTTACTCTCGATTATCCTTAATAAATAATTTTCCCAATTTATTGAAGGCGGAGATTGCTAATATATTCTACCGCCTCTCCCGAGGTCAATAGATTTATCTAAAGGCGAATAACGCACTCTATCCCTAGGTGAATTAATTCGTCAATAGGCGAAAAGCATAAAATCTCCCAAAGGCCACGTAGTTCCTATGAGTATATTCCTATCTCACAGAATAAAACGGTCCTCACCAATAGTTCCTCACCAAATCTCCTCTCCCGATTCGAATTGAATGATTAAATCAATACAACTATTGGCCAGATAATTGCAAGCATTAAACACAATTGGGAAAACTCAACAAAAAGGTAATTAATTGGATAATCTCAAGCAATTCGTCAAAATTTAGGTTTCATCAAAACCCTAGATTAGGGCTTTAGCCTGACATACTAATAATTGAAATTACAGAATAAATAAATGAAAGCATAAAAATCAAACGCAGATGAAGCTCGGATTCCTCCGTTCTTCAGCTTCCGCCCTCTGCCTTTGAAGTCTCTCGCTCTCTTCTTCTCGCCGTCTCCAAGCTTAAGCTCCAAAAGATAAGAGATCCAAAGATGATTAATTAGGGTCTTAAACCCTATTTATAGCTCAAGACATCCTCCAAATCGCGTCCGTATCGGAGGTCGAAACGGCTTCAAACGCCCTAATCCGCGGTCATGCAAAAACCCAAGTAAAGTTGCAATAAGACTAAATCATGCTGCGACAAGGTGCCTTCACTGGATGCTCAGGCGTCCTTAATTTCTTCCGTGCCGCGGCTCACCTAGGCCGTGCCGCGCACAGTGGTACTGATTTACTCGCCTTGGCCGGGTGTCTTCCCGTGCCGCGCCCCGCTTCTCAGGCCGCACTCATAGTCCAGATTTGCCGTTTTCGCCCGTTTTGCCTCGTTTTAGCTTCCGGACTTCAATTTCCTGACAAATATACAAAATTAAGGCATTAAAGGCTCATTTAGACAATTTCACTCTCCAAAATAATACAAAATAATGATAAATAAGCGTATAAAAATACGCCTAACAACCGTTTTATTCTGTGAGATAGGAATATACTCATAGGAACTACGTGGCATTTTGGAGATTTTATACTTTTTGCCTATTGACGAATTAATTCACCTAGGGATAGAGTGCGTTATTCGCCTTTAGAAAAATCTATTGACCTCGGGAGAGGCGGTAGAGTATATTAGCAATCTTCGCCTTCAATAAATTGGGAAAAATCATTAACTTCAGATAATCGAGAGTAAATTCGGATAAACCGAGGTGGATTCAGAATCCTAGACTTATTTATCATTTGATTCTATTTCTTCAAGCGATCATTTTTACTGTCTATTCTTTTATTAATTCGTTTAGTAATTAATTGCAAAAAACCCAAGTTCGATTGTTCAGATAAAACTAGAATACACAAAAATCGGTAGTTAGTGATTCAGTCCTCGTGGAAACGATACTCACTCATCACTTTATTACTTGTATACGATAACGTACACTTGCATTCAACAAATATCGCAACAGATGCCAACTTATCAACTTCCTTATTCAGCACATGTGCTGGAGTACCCCAAATCCGAACATGTCTGAGAATGGGGTTTCGCCTACTCCACAGTTCTGAGGGTGTTTTCGGAACTGATTTCGAAGGCACCAGGTTTAGAATGTACGCCGCTATTTCCAAGGCATACCCCCAGAATAAAATAGGTAAATCTGAATAACTCATTGACCTAACCATTTTTAAAAGAGCTTTGTTCCTTTTCTCAGTAACAACATTTTGTTGTGGAGTTCCAGACGCAATGAGGTGGGACGAAATCCCCTCATTTGTCAAGAAATCCAAAAACTCTCCACTAAGGTATTCGCTACCACAATCAGATTGTAATAACTTGATATACTTCCCATGATGCTTCTCTGTTTCAGCCTTGAAGTCTCTGAACTTGTCAAAGGCTTCACACTTACGTCGCATCAAATAGATGTATCCATATATCGAATAATCGTCTACAAATGTGATGAAGTATTCAAAACCACTCCTAGCCTGGACATTCATTGGACCACATACACCCGTATGAACCAATTCCAACACATTCTGAGCATGCTTTCCCTTGGTCTTAAAGACCCTTTTGGTCATCTTACCTTTCAGAGAGGATTCATACATTGGAAATGACTCAAATTGGAGGTCATCCAACGGGCCATCATGTACCAATCTTTGAATCCTCATATGGTTTACATGACCTAACCTTAAATGCCAAAGATATGTTTGGCTTATACTCGAAGGTTCTTTTCTCTTTTTAGGTTTAGACAAAGAGTTAAGCGATTTATGTTTATACGTGGGAGTTTGTGCAGTATTAATGACATACAGTCCATCAGTATAAATACCTTTGCAAATATATTCACCATTTTTTCTTCTAATAATAGCATCATCATCAAAAGAAACTGAATAATCATCACAATTTAATTTAGAAACCAAAATTAAATTCATTCTAAAATCTAGTACTAATAATACATTATTAAGGACTAATATTTTATCATTAATCTTCAACTATACGACTCCCACTGCAACAGCCATAAGCCTGGAATAATCACCCCAGTTGGTGGTGATCTCGCCCATACTAAGTTGCTTGGTTACCTGAAAACCATGTCAGTCAAAGCAAACATGATCAGTGGACCCTGAATCAACTATCCACGAAGTGGAAGAACAAGCTGCCAAATATATTTTGACTACTAGTGCACGAACATACCTTTCCTAAGAGCAGGGCATTATGCTTTACAATGTCCTTTCTGACCGCACTTGTAGTACTTTACCTTTGGCTTTTTGTTCGCCTCTGGCTGAGGAGCCTTGCTTTTTACCTTGAGAGTTGCCACTTGCTTCTGGCCCATTTGTTTCTTCTTCTTCCCCCACTTGGGTTTAGAAGTTGAAACACCAGTAGCTGCAAGAACTTGATACCCTTATCTAAAGAGATCTTCTGCAGCTTGAAGCTCTATAAAAAATTACGCCAAGGTATACTCCCTACGATTCATATTGTATTTTAGGCGGAACTGCTCAAAGCTCCTAGGTAAGCTGCCTACAATGATATCGACCTGCGTTTCCATATCGATAGTTGCCCCTAAGATATCAAGTTCGTTTAGATGAGAAATCATCTTTAGAACATGATCTCTTACCGGGGTTCCTTCAGGCATTTGGGTCATCATCAAGACCCTCATAGCATTTTGCTTAGCCGCCCAGTTCTGATGACCAAACATCTCGCTGATATTTTTCATCATTTCCGCGACCGTGCCCATACTCTAATGCTGATGCTGCAATACAGTTGCTAAAGAAGCCAAGATGTAACAGCGATCCATCTCATCAGATTTCTCTCATCTGCGGAATTCCTTCACCTCATCGGGTGTCGAATCTGTATCTGGCTCCAATGGGCATTCCTCAGTTAGAACAAACTTGTGTTCTTCAGCATTCAGGACAATATTAAGATTACGTTTCCAATCACCAAAGTTAGTGCCATCTAGTTTTTTTCTTTGAGAATTACAAAAAGTGGATTGAAAGACATCTGAGATATAATTAAAAACATTCATCACATAATGCATAGCAAAATATATTGAAAAACCTCAAAAAACACAATAATATATATGCTAGCAATCAACACCTCGAAAAATCCGCATATGCAAGCCACGATCGTGTGGACGTTTACACACACATTTTTCAAGTAGAGTTTTACGTCTTTAATTTTACTATCTAGTCAATTTACGTTATGACAAGTAAATCAATAGTTGGTTCCTCTTGGCCATGTATCAATTAATATAGATTCCAATGGGGAGCTTATTAATTAATACACCTAAGTGAACACCATAATTTAACAATCTTAAAATATTATCTTTTAAATAATAGTCTTATAGATGAAGAGGTCTTATCATAAAAAATAATATTTTCCTTTTGTTATCATTTGAAATTTAAAACTAGTGAACCTATAATTAGCACATCCGATATGGAGGAAGACCCTAATGTCAATGCGCATGCTAATTACTTCATAATTAAAATTAATTATGGAGGTCAATTTGACTTTATTTTAAAAAAAAAAAAATTTAATCATTTAGTTATTTTAGCCTTAAGGTTTTTAATTTTCTCGTCCTAACATGCATAAAACATATCACGCATACATTCATACACGCCATACATTCAAAACAGTAAAAACCAAAATAAAAGCATGGATTATTAAATTATCCAATTATCATGGTCTTCTTCCTTGAATTGAATCCGAGAAAATCTTCGACTCAATTTCTCCCACTGGATCAAGCATCTCGTCACTCCTCCCCACTCGGGCCGTGGATTTCCAAAATTAAAGTTTCACTTTTATGCAAAATTAATTACAGAAAAAAAAATTCAATTTTAAATTCTGACTCTCCAGCAGACGCAACGAACGACGGTGAAATGGACCGGACCAAAAACTGGACGACTCGACCCGAACCGGCGAACCGGTCCGGAACAGGCTGCCCCGGCCCTCGATAGCAGGCCCGGCGCTGCTCGGCAGGCAGTCGTGTGCTGCTCGGCAGTGCCTGCGTGCTGCTGTTTGGATGCGGTTGTCCAGCAGTCCTGGTGTCCCAGTTCTGCTCTACTTCTTCGTGATTTCGTCTTCTCCGAATTTGATTATAATTTTACACAAAATAAAATATATCGAATTTATAGTAAGATTACACGAAAAATAAGATCCTAGATCTACCCACGGATTTTCTCACGGGAAAAATCATTACATGCCTCAAAACCGGGTCAAACCAACAATTGCATAAATAATAAAATTAACCATTTACATAACCATAAAAATTGGATCATATTCCCTGCAAGAATACATCTAGCAAAATATTCCAACATCAAATTATATGAATATTTAAATTACTATCCATTAATCACCAATAATTAAAATAGCAGAAGCCTAAAATCTGGCTCTGATACCAAGTATTGGAAATAAAACGCAGCGGAAGCAAAGTTGGAGAAAGTTTGATAAAAGGCGTTTTACGCATCCACAAGCACAAAACCTATATAGGCATGCTAATTAATTAACTACTAAAATTAATAAGCAATTTAAATATTACTATTTATTATTTATTAAATAAATATGTTGGTGAATTAAATATCCTAATCTATATCTAAGATCGTAGGATATTTGCCTTTGAAGCATAGTGGTTGCTTGCTCTTTGATATTCTTGCATTTCTACATTTAGATCTTCTAGAGTATGATCCGCCTTAATCCGGATATTGTGTGGGCAACGAGCTACCGAATCTTGTTTGGACTTCAATGTGGATTGGCCGAATATATTCTTGGAAATCACTCGATTTTTCTTTATTTTCTAGTATTATGTAAACACTCTTAGAAATTGATGTGTTATCTAAATTGTAGAATCAAAGACACAAGTCAAGATCTATAATTAAACACAAGATGGAAAAAATCGATCTCTCAAGTAGGAATAATGTCACGTCCGAACCATCCTCATTGGTGTCTTATTTATAAACTTTGGACTATTCTAGGGATCTTAACGAGGATTAGGATTAGGACTCCTGCACCCCAATTTTCCATATTAATCCCTTTCCTAATATGGTTGAATTCACTAATATCAATTCAGTCCACTAAAGAATTAATATTGCACTTCCAATCCAAAATCGGACTCCTTATTTAAATATTTTATTTCCCATGTTTAATATATCGAATGTCCATTAATTAATTTTAAACTACTGACAACTTTAATTAAATGATATCTTATCCAAGAGTAGTACCACTCGAACCTTATTATTATATCGGAATTAAATTCACATGCAGGGTTTAATATAATCATTATCGAGCTCCTCATGGGGACATCGTCAACCCGCACGAGTCGGAACACGATTTCTAGTAATAATAATAATTGTTATACAAATAACATTATTGCCCAAGATACGAAGCTTATTGGGTCAATTATTTTGACTCTCATCCATGGTAAAAGTAAATATTACAAATACATAATTAAATATTATATACTTAGAATTAAGAAATAATAATTATCCGAGATTTACGTTCTTCTTACAGTCAGTACAGAAGACACTATCTTACCTCGATCGAGTTCAACGTGTGCAAATACGCTAATGCATGCTAATAGTCAAGGCCAACTAATCTCAAGCATACACTACAACCTTTCATATAATTTGTCTAATAATTATACAGGTTGTGAACTATTATATTATTTTATAAGGCACCGATAATATGATCTTCCGTGTGACACCAACACACCACATTATTTACAATACAAAATAATTAGATATTTCATTTGCATAACCATAATGTGAATAAATATGCAAAATGTATGATTAAATGTAATTAATATTTCATAGGTAGTTACAGGAAAATGGCAATACAAGCATAAAGTATGCTTTGCAGTATACAACTCTAACACCAGGAAGTGCTCTAAATTTATTTAAATTCTTTTTCTTTTGGGTGTATACTTTGCCCGGTGCTTTAAATTCACCTACAATATCAGTGAATATGAGATCGGATTCTTCAAGGGTTTCAGTAGATTTCATTTCAAATGACTCAAACTCTTAAGTCAGTTTAGAAATTTTATTTTCTTTCGAAAGCTTTGTGCCTTCCTAAATCATCTTGAGTTTATCCCAAGATTTCTTGATTGTCTTACAACCCTTTACCTGGAGAATGTACCCTTATCAAGAGTGACATATAGTGCATTCTTGGCGACGTTGTCCATGTATGCTCTCTTCCCGTCGTCCGTCATCCATTATTCTCTCAGTTTTTACAGCACCTACTCGTAGGCCCATCCTTCTACCCGTGCAGCTGTATTAACTTTCAATATCTTGGTAGGTCCTTCCCGTATGATTAAAAACATTTCCTCATGCACGTCAGCAAGTTGTGCTCCCAGTCTTATCCTCCAATCATTAAACTCGTTGATGGAAAATATAAGAACTTTGGTAATCATAGAAGAATCTATAATGAATGTAGTATGATTCTAGAAAAATTCAAGTGTGCAAGATTTGGAAACTTGTGATTTTGGGGATCTAGTTCAAGTTAAAGATCAAATTAATCGATTCTTGGTAGAACTAACCGCTTTGATACCACTTATTAGTAAAAATATACTTAAGGGATAGCTTGGGGGTGAATAAGTTGTGCCCATGTTTCTAAAATTTAGTGCACTATAGAAGCATTTTAGCTTGTTGTCAGTGTCGAAAGACACCATGACAACAAGAATGGTGTAAGCTCGGTGTTGTAACACTTCGCTTGCAGTTTTTTTAGAGGAAGTATATCAATTAGACCACAAATAAATATATTGTATGATGACAAGTATAAATCAGTAAGAAAGAAGAAAGGAAGCAATAAGAACACAATAATTTTATAATGGCTCCAAACAATATCATCTACATCCACTAGGCCCCACGCATGTGGTATTCACTAGAAACATGTTAGTGCACGACAATTGGAATCAAAGAATACACCACAAGTTGTATCATTCACACAGATTAATACACACTTGAAATATGCAACAATGTTATCCAAACAGATTGGTTTTCAATTGGATTTGAATCTTCTCTTTTTTTCCACACAGTCTGAAGCTTGATTCCTTCAAAACACTTTCTTTCCACACAGGTCCAAAGCTTGTTATTTCAATCTACACAAGATTGAGTCTTCTCAACTTAAAGTGTCGCAAAATTGGGTTTGAACAACAATTTTAAACTTTTGAATATATCGTTGTAATGAGTTGTTCTCAGGTTGGGGACTTAAGACCTTTTAACATTGCTGTCAGATATTAAGATATAGGTTCAATTTATCGCAAAGTGCTTGAAACTTTGTTGAAGCTCGTAAGTGTTGTAGTCCTTATAAACTTGAAAACTGTATCCGTTCATAAATATATCCATTGTTAGTAGTTGAGATGCTGATAACTTTTATTGATGGATTTGGAGTTCCGAACTAACCTTGTTCCTCTTGTCCTAGCATTAAATGCTACTCTGAAATCATAGCCGTGAATAATGCTCTATTCACACTCCAACATGTAGTGTAATAAATGGAGTCCTCCTTCCACATTAAATGCATTCAAATTGTGAATACTTTTGGATAACCAATTTATTTAGCCACAACGGTAATGCTCTTGGGACTTTGTACTGTAGGGAATACTTGTATTGTTCCTCATATGTAGTTTACAACAATATATGTTGTATCTCTGTTGTAGACGATGTCTCTTTTGCTGTGGTGTCCGGTCACTATAATTCTATGTTGTAGGATGTTGTTGTAGGTTTTGCACTTACCAAAATTTAAGGAATCTATCCCAACACCCCTTATATAGTAATCTCAATATCAAACGGCCTCATGTTAAGAAGTTGGATGTGTTCAGTTTATGTGAGTTTAAAATAACCATTCAAAATCTCTCAACTATCCCTATTGACTTTAATTATCCAATCAACTCTCTCTATTAATATAATTAAGGAGGCATTGGTCACATACCCCACCTACCACCATCAACGATCGACCATTGTCATCGCTATGTTTTTTCTTGATATCGTCGATTAATGACCGTCGACCACCTTCTCTGTCCACCCCATCAACGACCGATCGCCTTTGTATTTTGTGCATACTGCTATCGGTCTGCGACCACCAATAACCATTGCCATCGACGATCGGCGACCGTCAAGCGCCGACGCCACCGTTCATCCAACCGCCATCAAGTGTTTTTTTCCTTTAGGGGGTGGTGGAGGCACGATACTGAAGTTTGTATACTAGTATAATATGTGGTAAATTGTTGACATTTATAGTAAACCTTAATTGATACGGTCCAAGCAATGAGGTTGTTATATCATATACGAGTTTATAATGTAATATGAACTAAAAAATAATACATATGAATGTAATATGTATTTTAGGAAAAGTAGCAAAGAAACAGTAGAAAACAAAAGATGTAAAAGCATTGTATTGATAACACTGATAGAGGGGCATTTATATAGGCTTTACAATGAGACTCCTTCCATACATGAGATTTCTTACAAGAAAAGATATCAAGTAGAATCCTACTACCTCTAGAAGGATCTAGAATCCCTATCATCTATGATACATATCTAATTAGTATTAGGTAAGATACACGGGAATAATAATTCCTGGAACACTCCATCTGTGTCGAGCACTAATACAACAATAGTGCAGAAGATGTTGCCTTCGTAAAAACCTATCCAAGCCAAAACAAAATCCCATGGGAAAAATAAAGGCTTGACGAGGAAAAGATTGCAACGCACCAACATAACATGTCATGTATACTCCCCCTGATGTATACACAATGACTCCCCCTGATGAGTACCTCAAATCATATGAGCCAGATGCCAAGTTGCCCTCACAACTATGCCAAGAAAAAACCCAGTGAGAAAAGTACCTCTTGGTATAAGTTGAACAGAAGTACAACACATCATTGTATGGATGTTCTCATAGTTCGCCTTGCTAAAAACCTTACCAAGTGAAAATGCAATGGGAAAAACAAACCTTGGTTTAAGGACAAAAAGAGCACGACACATCCAAAGTGCAAGAGTCGCTAAAGACTCTAAAAATCAAGTTTTCTAAAATCTTGACCTTCATGCACTAAGTCAAGTATAACTTCTTCGATTCTATAGGTATCAATGAAACTGTAGGAGCTTATGAAAACTAGACACCTGTATCTTTTCATTCATATATAGTACGTAATCTAGATCAGCCTGAGCAGATCACAAAGCTCTACCAAAATTGACTCAGTAAATTACTGGGCATACCTGTCCTACTTTGCAACAATATTCATATGTCACTCAACATGATGGATATGATCAAATGGTTGGTTTCCGTATAAAGTCGACACAGACCTTTCCAATGGTATCAATTTCACCATTTTCCAATAAGTGAGCTGACCCTGTAGGTCATATGGGAGATAGACCAATACATTCTGGGCAAATTTGGGTATCGGTTTACAAGTGTCCTTTTATCGAGATAGAGCAAGCTTCAAGCTTCTTGTAAATCATAGACATTGTGGGAGAGCATCCCAGGCCATTATCATAGTGGCTTTAACAGATTCTTATGAATGAGTTTGTCGAGTCAAATGTGAGTACATACTACCATAATTTGACAGATAGAACTTCTCGTAAGACTGCATCATTACTTAAGTAAGCCAAATCCTATCATGACTTCGACTAATCATCGGGAATCATATAAGCATTACTTTATTGTCTCTTAGGGAAACCATCCCTTAGATTGCCTTAAACCGATTGATGAATACACATCATCAAGTGTCCCCAAAATCCTTCATTCTTAACTTTGGATTTAGTGGAATCTCTTAGTCTCGCAAGAGTACATCACTATAAACCCTTAGTTTTACACACAAAAGCTTCATATCTCTTCCAAATCAAGTATATACTTAGTATGCATTCCCGACAATCACTTGTCAACGTGCTCCGTGGTTAAGAGCCACTTGATTTGAGTCTGATCCACCACGAGATCCTTATCACTTAACTTAGTTCCCCACTAAGATAAGATTTAACCACAAGTTGCATGTCAGTTTTTGGGAAACTATATAACTGAAAAGATAGTGGATGCTATAACATCCATTACGATAGCACGACTAAGTTTTGTGTCATCGTAGTCGATTCTAGTGCGTTCATGAGAAACCTCACGCCATGAGGTGAGTTTAACTCCTTCTATCACTCGTTTTAACAAAGTATATGATAGATTTTATCTTTGGAGTGTCAGCACCACTTCAACAAAGGGTTATCACTTTATTCATACTGGAGTCGCATATGTTTCCATTTTAGGCCAACGCTACAACGTTGTAGATTTTCAACGAAGTATGGTTCGATTAAACTCACGTTCCAATCCTCATGAACTGGATTTATACATAAATTACTCTTTATGGATTGGCATTCATTAAGGCGTCCCCCAGTGATGACTCTAATCCAGAATCACACAGACAGATGAGTTCAGTTAATCAGATTATCAAGTTTCATGTACCAAACTCGCATACATTCTTAGCGAGTGTATTTACCGAATCAAGTGGCATCCCAATACTCTATGATATCCACGGCCTAGTAACATTATCTACCATAATTTATGGTGTTACCATATCACCATTTATAGGGGACGAACGTCCATGATCGGACACAATCCTTGCAGACATGTTTGCAGCATGTATTTAATCTCGTCACTTTATGGAACTTGGTTAGGCTCACTAGGGACAAACTACGACTATTCTAAGTCGTTATACTCGAACATGATAGTTCGCATCTCCCCCCAACGACAGGAAGTCTGACTCATCAAAGTGACTTACGAGATCGTCTGTCGAGGTATATTTTAAGCGGACTCTGAGTGACAGCGCATGTCATATTCATTCTTTATAACCCATCATAATACGTTATGTGACGCACTTTGCCACATGAACATGTGGACGATAAAGGTTTTTCATTGTTAACACAATCTGGTTAACAAAATGCATATTGTTACACTTGTAACTAAGCATTTAAATGATGATATGCATAGGTGAATATGACATGTTGACCTGTGCTACATAACGTATCTACTGGTCTTGAGAATCCAACAAAACCGCCACCATGCACCACCAGGATCAAACATAAAGAAAAGATTAAACCGATGATAGGTCGTTGGTTTTATCAAACCTGTAGTGCTTTCTTGAAGAGTTCACTCCCTAAATCAGCCCCAAACACCACACAATTTAATGAGCATGTATAAACGGGTGTTAGGTCAACAAAACCATCAACCTTGTGGTCGGAAACTGGTCGAAAAGACATCGAACTGGTCGTTGGAATGGCTGGTGGTATGTGAAAACTTCATTTGAGTGGTTCACCTCATTCCAAGTCTCCAAATGGCACCAAAAGTTTGTGAGAAGGTAGTCTTGGATGTTAGGAAGTACTGGTTAAAATTTCACTTTAAGACTTGATCTAAAACTGGGTTAACCGAACTTTACAATGACTAGTCTGCAAATTGGACAACCATAAACTCAGGTTTTATCAACTTATAAATCATTGTCAAAGGAAACAAATAACATATAAATATTATCACTTGAGTACGACCATTTGTGAACACCATCATATCATCATAAGCCACCCAGGCTAACACTTATGATCATGCATGTATAAGGACTCGGTGAAAGGGAAGGCTCGGCACCATGCTTATGTGAGTCGCTATATTATTCTTCTTAGTATAAGAGGGTGTATTCTCCTAATTTGGACAAAGAAAAGGCTTAATCAAGGAACTTGACTAAGAAGGATCTTTGGGGGGGGTATTTAGCGTCACACATGCTTATGAAAGCAAGACGCGGATGACATAAATATCATCATCCGTCATGTGCCCTACTCACGACTCCACCAATGCACTTTGGTGTCTTTGATACAGCTAGTTTCTTTGTTCAAAGAAAAAAAAATGATGTCCATGGCAATATCGTGGTATATAGATCATCAAACTGTCCACACTCCGAACTAATAAAGCCTATATGTGCCAATGTCTCATTACATCTTCTGGTTACAAAAATTGATGCAAGCCCGACCATATTGACACATGAATATTCTTTCACATATCCAATACAAGTGATGCATACGATTTTATTTCTCATAAATCACAATGAGATTCTATGAGTGATACACTTTGGCATAATCATTTAGTCATAACATGGTTCAATTGTTACGGAACATATGTGACTAAAAACCGCCATTCGGCATTCAACAACTTGAGCATTGTACCACTCATTGCTTGTGATGACCTAGTCATCATAGTCACAATGGATTTATAACACGAAATCCGAAAATATTGTGTTACTTTGAAATAGCTTAATACGCACTCAATTTCGCTTGCAAATTTTTTATAAACATGAGCATAGCGAATACTCTAACAACATAGAGATTTTATACCTGATACGATCAAAATGATATATCATATTGAGTGCATAACATGGCAAGATTATATGCCTAAGGGGCAAAATTACGATACAAGCATGGTGTAAAACCACCATGCTCACGCTCGACCTTCTTATAAGGGTACGTATTTTGGGCTTCCCCAGGGAACTGTTTTTCAACATTTGAAAGATGACATTCTAGCGTACACTGCATATAAAAAATCACATCATCTATGGCAAATTCGGCCAAAAAGAGGTTGAAAATGTGTGTCATAAGACCGCTTGCAAATTTAAGATGGGAACCAAGTTGGTTGGGACAAAAGTTAGCACAATTGCTGGAAATAAAATTCCATGCAGTTTGACCTATACTCACTAAAACACTGATAACTCCCTCATCAGGAAGTCTATGGATGAACGGTCAGACGTTATGGAAACAAGATTTCCGTATCTTTCTATTCATAAGTTGTGTTCTACACGGGTCATAAAACTCGGATCACAATGCATGTTTAAGTGGCTGCTTTAGTATTTCCCAAGTTTAGTGAGAAAACAAGGTTGAGACTATATCAATTGGCATAAGTGTTGATGCAAAAATATGGCAATGATAGCCATAGGTGCATTTGAATGCAGCAGGGTGTTCGATTTATTATCTCGACTAATGATCCTTTCAGTAACTCCAACTTGGTAGACTTGTAGAGAAAGTAGGAATGTCGGTACAACTAAGGCTGTTTAAAAACCACTGATTTCGTTTGAACTTTCAAAGCATAAACAAATACCAAGGAGGATGTGCCTAGTCATGATCAAAAGTGTAGACAAAATCCACCAAAATGCATCAAATTAACCAAGTATTTTAATTTTCAATTTGCAAGTATACGTCATAATAGCCATGTTATGTGGATGCAACGCAGTGCATCATAATTAAACATTTTGAACCATGAGACATTATGAATATACCATAACCAACTCGTCTTGACCGTCCAATAAGATGGACTAAACATAGTCAAATGTGTAAGGTGCATGCCTTTACTAATACTTGGAAAAGTACTCGGACCTATAGTCGCACGAACTATAATCGAGGTCAACGAATTCATATATTTACCGCAAATATGCCATTGCTTTTACATTTTAAAATTCATGAGAAGTACTCTTACATTCTTTCATATATCATATTTCAAGGAGATAGTACATGACTACACCCACATGCAATAAATATTTTATTTTAATAAAATGAAAAGATGGAGTTTTCCAAGTGTGGGATTGTCAAGACCAACGTAGTGGTCCCTCAACTCAACGTGAAATCCATCACAAATTGATTTTAACCACGACATATCCGTCACAATCGATGTTTGTCTCATTTGTACGTCACCAATTCGTGACTAATCATGAACAAGTTATAACTTTACCACTATCGACAATGTTTATTTTTTTCAATTGTTGGTTTAAAACCGACAAAAGGGCGACGTCAAATCGCACCCAAAACGTGGTGTATGCAACAACCACAAATTTTGACTTTAGAGAATTATCCGTGACCCCCGAGGATTGTCACACAGTTTACTTTGACATATGAGAGTGATAACATATCTCATAGTCACATCCACCGCAAAGTAGCATGGGAGATAAAGAACCCAAATACCTAATTCAAAAAAAAAAAGAGGAATTGAAAAACGGGAATTTAATAAAATCTTATGTGGGTACGCGATTCCGTATTTGCTTTGATCCCTGAACGGGATAATAAATTTGGCTTCTCTCTATATGAGCAACATATTTTCGTGGGTACGTGGTTCTATATTTTATTTGATCCTTGAACGGGATAATAAATATGGCTTCTCCCCATAGCGTGCACATCATCATGAGCAATATATTTTCCTATATGCCACGTAAAGCATAAACACGGTTAGATTCATAAACATACAAGTTAATGATAAATGAATCATTAATTAGAAAAAGATAGAGTTGAGAAACGCTCGAAAAAGGGGCTATTGGGGTCGATAATCGGCCGGAAAAGGACTCGGGTGCGGTGGTGCAGCAGCTCGGTATTGGATGAGGTCGGATCTCCAAATTTCCTTATAAAAATCTACTTCTGTTCGGTGAAAATTTCATTAAGCAATATTACACCATAATCGGATCTTTGCCATTGAATATATATATATATATATATATTTGTGTTAGGAAATCTCTATCAAAATTTCACACTGATCCGACGATTAACGAATCGGGAAACATGATTTTTGTAAGACTGTGCTGTGCAGAAAATTGACGCACGGAAATTCTCGTCTCTTATTTTTTTCTCGATTTTTATAGGTTTTGTCTCGACTGCACCTGGTGAGGTCCGGCCTGGAGGAGGTCGATCGACAGCACTAGGTTTTCAGACAGTGAATATCACGTGCATAAAGCCATTGAACGATCCGGCAGTGCTTCGATCAGATCGGGTCGCACCTTTAGGCAACAGTCGGCTGGACTGATCAAGACGGAGCTCGGTTGGATCGAGCGCGGGAGGCGGGTTTGGCATAGCGCGGGCGATCGGGGTTAGAGCTCGGTTAGATCGGGTCGGATCTCTTTTTTATTTTTGTGTGTAAAAATCTGCTTATGTTCGCATACAGTTTCGTCGAGAATTAGATCTCCATCGTTGAACTTGTAGTTCTGTATATCATTAACATGATGTCCAAAGTTCAGGCTGATCCGACAGTTAACGAAGCGGTAAACGCAATTTCCGTACGGTCTTGCAGTGTAGAAAATTGATGCGCGGAAATCGCGATTTTTTTTCTATTTTGGAATTTCGAAAATTCAGAAAGGAAGAAAAATCCTACTATTGGAGCAACATGGTGATAACGTATTTCGGGAAAAATAGTAAAGAAACAGTAGAAAACAGAAGATGTAAAAACATTGTATTGATAACACTAATAGAGTGCCTTTATATAGTCTTTACAATTAGGCTCCTTCCATACATAGAATTTCTTATTAGGAAAAATATCAAGTAGAATCCTACTAGCTCTAGAAGGATCTAGAATCCCTACCATTTGTAAGACAAATCACGAGAATAATAATTATGGTAACAAAGTAGGAACTTGAAAATAATCATAACACACAGGTGTACGGATTGACCGCAAAATTTACATATTATAATGTGTTGCTACCCAAAATATTATCCGGAGATAGATATTGCTGGAATGGATGGGATAGCAAAAAAATGCAAGAGCACTTCCGAGAGAAAGATAAATAACACAAGATTTGTCGGGGTTGTTAGTCCCGGGCTTGAATGCTCTCGCGAGATATTATTAATACCAATATTCGGGGATACAAGTACTAATGTAAGAATACAATTACAATGAGTGTAAAGATTCTTGTTATCTTAGCTAGTGAGCGTGTAGATTGCCGGAAGAACCAGATTTGATGCTCTGTGAGTTCTTGTAACAAAGGAGATGAACAGTCGCGGCGGTGAGAGATCGATCGTCTCTCACGGTGAGTATTTAGCTGGATGCTTGGGCTCCGGGGCTTATGAATCCTTTGGAATCTGTTTGGTGGAGACTTGCTGCTTCTGCCGATCGTCTTCTGGACGAGAGATTTGGAGAGAGAAGTCCTGAGATGGATTCCGATGAGATAGCCGGGAGCTTGATGATATGTATGTTCTTCAGTATTTCCGTGAATATATCGGAATGTGAGAGAATGAGTTCTGAGCGTAAGTCAGAATGAATTCGGAACGGAACCTTTTTCTAGTAGGAGGAGGTTCTCTATTTATAGGGCTTGGATACGCCGGGCGATCGCCTTTTCTGCAATATAATAATCGGGCGATCGTCTTTTTAGCACATGGGCCTATCCCCTCAAAGTCTGCAGGAGTTGCTGGCAGTCAACTATACGGTCCAATGGGGAGCTTACACGCGTCCTGAGTTGCTGTCGCGGGTGGTCCCACTGACAACTTTCGGCGCGCATGCTGGTAGGTGAGGTAGGTGACAGGCTGTGGTCAAAGGTCTTGTCTGTCAGCAAAAGATCTCATCTGTTTGCGAAGATCTTGTCAGCGCCTTTGGTGGATCTGCACGTGGGTGCTTTCCCGAGATCCAGTCCTTGATGACTTTGACGGACGATCGTCTCTGCTCGGGGCGTAGGTCGATTGCCCTTAGCCGGTCACTAGAGTAGATCGCCAGCTACCAAAGGGCGATCGCCTTGGGAGTCGATCGCTAGGTACCTGATGGTGGTTTGATATCTTCGACTTGGCGAGCTAGTCATGGTTTGACTGGAGTTGACTTGGTCGCTCGGCCTTATAGTCGATTGCCTGTCGGGATGAATAAATCGTGACACAACAATTGCCCCCCAGCTCGCTCATACGTTGGAAACGTGGGGTGAGGTGGCTTTCTTGGCGATCGCTCAAGTTTTGACGAGCGACTAAGTGTTTTATTGAACTGGCGATCGTCTTTGAGCTGACATATCCTGAGTTCGGACGACCCGGTTGGCCGCTGAACTGCGCGGGAAAAAGCAACGGGCGTTGAAAAGTCTCCTCGCACGTGTCGGGCTTCTATTGGAGGACGCCAACGGTCATTAATGACTCCTCGGCTGACGCGTCCTCGAAAAGACGCGTGTGCGGGTCTCGAGGGGGTCAATCAATGCGTCGTTTGAGATCCGACCCCTGAGGTTTTCCCTTATTGCAAACGGGTCCCTGCCTTCTCCTATAAAAGAGGGACGGTGCTGCAGCTTCACTCACGCGTACTTAGTGGAGAAAGAAGGACCTGCTGCCGAATTTTCTGAAGATCTTAGTGCCGATCGTCGTTCGATTTCACTTTAGGGTAAGAAAAATCCTTTTCTTCTTTTCTATCTCTGAAAATGGCCGGAACCTCATCATCATTTGGAGCGGGTACCAGTTCTGCCGCCGGGACATCGGCTGCCCGGGGAGAAACTTCTTCCGTCTTCCACCTGGAGACGGCGGCTGAAGACATTCGAGCCGGAATCTACCCGGCTGAAGTCGAGGCTTTATTCAATGAGGCCGATGTTGCTAAGGAGTCGGCTGCTGAAGAGAGACGATCGCAGATCGAGAGAGATCTGGCGATCAGGGCTTACTGGGAGCAACACAGCGTTTTTGGACGGGCCTATAGGGCCTTTGCTGAAATAATGGAGAGATTGGCCGGTCCTACTCCGCGATTCAATTTCCGGGGATACTCGGTCGCCTACCCCTATGTGCTTCCCAAGCGGTCGCAGTATCGTGCCGCGCAGCGATCGTTGTGGTCGCTCGGCCAAATACGGAGCTCGACGACCAGGAGAGATCTGGCCGTCTGGAGGACAAGATTCCATGTACCATCCTATGTTGACATGTTCTCTCCTGCGGAGAATGAACGAGCCGACCAGCCTCCGATGGGTATGGTCGCAGTGAGTGAGGCCGTTATGGAGGCCGGGCTACGCTTCCCTCTATCCTTTGCGGTCTCCCATCTGTTGGCCGCCTGGAATGTGGCGCCACTTCAGCTGACGCCGAACGCCTGGCTCCAAATTATCTGCACCCTCACCCTTTTCGGCGGTCACCGCCTGTACCGCCTCCCATCGCCGTTGGAGATGAATCATTTGTTTAAACTGACGGCTCATAGAGGGTTGGTCGGCGGTTACCATATTCAAGGCCAATCTGGTCGGGTGATTCATGGAGTTCCGAATAAGATACGGGGCGATCAGACGAAGTGGTTCTGGGTCGCTGGCAAGTGGAGAGCTTCGGCGAGCGACAATCCCACAGGCGAACTGGAGATCCCCACTGAATTTCGGGAGAGGAATCCCGGTAAGGGTTTAGACTCTCCCTTCGTTTGGATGCGTTTTGGACTGATCTAATTTGATTTCTGTTTTGCAGGCTTTCATATTCCGGCGATCGAGGAGCTGCCTTTCGACATTCTCGTTGTTTGGGAGCGAATTAGGAGCTTGTCGGACGACGACCTAGACGCCACTCGGATCAACAAGGAGAGTCGCTGGTTGTCGGATCGACTATTCCGTTTCCCGAGACATCTCGCGGTGCCAGGTATGAGTTTCTGCGACCTTCACTTTCTAGGCGCTCGCCTTATTTGAGGACCGTATCTGATTGTTGATCGATCTTCTTTTACTGCAGAGGTTCGCTTTCCTCGCTTTTTGGAGCCTCCGGCGGAGATCGCTATGTCGAACCCAGGAGTCCTAGGCCGTCTTCGCCATAAGAGGTCGACTCGGGTTCCACCCGTTGCATTGCCTATAGTTCCGGAGGCGGAGCCTCGCGTGGAGCCGGAGCCTCGCGTGGAGCAGGTCGAGGTTGAGGAGGAAATTCCGGAGGAGGGGCTTCGGGCGAATCGCAAGAGGCCGAGGCCGGAAGAAACTTCGTTTCCTGCCCCGGGCGATGAAGTGCCGATCGCCGCGCCCCCGATCACCATTGTTGCTCCGGAGAGTGAGCCGCCCTCTGCGGCTTTTATGCGGGAGATGGCGATCGCGGATGCAGAGACTCCTCGAGGGAAACCGTTTTTCGGTCGGGATCCCGAGAAGGCTGAGAGGTAGATAGCATTTTTGTGTTGAAAATTGCATCTGCATAGGAGTTGTATTAACTTTAGTTGTTTTGGTGCAGGATCCGTCGCGCAGATCCGTCTTGTCCGCCGATGGTCGTAGATTTCCTGGCGAGCCGATCTCCTCGCCATTCCTGCGACATTCCTCCATATGTTAGCAAGGCTGCTTCTGCTCTGCCGAAGGCATGGACAACTGATCTGGATGTGATCGCTCGGCAGCGATCGTCGAGTTCGATGCACGCTGTTCTCGCCCTTTCTCTTCAGACGGCGACCATGGCCGTCTGTGCCGCCAGAGTTTGAGGCGGCCCTCCACCATTCGCCTGCAGGAGGATCTCGAGGCGGCTCGGAAAGAGAACGCCGAGTTTGCTGACAAGATCGCGGCGATGGAGAAGGACTCTCTGGAGGCGGCCAAGCGGGCGAGCCATGAGCTTGAGCTGGAGAAGAAGGAGACTGAGAAATATCGCATGGCGGTCGACCGATTTCGGGACCAGATGCAGGATGCCGTCCAGGCGCGGAACGTTGCTGAAGAGGAGGCCGATCGCCAGAAGGTGACGATCGCTCGGCTGACCAGCGAGCTGACGGAGGCGAAGGAGAAGGTTGCTGCGAGGGAGGCCGAGCTCCAGGGATCGCAACAGGCGATGGCCGAGCTGAGAGGAGAGGTTGAGGCGACCAAGGCCGATCCCTTCCAAAACTTGGAGTATGTCAGCGAGTTCGCCTATTATTTGGCGTTCGCCGACTCGATCCGAGCGGCTAAGAAGGGAGGCTTGGAGGTCGGTCCTCTAGCTGAGAAGTTCAAGTCATATGCATTGGAGCATCCTCTCCATCCGGCTTTCTCCTTGCCGATCTTGGACCTGGCGGACATCGGCGTGGATTTGAGCTGGTATCCGTCTCCAGCCAATCTTGCTCATCCCGACGCTCCGGAAGATGAGGGGACCGCGCCGAATGCTGATGGCGAAGGCCAGGCAGGGGCCTGAGGCGCTTCATTTTTGACGTTTTTAGCTTACTTTCTTTGTAGTTTGTAGCTTTCTTTTTGTAGCACTTAGGCCTTCGGGCGACCGTGTACTTTGATCTTCTCAAGCAATGAACTGAATGTTTGATTATCTTCGATTACTTGAATGAATGGTTATTTTTGAGTCTTTGTTTGACTTTGTACAAATGTGTGAGGAGAGATCGTTGCGAGGGTAGTTCCAAATGAATTGATAAACTCATAAAGACAACTTTCTACAACAAATTCGATCGCTGCACTACATCTGAAAAAATGACGATCTCCGTATGTGGTTGAATAGCGACGATCGTCGTGTAGGTAGTCCGCACTCTTATTGCCCCTTGTTTTTATTCACTTAGTGGAAGTAAGGGGATGAAAATAATTCCTTGAGTGAGCGGTCTTCAACTTTGTCGAATCCTCGGGACGGTCGTCCATCTTGAGGAACCGTGCACGATCGCGGAGTTCGATGGACCGACTCCTTGATCATGTCTTGATGCGCGAAGACATTGAGTGTCTCGCGACTCACTTTATTATGAGGGTCCTCTCATTAAGCCGCGCCTCGCCTCGTATTTAAACGAAGGGCGTGCGGTCTCGTCTAGAGGAGTCCTTGCGCGGGCGGCGTCGGATGAATCAACTCCACGCCCGCGGCTTGTTAGCTCTGCTTCCACCTCGGTCAGCCATGGAGATGGCCGACCTCGACGGTGTACGTTGAGACGGGGGTTGTGGCACGTCGCATTGTCCGGGTTCACCATGTTAGATGATGAACCTTTGAGGGCGAGCGATCGTGTCCACTGATTAACTTTGGAGGGCCCTCAGACTACGCCGGCCTCGTATTTAAACGAAGGGCGGGCGATCTTGGCCTAAAGGGACCTTGCATGGCCTAAGCAGTCGGTTCCATCGACCACCAGGACCATGGCTGCACTCTTCCACCTTGGATCGTTATGTAGATGCCGACCTTCGACGGTGTACGTTGTGCGGGGGAGGCGATCTCGTGCCTTAGTCCATCATGTTAGACGGTGACCTGTAGATGGCGATCGAGTCCTCCAGTTTCTTAAATGAGGAGGGAGATCGAGGGGACTTCCGAGCTCTCTTTCTCTTGATTGAAGCATGTAGGGACGGTCGCCGAGGGGTCGGCTCAGGGGTCGGCTCATATGAGCTTTCCAGCCTGTTTTGTGTTTGATTCGGACGATCGTCTGTAGAGATTGGTAGGGGCTTCGGCTAAACCAATAAACTGTCCAACTTGCCCTCCTCGAACAATCTCCAGAGCTGTTTGAGAAGGTCGCGGCACTTGTTGGTGCTGTGGCCGGGACTCTTGTGGTAGGCACAATATTGATTGTTGTCCAGGTGACCGTGGTCCCTTATCGCCTTTGGCTTTTTGAGCTCTTCGTGCCCCTTGATGGCATAGAAAATATGCGCCGGAGTTCTGTTGAACGTATGGAGGAGATGGGCTTCCATGTCCTCGAAAGCCTTGGGATCTCCGGGTGTCTTGGCGATCGCCTTCTTTGCTTTGGCGATCGCTATCTTTTGGACAAGAGGTGGCGTTTCCTCGCCTAAGCGGAGGGTAAGTAGCCTTTGCCTGGCCAGAAAGTTGGCAGCTTTAGCGCGGAAGATCGCGTAAGTTGGGGGAATATCCTTGGAGAGATGTCTAAACATGGGAGAGTGACCGCGGAATCCCCCCATGACCGAATAGAGAGCGAGCTCGTCACTGACGGGTTCGCCGGTGAGGATGATTTCGTCCACTCGGTCAATGTAATCCGCGTCGGTTTCGTCCTTCCCCTGCTTGATTTTTATCATGCGGTGGGGGCCTTCTGGTCTGGCGACCTTACTGGCGAAGTATGACGTGAAGTCATTCGCCAGTTTCTTAAAAGAGGTGATTGATCGTGGTGGTAATGAGACGTACCACCTGTGGGCCAGCTCGCCCAATGTCAACGGGAAGATCCGGCACTTGGTAGCATCAGATGCCCCACATCCAGTCATGTAAATTCGGAATTTACTCAGGTGGGTTTCGGGGTCCGATCTCCCCTCGTACAGAGGTGTTTTGGGGGGAGCGATCGTTGGTTGTATGGGGGCAAGCTCGATGTGGACCGCGAGTGGCTCGGTCGGCCCGGCGATCTTCTTGCTGGTGCTTGCCCCAGTGTCCAAGAGTGCTCTCATCTCGTCGAGCTGGCGTTGCATGGCGGCCATCGCCGTGGCCTGACTGCTAGCGGCTCGGCGCTCGGAGCGGGAGCCGAGGCGATAGATCGATCCCAGCGATCGGGCGAGAGTCGGATGGCCGACTGCGTTCACCGTGAGGCGGGTAGCCGAAGTCCCGTGACGGATTCGATTCCGTCTTTTCAAGGTTGGAAACAGAATGCCCTTGGCCGCCAGACGGGTCGCGTCCCAAGCGATCGAATATGGATCCGTCCGGCCGTGCGAGAGCCTTTCTCGCGACCGGGGCTTTTGACGATCGCTCGTTCAAGAGCCCATCAATTTCCGTTTTCCCATGCGGCGGATGATCGAGGAGTTATCGCGGCGGCGCGCATGCTCTTCGTCGCTCCTCCGGGATGGCCATAGCCTCCTCGATCTTCCTCGGTTGGAACCGATCGAGTGAGAGGTTGGGGCCATCTCTCGGATGCGGATCGAGAGTCTCGCGTTGCCGCGCTTCCCCGTCGTGGCCGGGGTTCGGATCGAGCCGAAATGGTGTCCGCGGTTCGAGAGCGGCTTTCTTCGATGTACCGGCGGATGTCATGATTCTGAAGGTTTTCTTTGAAGTGCAGTGAGTGTCACTTCAAGTATATGCCCCGAGAACAGTGAGTGTTCTTCGGGACGGTAGAAATAAAAATGCGAAGGTTCGACCCCTTCTTCTAGCGCCAATTGTTGCTACCCAAAATATTATCCGGAGATAGATATTGCTGGAATGGATGGGATAGCAAACAAATGCAAGAGCACTTCCGAGAGAAAGATAAATAACACAAGATTTGCCGGGGTTGTTAGTCCCGGGCTTGAATGCTCTCGCGAGATATTATTAATACCAATATTCGGGGATACAAGTACTAATGTAAGAATACAATTACAATGAGTGTAAAGATTCTTGTTATCTTAGCTAGTGAGCGTGTAGATTGCCGGAAGAACCAGATTTGATGCTCTGTGAGTTCTTGTAACAAAGGAGATGAACAGTCGCGGCGGTGAGAGATCGATCGTCTCTCACGGCGAGTATTTAGCTGGATGCTTGGGCTCCGGGGCTTATGAATCCTTTGGAATCATGCAGTGGAGACTTGCTGCTCGCCGATCGTCTTCTGGACGAGAGATTTGGAGAGAGAAGTCCTGAGATGGATTCCGATGAGATAGCCGGGAGCTTGATGATATGTATGTTCTTCAGTATTTCCGTGAATATATCGGAATGTGAGAGAATGAGTTCTGAGCGTAAGTCAGAATGAATTCGGAACGGAACCTTTTTCCAGTAGGAGGAGGTTCTCTATTTATAGGGCGATCGCCTTTTCTGCAATATAATAATCGGGCGATCGTCTTTTAGCACATGGGCCTGTCCCCTCAAAGTCTGCAGAGTTCTTTGGCGATCAACTATACGGTCGATGGGAGCTTACACGCGTCCTGAGTTGCTGTCGCGGGTGGTCCCACTGACAACTTTCGGCGCGCATGCTGGTAGGTGAGGTAGGTGACAGGCTGTGGTCAAAGGTCTTGTCTGTTAGCAAAAGATCTCATCTGTTTGCGAAGATCTTGTCAGCGCCTTTGGTGGATCTGCACGTGGGTGCTTTCCCGAGATCCAGTCCTTGATGACTTTGACGGACGATCGTCTCTGCTCGGGGCGTAGGTCGATTGCCCTTAGCCGGTCACTAGAGTAGATCGCCAGTGTGAAAGGCGATCGCCAGGAGTCGATCGCTAGGTACCTGATGGTGGTTTGATATCTTCGACTTGGCGAGCTAGTCATGGTTTGACTGAAGTTGACTTGGTCGCTCGGCCTTATAGTCGATCGCCTGTCGGGATGAATAAATCGTGACACAACATAATGATCACGAGTGGCAATGCATCGTGACAACGTTCCATGATATAAACTGCCCAAGCAATGTGCCATTTACTCTCATATTACAGCGTAGCGTGTTGTCTTTCTTTTAGAATTCATCGCATGAGCATCCGCAAATGCTATAGAACTTTGCAGCAATGGAGATATTATGCAGAGCATTGGCCACACTGCGTATTTTCCTTTTCCCAGTTTCGTTTCTTATCCACGGATGCCCAAGTAAATCGAAACCAGATCATGAGCAAGGAAACGGAATTATTACCATTCTTAACTCCGGAGTTTGATTCTCATGTATACGCGAGAATTCTCCAGCATTGCACAAAAAACAACAAGCCCGCCGAAGGAAAAATTCTACACTGCCACATTCTGAAGAGGGGAAACTGTTTGGACTTATTTGCTCGCAACATTTTGTTAAATGTGTACTCGAAGACAGGGCTTCTTATGGATGCTAATAAACTGTTCGACGAAATGCTTGACAGAAATATGGTTTCGTTTGTTACTTTAATTCAGGGCTATTCGAAATTGGAAGAATATGGAAAAGCTGTTGAATTGTTCTTTAGGTTACATAAGGAGGGTCATGAGCTTAATGCATTCGTTTTCACTACGATTCTGAAGTTGCTTGTGAGCATGAATAAGGTTGAGTTGGTATGGGGCATTCATGCTTGCATTCATAAGGTTGGTCATGACTCGGATGCCTTTGTTGCCACAGCTCTTATTGACGCTTATTCAGTTTGTGGATCTGTTAGTGTTGCTAAGGAAGTGTTCAATGGAATCGCTGAAAAAGACATGGTTTGTTGGACCGGTATGGTGTCTTGTTATGCTGAGAATGATTGTCTTGAAGAGGCATTGGACCTCTTTAGTCAAATGAGATCAGAAGGGTTGCCGCCGAATAATTTCACTTTTGCAAGTGTGATTAAGGCTTGTTTGGGACTTGAGGCTGTTTCTCTGGGAAAGAGTGTTCATGGCTGTGTTCTGAAGACATGTTACGAGAAGGATCCATATGTTGGTGTCTCATTGCTGGACTTGTACACAAGGTCTGGGGACATTGATGATGCTAGGAAGGTGTTCGAGCAAATCCGTGCAGATGATGTTGTTCCGTGGAGTTTCATGATTGCCCGATATTCGCAGAGTGATTTTTGCGAGGAGGCTTTGGATTTGTTTCTTCAAATGAGGAAAACACCCGTAAATCCTAACCAGTTCACTTTAGCTAGTGTCCTTCAAGCTTGTGCAACAATGGGGACCCTGAAATTGGGAACGCAAATCCAGTGCCACATGCTCAAGGTCGGTCTTGATCTAAACATATTTACTTTGAATGCCCTCATGGATGTGTATGTTAAATGTGGAAAAATGGACGCTTCGATGAATTTGTTTGTGGAGTCTAGAAACAAAAATGAGGTTTCATGGAACACAATGATAGTTGGGTACGTCCAATGCGGTTATGCAGAGAAAGCCTTCCTACTTTTCTTAAATATGTGTGAGGAGAAAATGCAAGCAACTGAGGTGACATATTCAAGCTTGCTTCGTGGTGCTTCATGTTTGGCAGCTTTGGAGACCGGCATTCAAATACATGCAATGACTATCAAAACCATGTATGATGGAGATGATGCTGTTAGCAATGCTCTTATTGATATGTACGCAAAGTGCGGACACATAAAACATGCTCGTATTGTTTTTGACACTATGAGCAAGCGCGGTGTTGTTTCGTGGAATTCAATGGTCTCGGCATACTCAATGCATGGTCTTGGTGCCGAGGCTTTGAAAATCTTTGAGAATATGCGGAAAACCGATATCACGCCTAATCAATTGACCTTTGTCGCTGTGCTTTCAGCATGCAGCAACACAGGGTCCTTAGAAAAAGGACAATTATATTTTGCTTCCATGCAGGACGACTATGGTATTGAACCATGCATGGAACACTATACTTGTATGGTATCACTTTTTGGAAGGCTGGGTCATCTTGACAAAGCTTTGAAAATGATTGAGGAGATCCCACACGAGCCTAGTGTTATGGTTTGGCGTGCGTTACTTGGAGCTTGCGTTGCTCATAAGAACGTTGAGATTGGAAGATCTGCTGCAGAGCGTGTGCTTGAGATGGAACCGCAAGATGAATCGTCTTATGTTCTAATTTCAAATATATATGCCGCTGCTAAAAGATGGGATAATGTGGCAATTGTAAGGAAAAGCATGAAAAGGAAACGAGTGAAGAAAGAACCAGGACTTAGTTGGATTGAGAACCAGGGAATGATTCATTATTTTGCTGTGGGAGATGATTCACACCCAGAAACCAAATTAATTAGGGGGATGCTCGAGTGGTTGAACTTGAGAAGTAAAATAGCAGGATATGCTCCTAACCATGATGCTATTTTGCTTGATGTGGAAGACGATGAAAAGGCACGTCTTTTGTGGCTACACAGTGAAAGAATAGCTTTGGCTTTTGCTCTTCTTAGAATGCCTCTCGGAAGTCCTATCCGAATAATTAAGAATCTCCGTATATGTGCTGACTGTCATGTGGCAATTAAGTTTGTGTCGAAGTTGGTGCAGAGAGAAATTGTTATTAGAGATATAAACCGGTTTCATCACTTTCAGGATGGCGTTTGCTCCTGCAATGATTACTGGTGATACTTGAACAAGTTGTTCATAGTTCTGAATGAATTAGGTGCTGCTATATTTAAAACACCTAAATTTATGGCATATACTTATTTTATCTCCTTAGTCGTAAGTTTCAGTATTTCGTTTTTGCAAATTCTAATTGAAGTCATCTTCGTTTCAGAAGCTGCCATATGTGAGCTACCAAGAATGTCATACAATCAGCATCGTCACGATAAGGTATTTTAGTAACAGCCGTGTTATTCGACAAATATATATGATTTTATGATAATGAAATGGTACACATGAGATACAGTATCCCTTTCATGTGATTTTCTTCTGGTATTCTTGGCGTTGGACTGTATGACACTTCAATAGCTTTGTGAGTTGCTGTTAGAACTGACTCATTTATAATATAGGCGATGGTTTTGTACGGAGTTTCCCGCACATGATATATTGCCGGTGGGAGCCTAGTGGGTAATCTAATCCAAATATGTACTTGTACTTGCTCTAATAGAAGTTGTAATATTCCTAATAAAATATGGTGAGACAAAGATACCCTTTCATCTTTTAAATTTTTAATGGCAGAGGTGTAATTCATAGATGAGGTTCGTTTCAACGAGATTCTGAAAGAGAATCTGGTGAATCAATCAACAAAAACAATGAAAATGAAAACTGAAGGGGACCAAAAGAGAGAAATAGAGCCTGATATTTTTAATAGTCTCTTTTGTATCCTTCTGAGAGAAGTGGATAAGATAATCTATATGAAGCTTTCCTTGACAATGGTGATGATGTGGCAGCTAAGCTTTTTGAGACAAATCAGTATGTGAGGAAGGGTGAGTGGAAGAATGCTGATCTCAAGTTTCGGAAAAATGTGGAATATTTCATTTTTGGACTAATATTTCAACTTTTATGGTTTTAATCAGTGTTGGAAGTGCAAATTAAATCAATGACAACTAACTGATTTCCTTGTGATTTTTTTTTTTTAATAACTAGGTGATTCCAGCTTAGCCGCACTAATCTTAGTCCCTCAATGAACCCACTCCTAACCCATTGAGAGAAGTAAATCGCGAGTTGCTCGAGCAATTCCAGGGTTCCCAATGCTTTTTACATGCAACCTGCGCGAGGAGAAGCTCTTAAGCGATTAATGCCCTCGGGTTCCCAGCCGATTCTCGGGAGAACAACCACTGATTGGTCAGCACCTCCGGGTTCCCAGCAAGAAAATACTCTCACACTGCCGCTTGATGCGAGATTTAACATTGATTAGCGGTCGCTCGAGCTAGCCCGGGTAGGTAGAGGATCATAAAGAGAAAAACTTCCTCTTTCACCTCCTTGGTGGGGTTATAACCTAAGACCTCTCCCAAAGGAATGTCTTGGGAGTGGTGTCCTACCACTGGACCACCAACCCTTCCCCCGATTTTCTTGTGATTTTTGATTTTAGATTTGTGTATTTTAAGAAAAAATGATATTGTTCTTTGAATAACATGCACTTCTTTTCAGTATTGTAAGCCTAATGACTAATTTCTACGTCAAAGATGTGCTAAACCCTTAAAAATCGAGCCATATTATCCTGGATGGTGATATTTTGAATAATCAGCTTAGAGGGTTATTTCCGAACGCCGTTTAAAGCTCATTTGTAGAAGCAGCAGAAGCGAAACGCAATTTGACAAAAAGCATCTTTACAAACTCTAGTACAATATGGCGCTTTGTTCCCGCAGTTTGAGTTTGCAAGTCCTAGAATTTAAGTGCACACATTCCTGATGAAAGTTTATTATTTTCATTTTTTCTCTTTTATGAGTTGCTGAACTTTTAGTTTTTCACCGATTCATCTTTTAACAATCTAATTAGGGTTGTGATCAAACTTGAAAGTTCGATTCGATTTAAAGGATTTCACTCGAAAAAGCTTGGTTCGTGGCTTGATTGGGGACAGAGTCGAACCCTATAAAATAAGATTCCGCGAATCTGACTAAACTGTTTGGCTTGGTATATTTTGGATTCTGAACTTATGAAGTTATACTAGACTTTAACTCGAGCCTATGATGCACGGATTCTTCAAAATTGGGCAGTATGCAGTATCGGATACTGCATGGGTGCGGGTGCGGGTGCGATTCGCGTGGGATTCGCACGGGATTCGCCACGTGGCGAATCCGTGCAAAAAAAAAAAAAAAATCGGACTCGCGTATCCTGGCACAGGATACACGTATCCTGGTTTTTTTTTTTTAGTTTTTTTTGTAATTTTTAAAAAGTAAATCAAATAAATTAAAATACAAAAAGTAAATCATTTAATAAGTAATTACTTTTACCTTTAGCATTATTCACGAACAGCATTAGAAAGCTCCGCTGCTCAAAGCCATTTTGAATTATTTTTTTGTATGACTTGTTTTATGTATTTGAATTGATTTTATGGTGATATTTGAATTGTTGTTTTTTATATTTAACAAGTGTTATATATAATAAAATATAAAATAAACAGACGTATCCTTGCCGTATCGCACCCTAACATTTTCAAAAACCGTATCCCGCACCCGTATCTGCCCGCACCCGCACTCCGCCCCACTTTGTGCAACTAGGGTGTATTTGAAAACGAACGAGCGAGCGGTGACTTTAACAAGCGTTCGTTCGTTAAGGATTGATTCGTTCGGTTCGTGTTCGTGTTCGGTAAAATTGCAAACCACTTGTTCGTGTTCGGTTCGTTAAAATTTCACATATTTCGTGTTCGTTCGTTAGCGTTCGATTCTTCGTTCGTTTTGATCGTTCGTTTGTTCGTTTGTGTTCTAAAAAAAAGAAAAAAAAACTAAAGCACAAGCAATAATAATTAATAAAATAAAAAGAGAAGATAGATTTAGAAATTAAGGATTTTGGAATGGTAGGTTTTATTTTGTATATATATTTATTAATTATTATAAAAATTATTAATTATATTTATTAATTATTGTAAAATTATTAATAAATATATAAAAAACTTTTGTTCGCGAACTGTTCGTGAACTAACGAACATATATTATTTTGTTCGTGTTCGGTTCATGTATGTAACGAACATGTTCGCGAACTGTTCGAATTTGACCGAACCGAACACGAACTGAACGTTGACCGAACATTTTCGTGAAATTTTCACGAACGTTCAGTTCGAAATACACCCCTATGTGCAACATAGACTCGAGCTAAATCGAACTATATTCGAACGGCCCGAAAACTCGAGCCGAATGGAATCGAACTATAAGAAAAAATAGCCTTCAAGCCGAATCGAACCTCAAATTTTAAAGTTCGAAACTTTCGAACCGAATCAAACCTAAAGTTTGAATAAATCCGAGCCGAGCCGAATCTAATGTGGGTTTGGTACAATTCGGCTCGTTTAGAGCCTAAATCTAATCCAATAAGTATCCTTGCCAAAATTAATTGTTTTTTATTCAATTGATTTTAATGTAGGGTTAAAATTTTAGTAGCACACAGAATAGGAGTGGGGGCGAAAATTGGGGAACAACTGATTATAAAAGAATGAGAGCGTTGTCTTGAGCGTCTTGTTTAATTGGCATAATTCATAATAATTATAAGTGGTTAAATGAATATAATTAAATTCTCTTAAATAAACAAACTTTAAGTAATTAATAATTCAAGTTAAATAATGTAATAAAGTTTAGAGTAGTGCTATTTGGACACACTATGTCCGGCCGCACGCGACCCATTTTTCAAAAAAATGGGTCGGTTTTTGCCAATTTTGGTTTGATTGAATAAGTAAATCAAGCACATAATATTCACTTTCGATAATATCCGTATTTCGAAGTGAAGAAGAAAAATAGTTAGATGAATTAATTAAGTATCGCAATTTGGGCTTGAAACTATTTCAAAGTGAAAAAGAAAGAGAACGAGAGGAATTAAATGTTGCAGTTTCGCTAATTAATTAGAAATCATATTAAAATTTGTGTCTACAATGAAATTATGCAATTTTATGAATTATTATTGCGATTTTTAAAACATAATTTTCAATTTTAATATAATGTGTGGCTGAACATTGTGTGTTCATTTAGCATTTCCCTAAGTTTAATGATTATTGATTTTAATAAGACAATGGCATGAATTAGTAACAAGATATTCAGCAGAATTTAACAGTATAACTATAATAAGATAAATATTAATAATAAAATAATAATTTTTTGTCCATCTCATTTTAGATTTGGTCAAGGATATATTTGAAATTTTAACTTTTACATAACCCGGATCTCTCTATATCATACCACTACTTTATTCACTCCTAAGTTTTTCTCCGCCTCCCTCTTTTATTCTTTCTCTATCAAATCACTTTCTCTCTCTACTTGATAAATTTTTGGCTAATAATATAAGTATTAACTACATATATTAATTGCACCAAACTCATTCTTTCTAGTTTCAATGCATTAAGTCATTATTTTTTTCAAGTTTCAATGTGTTGAAACTAAAAAAATATTGAATTTAGAATAACTAGCATAGATTTTTATGCAGTTCATGGACATAATTAATACTTATATGCAGTCCTAAGAGCTACATATATCAAAACCTTGAAATTTTTTCTTTCTCCCCCAATTGAATCGATGTAGATTGCCCTCAAATTTTCTTCACTCAGTAGTTTGAGTGTCCGATATTTTCCTGGAGTTGCAATTGCCGCGTGGTTGTGCCTGCTGTCAATCCTCGGGCGCACGCTTCTTTCCGTTTCTGGCGACAGGAATGCGGAATCGCATTTCTCAGTCGGAGCGGGGGGCGGGAGAAGGGGGTGTTTCCTGTTTCTAAGGCTAAAATAAAAGCTCTTCATACCTAAAATCTCTCTGCCCCGTTCTTTTTAGTACTACTTCCGTCCAGACGAAATGTTTACATTTGAGGTACTTTACAAATTTTTAGGTAAATGATTGAACGTGATAGAATGCTAAGTCATATAAATATTTATGGTGTGTGTTGTGTAATACCCAGATATTTATTATGTATTTTTATATGTACTTGAATCATGTGGTGTATGAATCTATCGAATAATTATTATGACGATGATAATCTTATATTTGTATTCCAGTAGTCATGATTGCGTTTTGTATAAATTGATACTTCACGCATGTACCTGCATGATGCTAGCGTACGCTAACAGATAGCTCTGGCGTACGCTAATGACCATAGCTAACGTACGTTAAACGGTTACCTAACGTACGTAATAGGTAGTCAGGATCAGATAAGGCGTGGTCGGCGTGTGGAGCCCGGGTGTCGGCCAACTTCCACAAGTAGCCGAACAACTTTTGGAAAGGCAAGTCAACGACTATTAGTGTACGCTACAACATGTGAATAATGTACGCCAAGTCGATAAGTAGCGTACCTAAGCCATTTTAACAAAGTATAAAACAAGACAGTTATATGATTTCTGTGACGCAAGTCGATATCGTGCGCAATTTTTGTGTATTAGCGTATGTTAAGTTGCTAGCGTACGTAATGTTGTGCACTTAGCGTACGTTACGGACAATATTCTAGTTAGAGACACCAACCCTCTTTCATTTACTCCATTTACTTTGTCTGAATTCTGCACCCTTGAAACCTTCCCAGCTCTATAAACTCCTTATATCATCCTCTCAACTTGGTTTTGAAGATCGGAGGCATCTTGGATTAGTGCTCAAGCTTCCGGTGTTGAGTTCTACCGATGGTTTTCGTCATTTATCTCCGTATAAGGTATGTTGATGTTACTCCAGCCTCGAGTTCATGTTTCTAGGATTGTTGTGAACACATTTCTGAGATTATTATGCTTGATTGATGACTTAATGAACTGAACACCATGAATTATGAGGCTTGAGAGGATTAAACCTAGGTTATTCCTTTGTTAAGACATGTATATGTTGGCCTATGATTATGTTTAGTAGTATGAGGAAATTTTTAGTAATATTCATGTATTATTCTTGATGATTTCGAGATACATGGGGATTAGATATCTTGAAGTCAAAATTCCTCATAATAAGTGAATGATAATGAGGAATATAGAAGCTTTCATCAAAAGTATAATATTTGCCCTTTGTAGAGATTGATAGATTGAGTATCTTCTTATATCAATCATGTAATATCCGCAATTTTGATTTCCGATAATTTTCTTTTTTTGGCGGAAGTCTATCTTAGCGACTCTTTTGTGACCGTTTCATCATTCTAAGAATGATTAATTCTGCACTTTTTGACATCAGAGTTCGTTTCGGTGTCGTTTTGTTGAGTTCTGTATTCTAAAGCGACTTTTCCGTACTTGAGTTCGACTTTGTAAAATCACCATTAATTCTTGGAAACCCCAAAAGTTCTGAATCTTTTTCAGTATTATAGAGCATCAAGTTAGCTTTCCAATGGTTCAAACGATGAGTCAATCGGAGTCCGTACGAAGGAGTTATGGTCAAAATAGCTAAAACTACACAATGAGCCTGGCGCGGCTGTACCGCGGGCCGCGGCCCTCTGCTGGCCAGGCCGCGGCACTAAGGCGCTCGCTTGCGGTTTCGGCCGAGCCGCGGCACTCGATTCGAGCCGCGGCACGCCAGATTAGCCACTATTTATGGGATTTTGGGAGAGAGTTTCATTTCCTCTCCTCTCTTCTTCTTCCTCTCGTTTTGAGCGATTGTTTGGCCGATTTTGGGCGATTTGTCTTAGAGATATCATCCTCCTCAAGTTCTTGGTGTGGATTAACAACATCAATTCGTGTTCTTCGTCATTAATCCGAGGTATTTTCTTGATTCTCTGGAGTTGACCTTTTTGGGAGTTTTGTTCTTGATTTCGTTTCCCATCCGATTTTGATAAATCGATTGATGTTAGATGTTGTTATTAAACATATTTTATGGATTGTATACCCATATCTTCGGTTCATTTCAACCCGAAGGATGATTTCGGTGTTCTTGAGGTGTAGTGAACATTTGATGTTCGATCAAATGTTCGAATGAGCTTTCCTTCGATAGTTTATTGTGATCTCCGTTGTTTTTGGTCTTGATCCTCTTCGTAATCATATTTTTGTTGTTTCTTCCGGAGGATTATAGGTGATCGAGGATTCCGAATTGAATCCCGTTTGGTGATTGATAATTCGTTTGGTGTTATCCTTGTAGTATTCGCGGTGCTATCGTGTTCTTGATAGTGTTCGGGAGTTCGAGGCTGTTCGACCGCATCCCATCCGTCGTCTCGTTGCGATCGTGGTTTCGAGGCAAGTACCTTGATATAGGAATTATAACTACGTGAAATCATTATTGCCAAAGTGTGTGAATCATTTTTCGAATATACACAAATATATTATATTTATATGTTAAATATATGTATGTATATAGATATACGTGTGTGTATATATATATATATATATATATATATATATATATATAATCGGTGAATATAGGGTGATTAATACCTATACTAGTTGATGTACTCAACTTGGATTAAAGTACGAACTATATTTATAGAGATAATATAGTAAGGTTTATGTATCCGGTTGAGTTACAATATAAGGATATATGTGTAGCTTTGGTTGGTTTTGCCGAAGGCTTATGTTGTTGAGTCTTGATTGATAACATGTGTATTTTTGTTTATTTGTGTGGTCGTGGACTGACAGATAAATTGTGTGAATTGGTGTACTGATTTGATAATTGTTGCAACGATTGACTATGTGCTTGATGTTTGTAACAATGTGAATACTTGTTGTGAGAGACGTCATATCCGGGAGCCTGCGAGGCGGGCGTGTACTCGGCACAGTGTGCTGTTGCAATGAGCGGCTCCATATGGTTGGTGAACACCGGTGTTACCTAATGCGTGTGCAAGGGGCGGCTCTTGCGGGAGTGATCGCCGGTGCGGTGACATGTCCAAGGGGCGGCCAACATAGTGGAGTGAACGCCGATGCACAGGTGTGCAAGGGAGGCGTCTGACAGGCTTATTGGTAATGGATATTCGAGTGATAGTTAAGACCCCGTTACCAAACAAATTTTCGTATTTCAAAGTTCTTCCAACTCGCTTTAAAATGTTGGTCTTGATATAGACCGCGATTCGTGTTTTGTGAAAGTTTGTTTCAACTTGTTTTAAACGTTGGTATCAGGGTTAATTAACCAAGGATATTTGACGAGATCTCCGAGGGTTAATTAATCAAGGGTCTTGAGCAGGATTTGTCGAATCAGAGGCTGTATCTTTGATCTTGTGGTGTTATTCTGTGTATTGGGTCAAGGACCCCGTGAGATGTTGAGATCTTTGATCTTGTGGTGTTATTCTGTGTATTGGGTCGAGGACCCCGTGAGATGTTGTAATGATTCGCTTGTGATATTGTTTTATAAATTGGGTCGAGGACCCCGAATAACGTTGTAATAATTTTCTTGTAAATTGTTTTCCATATGCTGGGTCAAGGACCCGAGAGCTTTTGAAGTTATTTTCCAAAAGTATTCCCATTCGATTTTCAAAACTCCAAGACAGCACGAGTCAATAATTATGTTTCCAAACTATCTTATCAAAATATTTTCCTTAAAAAAAGGGGGTTTTCAAACTAGATCTTTTGACTCGTTGGGCTTGTTTAAAGTTTCTTTGGTGTTGTGACCCGTAAGAGAATATGGCAATGTGATTATCTTTCACCTTGTTGTAAATGAGTGCTTTTCTGTGTTGACTATGGGAATGCGCGGTTTGTGTTAAGGCTTCGCGGCTGTTGAGTTTTGGGTTGATATTTTTCGTATATCTTGTATATTATGTACTTGCACTAGCAAAATTCCAGTTTGCTAACCCCCGAGTTTTTGGGTGGTGGGTGCCTGTTATGCGCTCAGGTTTTGGCAGCTCAGGAGCAGTCACGGAATTGGCTTGAAAGGAGATGGAAGACGACGATGCTAATCACACAAGAGTCGGAGTCTTTTCTTTTGTCAGTATTTCTCTTGTGATCGAGTATACACCATTGCACGGGTGTGATTTCCATTTATTAAATTGAGTTGTCATTCTTTTCTATATTCAAGTTTACTATTGTCATTGAACTGCGAACTACGTTGGTTTTTGAATTGTTTAATGACCTTCTCGGTCTGTTGTAATTAGATTGCCCCGGTCGGTCAATCATTGAGTAGTCTTTTGGAATTTAGCCTGGTAGATCCTTGTGAGAAAGGTCTACGGTGTGTGACATTCCTGGATGTATTTTGGGGGTGTTACAAATCATTGTTAGGAGATGAATGTGATGGTGATAGATATGTTGAACTATTAGAACCCTTGTAGGAGGATTTATCACAAAGGAAGAATTGGAGTTTTAGTGAAGTTGTGTAATTAGACCTTCAACGGAATCGATTAAGTTGGTCATAGCCGATTAAATGTTATCTATTATAGTTGATAGTAGACTGAGATACATGTATATTTTTATCGGAGGAATCCTCATGATCATGATTCGTAGTTTTTACAATTCTTTCGAAGATGACTTGAAGTTTTGATTGTGTTATGATTCGATTATCCAAAACCGTTAGTCATTATGGTGTTACCTTGATAATTAAGGTTCGGATGTTGTAAAGAGGTTTATCGAAGGGGCGTCCTTCGAGTGTGTTGATGTTCGTTGAAAGTATTGAATATCTATCATCATTTTAAGTCAAGTACTTTAATTATATTTTCCGCTTTAATTTCATTCATGTTGTCGTGCATATATGTGTCGTTGTATGTCCACCACGTGTTGGTCCGCCGGGATCATCTTGGGTCTATGATAGCGTGCGCTGGATCATTAGACGGGTTTTTCACCACGTGTTGGTCCGACGAGATCATCTTGGGATCTAGGCTGTGAACGCTGGATCACATATTACCTTGTATATGTTGAGATTGACATGTTGAATATTGCACTGTAGGTCTTCCAGTAGGTGAAGTCCGTAAGTTATTATTGTTATTCATTGATTCCAGAATAATTTCTCATTGTATAATTATCGTACTTGTATTATCATTGTTTTGCTAATCCTTTCGGACAGGGGTGTATTTCGAACCGAGTGTTCAGTTTGGTTCGGTCAAACTCGAACAGTTCGCGAACATGTTCATTACGCACATGAACCGAACATGAACAAAATAATATATGGTCGTTAGTTCGCGAAGAGTTCACGAACAAAGGGTTTTTTATATATTTATTAATAATGTTATAATAATTAATAATTTTACAATAATTAATAAATATATATAGAAAATAAAATCTACCATTCCAAAACCCTTAATTTCTAAATCTATCATCTCCTCTTTTTATTTTTTGAAATATTATTGCTTGTACTTTAGGCTTTTTTTTTATATTTTGGAACATAAATGAACAAACGAATAATCAAAATGAACCGAACAATCGAAGGCTAATGAACAAACATGAAATATGTGAAATTTTAACGAACCGAACACGAACAAGTGGTTTGCAATTTTATTGAACACGAACCAAACCCTTAACGAACAAACGTTCGTTAAAGTCACCGTTCGGTTTGTTCGGTTCGAAATACACCCATACTTTCGAGGGTGGACATATATTTTATGTTCAGGTGCAAGAGGGGCGGGAAATCAACCATCGGGGCAGCATAATGACGATGGTGCACAGTAATGTTTGTTGTCGGAAGTATTTTCGAGTTTGTGTTTGTATTTTGAATAAGTACTCGAGTACATAGTTCAATTGTTGTTTGATTTGGATGTTTATGTATTGTTGGTTTCTTTTTAACATTGTCATACACTTAAACTCAGTTTGTAATAATTACTCCGTTGTTGAGATTTAAATAATGTGTTTGTTTTACTTATTAGCCTAGTAAATCCTTACAAGAATGATTTACGGTGTTGTAATAACCCTGAATATCTCGGGGTGTTACATGTTGTTGAGATTAAAAAGTAAAAAAATATTGATGGTAAGTGTGCCGCGAATATTTAAAAGTAAAATATGATATTTGATTGCGTAAAAATGATAAATATAAACTTTTCAAAGCAATAATATTTTGGGTGAAATGTAAAATTTCGGCGGTATGAAGGGAGTATAAACTTTTAACCATTGATTATCTACTAAAGTATGCAATTAAATCAATATTTAATTCAATAACTTGTTGGGATTCGGTGCCTAAAACGAAGGCCCAGCGGAAGCGGTAAAATAAAAATTAATTCGATCTGAATCCCTACGAGGATCGATCAAGCTACGTATATATGAATATAATACGAAAACAAGGAAGATAAGAAATCATACCCTCGTAATCCGTTGATTAAATGGTGTACGTCTTGAAGATAGTTCCCAAAGCTTAAATGCTTTCCACGAATCCAATCTGCTCCAAGCTCTTTAATGATCCAACGCCAAAAGCACCGCGTCTCTACTTGCCACGCGCCGGAGAAACGGTCGGAATGACAATGCCTTGCTATCCTCCAAGGATACGGCTAGAGCAAGGTTGTAGAAGCTTTTGATTTGGTGAATATACTCCAAGTATGTTTATCAAAATTTCTCTCTTATTAATCTCTCGACTTTTCTAGAAAACTAAAGAACAATGTGAAGAGGAAGAAGAAGACTTGGAGAAAACTATTTTCCCTCTATCTTTCCTAAACTCACGGATGATTGCAAGAGTGGTGGTAAGTGAGAGTTAGTCTCTTCCTTTTATTCTTCAATCAATCTCATCAAATTACTTTCACAATATAATAAGAGATATCAAATCTCTTAAAGTCATTTGTCTTCCATTATAAAATGGAGACAAGGACCAAGAGGGAAGGTGAGTGGAAGGGGATGGCCATCTAGAAGAAATCAGACGAGTTCGGTTCGTTTTGGACTCCCGTGAGTCCAAATAGATAAACTCCAATTCCGTTCCAATGTATTTATATCAATTAATTAATCTAATTAATTAATTATATCAAATACAAAATAATATAGTTAATTTCTCCGAGAAATAATTATATCTATGAATTAAACTAATCACCCAGTAATTTATTTAATTCATTAGGCCATAAATTAATTTATACAAAAAATTAATTTAGACATCCAATGTCCAATAAATTAGGTATCCAATATCTAATATTTATAAAGAAAGAATAAGCTCGATTCATTCCGTCGTCAATCCTATTGCGCGACTCGGTAGGTTCGTCTCAGTTAGCAATGGGAGGAACCAAAGAGTAGTAGCACCACCTAGCCAACCTGGTGGCCTACACTGTACCCCAACTGAGAATGAATGATTGGGATCATTCAAGAACCATTCTGTCGTGAATACCAGTATACGTATAAACCCTCCTTTTAAATGTCCCGATCAAGTTATAGGTTTATGGTCAGTCAAACCCTTCCTCTGAGTGGCATTCGATGGCATACTCCTAACAATCTCACACTTGCACTCAATGTCACACACTATGGTATCTAATACCTATGTTCTCCAGATGACGCTCAAGCTAGTCTGAGAAAGTGGCTTGGTCAGTAGATCAGCGACGTTATCGGCTGAGTCTACTCTATGCAGCACAACGTATCCCTTGCGAATAAATTCTCTTACGAGATGATACTTCCTCTCAATGTGTTTGGTACTGTTGTGAAACCTCGGCTCCTTGGCCTGTGTTACAGCTCCGTCGTTGTCGCAGTAAAGCGGAACAGGCAGCTCAGCACATAGTATCACTTGAAGTTCTCCCAAAAAATTCTTAATCCAGAACCCTTCCTTGGAAGCCTCCGAGGCTGCTTGATACTCAGCCTGACATGTGGAATCAGTCGTGCTTTGCTTGGTGCTACGCCAAGATACTGCTCCTCCATTATGAGTAAATATGTATCCAGAAGTAGACATCGAATCGTCTTTCTGTCCTTGGAAGTCCGAATCAGTGAATCCCACCACATTCACTTCTCCACCGCCATACACCAGAACCATATCTCTAGTCCTTACTTGAGAACGTTCTTTACGGCAGTCCAATGTTCCCTACCTGGGTTTGCCTGAAACCTACTTACCACACTCACAGCATGCGCAATGTCAGGTCTCATACACAACATAGCTTACATAAGGCTACCCATGGCCGAAGCATATAGTATATTACTCATTTCCTTTTGTTGTTCCTCACCTTGATGACACATCTTCGAGAAGAGTTTTATTCCATGTTGCATCAGTAGGAACCCTCTATTAGAATCATCCATCTTAAATTGCTTTAAGATTTTATCTATATAGAGGGCTTGGGAAAGACCTATCATTCTCTTTTCTCTATCTCGGTAGATCCGAGTACCTAGAATATAGGTTGCTTCTCCCAAGTCTTTCATAGAGAAATTACTCGAAAGTCAAGCTTTCAGAACTGAGCATTCCCACATTATTTCCTATTAGTAGAATGTCATCCACATATAGTACTAAGAATGCGATATTACTCCTACTAACCCTCTTGTATACACAAGGTTCCTCTTCATTTTGTACAAAGTCAAACTCTTTGACTGCCTCGTCAAAATGAAGGTTCCAACTACGCGAAGCTTGCTTCAGTCCATAAATGGAACGCTGAAGCTTGCACACTTTCTGAATATCGACCTCGGACACAAAGCCTTTAGGCTGCTCCATATAGATTTTCTCCTCGAGGAATCCATTAAGGAAATCTGTCTTTACGTCCATTTGCCATATCTCATAATCGTGGTAGGCAGCTATAGCAAGCATCATGACACGCTTTTTGTGTAACTATCGCAAGTGCACGATATCGTATCAAGTAGTAAAGTGGACTTTTTGAGTCCGGTTTATCGATCCCACAAGGAAGTTATGTTATAATTTGAATTATACACTATTAATCTATTTTTATAGATACTTAAGATGAGTGAAACACACAATTAAAAAGTTTGGTTTAATAATTGCAAAGAAATTGCAATAATAGTTCTAATATTATAAGGAAATAAAAAGATAGCAATATTAATAGATTGATTAATGATAAAATGAAATAGTTGGGATTACAAACTTAGTTCGTCATTAGTTATAAAAGATGTATTGGAGATCATAAGATGAATTTACTTATTATGTTGTGTAGATTCGATTTTCCTTAAAAAGACGGTTTCTCTTTCGAACTATAAACGCCCCTTACATATTGAATCAATCCACTATATTTCTATGTTGATTGGCTTCAATACATAGCATTAGGATTTGTGAAAATAACTCAATGAATCATCTAAGGACTAGGGGTATATTTCTATCCCCTAGAACAACTTAGAGTGAAGATCATTTGATCTAATCAAACATATTTTCTTTCAAACATATGAAGATCATAAATATCTTCATTAATTGGCCAAATAAATAAAGATTGTTAAAACAATGAAAATCACACACAATAATAAGTAATTCATAATATATCTTTATACAAACATAAATAACATGACTAACCTTGTTTATAATCCCAACTTAAGAAACTTAGCCCATAAAGGGTTTATTACACATATTACAAGCTTTGGTGGTCATTCTTAGTTGAATCAAGAGAAAGAATTGATCCTAACTCCCTTAGTAGATAAAGGAGATAGAAGCAATAAACTCTCTGAACAACATATACTACACCACACTTACAAAGATCACTCAAGAACACAAGTGTGTTCTTCACACAAAAAGAAAAGTTTACAAGAAAATGGAAAATTATATGATGAATGGTGAATGATGAAGGATCTAAGGGGTCTATTTATACACCTAAAGTCATCTAATAGCTCCAAAACTACAGCATTATTACATTATATCGGATCAATGCCAACCATCCCCTCAATAATACACAAAAAGTATAAAAAATTAGACAAATCATAGCAATCTGTCAAGAGTTACGGCCGTAACGTGGCTTCGTAAATTTGCTCATTTGAAGCTTTGATAGTTACGTTTTTAGCCCAGAATTCCTCAGACTTTGCGTTTTTGCCCTAGATCTTCTTCGGATGATAACTTTTGATATATAACTCTGATTTTGAATCCGGAAAGACTGCCGAATTCGTCTCGAAAAGCCCTACAACATGAATATATCAAAATTCAATAAAGAGAATATTTATTAAACATGTTGTTTCTTGAGTAATTCAGTTATTTAATCCGATCATCATCCAATAAAAATAAAATTATTAAAACTAATAAATTAAAAGCAAAAAACGAGTAGACTAGCTCAATTATGGGTGAATTTTATCGATACAAACCATGGATAAGTGTACAAAAATGACACTTATCACACCCCCAAACTTGAATTCTTACTAGTCCCGAGCAAGACTCTTTATTATTCACACTTCAAAAATAAAAATAAAAATAAAAAAATAAGAAAATTAATACACACATAAATTAAAATATAAAAAAGAAAAGGAGATCAAAATGCCATTAATAAACAACAACCGACTTTATACGGTAGATAGAAATGAATCGGGATTCAAAATAAATCTACTAATATTTTTGAAGTTAAAACACGGTTTTTATTTTGTAATTCCAAAATGTAAGGTTTTCCCCCAAAGGTTGATTATTTCTTTCCCACTCGTGATACACACGACTCCCTTTAATGGTTGCTCTCGATCACTCGTTTATTTTTCGACTCAATATGAAGAAGAATTTCATTGGCGTCATCAAATATTGTGATTTTTACAAAATTGAGTGTATTGAAATTCAAATTTGCTAATTAATTCAAATCTGCTCATAAACTACATCCCTTTTAGTGATAGCTTTCACAGTTATTTGCTAACGTGTAGCTCTTTTCACTAACACAATTTCTATCTCATTTTTTTCGTAAAAAGGTGATAGCTTTCACACCGTTATTTGCTAACGTGTAGCTCTTTTCACCAATTTTTCACGAGACGGCGACTACGCACCAACAATGGTTAGTCCTTTATTTTTCGCAAAATTTAAGACTTCCAAAATTAGGCGGATGTTCTTTGCTCAACAATTTTCTTTTTTGTCATTTTTATTTTTAGTTGATAGCTTTCACTGCGTTATTTGCTAACGTGTAGCTCTTTTCTCCAATGACTCCTTTTTTAGGTAATAGAATTTTTGCAGAAAATCATTTTTTAGTTAAGCATGAAAAATCAAAAACTCCACAAATTAAGTAAATTTCAGTTTTATTTTTCATCAACCAATTGATTCTTCTTTTCTCAAGGTAACGAATGACTCGATTTTATATGATAATTACAAGGCTTGGAAAGAGAGATTAAGGCTCAAAAAATTTTGGAATATACAATTTTTTTTTTACCGGTTAAAACGATTTTAGAAGTTTGTATAAAGCTAATTTATTGGTGTTATGGCCAGATTTAAAAATCTCAAAAATCAAAATACTATAAATATATATATAAAAAAAAATAAATAAAGGCAAATAACCAAATCAATCAAAACACACCAAAATTATTAAACAAACACAAATACTAAAACAAACCACCCCCAAACTTGAAAATAAAATTGTCCTCAGTTTAAAAATAAAATAAAAAATAAAAAATAAAAATCAATGCAGAAAAGCAGAATACTCCCTGTTAAGAAAGTTGATGTCTGAGCCTAACGCCTTTTAGAATCTGCAAGAGAATAAATATACGAGGCACACACAAAAGAAAATAAAATATACTCGTAAGTATAACATAATTTTTTAGATGCGCATCAAGAAAGTCCGAAGAGTCGCCTTACGCTGCCATCAAAGTTTTTATAAAAGCAAAAGACGAAATAAACATTACAGTAATGAAATAAAAATACATAAATCGTGAATAGATGCGCGTCAAGAGATCAAGAAGAAACTCCTTAAGCTGCCATCATTTAGCACGATTATTACACACGACAAAAAGTAAAAATACAAGGGGTCCGACATGGGTTATCAAAGGGAGAGGAATGAATCTACTTTTCGTTTTCTCACGGTAAAATCTTCTACCCAGACAATTTTAGCTAGAGCTGGATCTGGTTGAGGAACAAATTCATTGAGTTTTTCGATTAGTTCTTATGGTGTTGTTGAAACGACTATGATTCGTTTTGCAGCTCGGAAATAAAGCCCTTTTCACAGAGTAGTCGATGAAAGACAGAAACCATCAAAGAAACCATTGACATTAAGCACTCTATTGGTTTTGATGAACATTTAGTGAGCTCTGGTAACCACATGAAAAAGTTCCTCAAGGGTGCCAAAACCACCGGAAGGGCGATAAAGGCGCCGAATTATTTATCATGTGAGTTATGCGATCTTGCATATTCACAGATCTAAACTCATCTCCAATAGTTGACCGGTGATTTTACTTTCGGCCCGGAGGTTTTGGGATTACTCCCAACACTCTTACTCCTTCCATATAGGCGTAAGCGGCTCGCCCCATTAATCCTAGACTTCCTCCTCCGTAAACTACATGAATGCATTTTTCTCTAAGGTACGACCCAAGTTGTGGTGCTTGATGAAGCATGCCTCTTTTCCCGAACTAGATCCACCAAAAATGCAGTGTGTAAAATTTTTGTTGAAGATGATGACTCCATTTTTGAAAAGAAAAAAAAATTTTAGAGAGAAGCAGAGAAAAGTGCAAGTTTGAGGGATGAATGAAAGAAACCAGAGAAAGTTTATTTATAGAAGAAAAAGAAGGTAAAAATTGTTTAACAAGTTTGTGATTGCGTTTGATTGTGCTTCAACTACTCAATAGAATAATGAAAGCTTTTATCGCGTATCACATTTTTATTCGAAAATCTCACCACACGACAAAAATAAAAGATACTTACGCGTATGTACGGTAGTTGTGATTGTGGCTCACATCTTCCTCTAATTTTACGTTCGAAGCGGCCTAAACGCCTTCTATGAGTCGGGAGAAGCTTCCCATCCAATTTTCTTACAAATTGGCAAATAGGGTCTTTTAACGTCGATTCCCAAGGCGTTGTTCATATTCGGTTTGAATTTATTCCACAAACATTGAATTCCGTAATACACAAGTCCACTAGGATGCGTGTCAAGAGAAATTTCGATGTTATCTAAATTCTCCTTATTCGGACCATCATTAATGAACCGAATTTTATCTTCTCTGTTTGTAGATGGAATTCCTAAAGATCGACATTTTGCATTACGGTTCCATCTAGCACATTTATAGCAAACGGCTAGAATCTTTGCTCGTCGTTTCTTGGCATATGAACTTTTCCAAGCCTGGTAAAAATCTAGTTGGTGTTTACGTGAATTCACCTTCTATCCTTACTTTGGCTTCGATAATGAATTTTATGTCAAAGGTATGCTTTTATTAAAAGCAACCTCATCCTTTCAAGCCTTGTCTTATAAATTTTTAAAATTGCATTTTTGCTTAGAAAGGAAATCTTTTTCAATTTTAAACAATGTTTCATCCATGATAAAAAAACAAAAATAAAAAGACAATGAAAATAATTAAAAAAATATATACAAATATCGGTTGTTGTGGGAAAGCTGAAAAATCCGACTTTAATAGTCACGAGTACCGTTATCCGCCACTTGACCGGACAAACACAATTTAGTACTAAGTTACAACGTCGAGAAATTTGTACCTACAAAAATAGTTTATAATGTAAGATTTCAAATATAACTTATACTTCCCTAAGAACGGCGCCAAAAACTTGACACGCTTTTTGTGTAACTATCGCAAGTGCGATATCATATCAAGTAGTAAAGTGGACTTTTTGAGTCCGGTTTATCGATCCCACAAGGAAGTTATGTTATAATTTGAATTATACACTATTAATCTATTTTTATAGATACTTAAGATGAGTGAAACACACAATTAAAAGTTTGGTTTAATAATTGCAAAGAAATTGCAATAATAGTTCTAATATTATAAGGAAATAAAAAGATAGCAATATTAATAGATTGATTAATGATAAAATGAAATAGTTGGGATTACAAACTTAGTTCGTCATTAGTTATAAAAGATGTATTGGAGATCATAAGATGAATTTACTTATTATGTTGTGTAGATTCGATTTTCCTTAAAAAGACGGTTTCTCTTTCGAACTATAAAACGCCCCTTACATATTGAATCAATCCACTATATTTCTATGTTGATTGGCTTCAATACATAGCATTAGGATTTGTGAAAATAACTCAATGAATCATCTAAGGACTAGGGGTATATTTCTATCCCCTAGAACAACTTAGAGTGAAGATCATTTGATCTAATCAAACATATTTTCTTTGAAACATATGAAGATCATAAATATCTTCATTAATTGGCCAAATAAATAAAGATTGTTAAAACAATGAAAATCACACACAATAATAAGTAATTCATAATATATCTTTATACAAACATAAATAACATGACTAACCTTGTTTATAATCCCAACTTAAGAAACTTAGCCCATAAAGGGTTTATTACACATATTACAAGCTTTGGTGGTCATTCTTAGTTGAATCAAGAGAAAGAATTGATCCTAACTCCCTTAGTAGATAAAGGAGATAGAAGCAATAAACTCTCTAAACAACATATACTACACCACACTTACAAAGATCACTCAAGAACACAAGTGTGTTCTTCACACAAAAAGAAAAGTTTACAAGAAAATGGAAAATTATATGATGAATGGTGAATGATGAAGGATCTAAGGGTCTATTTATACACCTAAAGTCATCTAATAGCTCCAAAACTACAGCATTATTACATTATATCGGATCAATGCCACCATCCCTCAATAATACACAAAAGTATAAAAATTAGACAAATCATAGCAATCTGTCAAGAGTTACGGCCGTAACATTCAGAGTTACGGCCGAATCGAGGTGACTTACGGCCGTAACTCCTGAATGTTACGGCCGTAACGTGGCTTCGTAAATTTGCTCATTTGAAGCTTTGATAGTTACGTTTTTAGCCTGAATTCCTCGGACTTTGCGTTTTTGCCCCAGATCTTCTTCGGATGATAACTTTTGATATATAACTCGATTTTGAATCGGAAAAAGGCCGAATTCGTCTCGAAAAGACCTACAACATGAATATATCAAAATTCAATAAAGAGAATATTTATTAAACATGTTGTTTCTTGAGTAATTCAGTTATTTAATCCGATCATCATCCAATAAAAATAAAATTATTAAAACTAATAAATTAAAAGCAAAAAACGAGTAGACTAGCTCAATTATGGGTGAATTTTATCGATACAAACCATGGATAAGTGTACAAAAATGACACTTATCACATCATGCGAATAGACTTGATCATGTCTATGGGCGAGAAGGTATCGTGGTAATCGATCCCTTCCTTTTGGGTATAACCCTTTGCCACAAGCCTGGCCTTAAAGGCGTCAACCTTGCCATCCCCATCAGTCTTTCTCTTATAGATCTATTTGTTCCCAATAGGCACTCTGCCCTCGGGGCGGTCTATTAGAGTCCAGACCTGATTGATATGCATCGAGTCTATCTCAGCTTCCATAGCTTCACGCTATTTCGCGGAGTCTACATACATCATCGCTTGGTCATAGGTCGTTGGGTCGGTCTCTTGGCTACCACCTGGAACCTCATGGAGACCCAGCTCCTCCAGGTGCACAAGGCCATATCTCTCAGGTAAATGAGACACCCTACTAGACCAACGAGGTGGTTGTACTTGTGTTTCAGAAGGTTTGGTTCCAACTTCTTGTATAGGTGTCTCGTGAGGAGTTTCATTATATTCTTCCAAAGATATGCTTTTACCTGCTCCGCCTTCCTGAATGAACTCATCTTTCAGGAAGTGTGCTTGTAAAGCAACAAAGATCTTTCGATCTTCGGGCATGTAGAATAGATAACCCATTGTCCCAGATGGGAATACAATGAAACGTCCCTTCACGGGCCTCGCTTCCAACTTGTCCACCTTAGTCTTCTTGACATAGGCGGGACATACCCAAATCCTAATATGATTAAGACTTGGTTTCCTGCCCTCCTACATCTCATGTGGAGTTTTAGGAACGGATTTGGAAAGAAAACTGTTCAAGATATAAGCAGCAGTCAGGAGTGCATACCCCCACAAGTAAATTGGTAAGTCAGTATAGCTCAGCATGGAACGGACGGACCATGTTCAACAAGGCCCGATTCCTTCTTTCTGACACACCATTTAACTAAGAAGTACCTGGAGGTGTTAGTTGTGATACTATTCCATGTTCGTTTAGGAACTCATCAAACTCCGCACTTATATACTCGCCATCTTGGTCCGACCGAAGTGCTTTGATATGATTACCAGTTTGTTTTTCGACTAGGGCCTTAAATTCCTGGAATTTCTCAAAGTCCTCGGATTTATGTTTCATTAAGTATACATAACCATACCTAGTATGATCATCTGTAAACGTAATGAAATACCGATATCCATTATGTGTTGCTTCCAAAGCACCACATACGTCAGTATGAATTAATCCTAGTTTATCAGCGGCTCTTTCAAAAAGTCCCTGTGAAGGGGGACTTAGTCATTTTGCCTTTAAGGCAAGATTCACAAGTAGGAAAGGGATCAGATCCCAATGGACCCATAAGTCCATATTTTTTCATTTTGTAAACCTTGGTCTGACCAACATGACCAAGTCTAAGATGTCATTTCAAAACTTGATTAGTTTCATCCCTACCACACTTCCTAGTCATAGTATTCACAACGACTTTGTTACTAAGGTTTAGATGATACAGTCCATTTAACAATGTAGCAATGCCCACTAGTTTATTTCTAAAATAAATTTTGCAGGAACCATTACCAATGAAAAATGAAAAGCCTTTCCGATCCATGACCGGAATGGATACAATGTTTTTATACCCCTTGGGCAAAATAAGTGCATCTTCTAAAGTCAAAACAAAGCCGGATTCTAAACCCAAAAGAAGTGATCATGTGTCAGATGCCTTGATACTATGCCCACTTCCGACAGTAATCATCACTTCCCCAGCTCCAAGCTTCCTACTTTGTTCCAGATCCTAATTCACAGTATAAATATGAGAACTAGCACCAGAATCCAGTATCCAAGAAGTAGAAAATACAGTAGCAGAATAATTTGTTTCCAAAACTAAAAATTCTGTACCTGAAGTGCCATGAAGAATGGGACAGTCTCCAACCCAGTGGCCCAGCTCACCGCATTTGAGACAAGCGTCTTTTTTCTTCTTGCTCTTCGGAACCATCGGGGCCTTGCCCTTACCCTTAAGGTCCTTGACTTGTGGTCCCGTCTGCCTTTTGGTCTTTTTCTTCTTATTCTTAGACCTCCAAGGTTCATAAGAAATCACAAGGGCAGACTCTCGGAGTCTTCATCTGAAATTGAGCGGTCACGAATTTGTTCATCAACCCTGCTAAGTTGCACGTAATCTCATTGCAGTTGAAATTCATTACAAATTGTGAGAAGGAATCAGGGAGAGACTGTAGGATAAGGTCGATCTGCAGAGAAGTATCCATCTTAAAATCAAGAGCCTCCAATCTCTCGATCATAGATATCATTTTTAGGACGTGGTCCCCAACCTTCTCACCTTCCTTCATCCTTGCACCGAACAGTTGCTTGAAGAAGATCTCATATCTAGCAGTTCGAATGTGCTCACCATAAAGCTCGATTAAGTGAGATAAAATCTACCTAGCAGAAGTCATTTTCTCATGAGCTCTCTGAAGCTCATTAGATATAGAAGCCATCATATAAGCACGGACTTTTACGTCATCCTTAACCCACTTTTCGTCATTTTCAATCTCTTCCTGATTGGCTTTTGTCCGCACCGGAGGCGCCGGAATGTCCGTCTCCAAGGCGTATCCCAGTGCCTCTATACTGAGGACTATCATCAGATTGTGGAGCCAATCCACAAAGTTAGGTCCGATTAAGGTGTTCTTTTCGAGTAGAATTGCGAGCGGGTTCATTGTCATATTGAGAGTTATGTTCGTCTCCATTAAGTACGACAAATTAACTAGGGACTCATTTAATTAATGATCTGAGTATAGAATTAAGGTCTTTTCTATTCTTTAACCCAGCTCCAACTATTTTTATCGGAATAACACACTCCCATGTGAAATCCGAGATTATCGTTCGCTCTACTTCATAGTGGTGATCGAGTTCTTTATAAATTTTAATAGAGGGCAACGAACAGGTTTCTAGTGTAATACCCGTAATTTTGATCCCCGGAAATTTTCTATTTTTGGCGGAAGTCTATTTTGACGACTTGCTTGGGACCGTTTCGTCATCCTGAGAATGATTAATTCTACACTTTTTGTCATCCGAGTTCGTTTCGGTATCGTTCTGTTGAATTCCGTGTTCTTTAGCGACTTTTCCACGTATGAGTTCGACTTTGTTAAATCACCATAAATTCTTGGAAACTCCAAAAATTCTGAATCTTTGCAATATTATAGATCATCGAGTTAGATTTCCAATGGTTCAAAAGGTGAGTCAATCGGAGTCCGAACGAGAGAGTTATGGTCATTTTAGCTCCCCCGCTCATTTCTCAGTTATTGGCCGATCACTGCCGACCGAACTCGGCCGTGTCGTCCGACACGGACCGTGCCGTACTCGTCCGGAAATGCCAAAGTTTCTGCCACAGGACCCGACCGTGTCGCGTCAGCACGGCGAGTCGAACTCTTCCGGATAAGCGAACCGATCGCCAGACGCCCGACCGTGTTCCGGGACACGGTCGAGTCATGCCGAGTCATTCGGACGGGTCACTATCGGCGAGCCCTCGGCGCCGCGACCGTGTCAAGCAGGACACGGTCGAGTCCCTGTCGGCCAGTTGCGCGCCACGACCGTGCCGATCGGCACGGGCCGTGTCCGGCAGGGTAGTCAACCCCTATAATTGTTTTTTTTTGAGCATTTCAGCTCATTTCTTCCCCATTTCTTCACCTACAATCGAGAGAGAGAGCTTGAGGGAGGGATTTCCTTCACAAATCATTTGAGTGTTTGATTTTCTTCATCTCCTTTCGATCGGGAAGCCCGGATAATCGATCTAACGCGTGTTCCTTGGATCATAGAGCTTGGATATTCAAGAGGTAATTTCTTCGACATCTTGACTTCTCGATTTTGTGTGGGTATTGACGTTTTGGATGATTAAATCATGGTGTATGGTGTGATATATGCGTGATTATGGACATGTTTGAGTATTCACCGGATTATTGAAAGATTATTCAAGAACACTTTGAATTTTGTGTTGGATTTTGGGGGTTTTCGTAGATTCGTCCGTTTTGTCCGATTGAAGCTTGAGAACCTTGAGATTTTGATATATATCTATACCGTATGAGTATTTTCTTCCGATTTTACGGGTTAGATTGTGCCGTTTTCGGACTTGTGAGAGTTTGGGCGATTTCCCAACCTTTAGTTATCCACTCGTATATTTTATTGAATCGTAGACGAGTTTCGGGAGTCTCTTCGTGTAATTTGAGTATGGATAATTAATTGTCATATTCCTTGCGAATCGTTTAGGTGCCGGAAGCACGTTCTCGGATCTACCGAACTCATACCTTTCCTCCGTTCGATTTCTCGATGTCTCAAAGGCAAGTATACATTTATGATTGTACGTTCTCGACTTTGAAAGTATGAAATATTGATGGTATGATTATTTCTAGCCACTCCGGGACGGGCCTATGGTCCTCTGAGGGTTTCGTAGCCTCTGGTGCGATTCCATGGTTGATATGAACGAACCGTTTCTATGGCATTCATATGAAATAATGTTGGCATGTAATGAACGAACCGTTTTGACGGCATTCCTACATGTAACGGCGTATGATATGAACGAACCGTTTCTACGGCATTCACATACGTCTTGAGATTTTAGTCATTCCGGAATACTAGTCTTAAATTGATGAATTGACGGATATTGATGAATTGAAGGATAAAATTTACTATATAGTCGAGGAGTATTATGTTTCATATTGTAATACTTGCACTAGCTATTCGACGGCTAACCCCTTTATGGGAAATACGTTTCATGTATTTCGAGTTCGGAGAGCGGACGGTGGGTACACAGTCGGCATGAAGATGATGGGCAAGTGTGATCTGTGTTTTGTCTCGGTTATTTTCTTGGATTCCTCCATTCGGTGTTGTTGTCTTGGAATGGATTTTTAAATACTCGAGTATTGTATTTCAGTTTCCTTGATGTTCCGGCCTGTGTTGCCGAGGTATTGATTTGTGCAGTGATGTATATGGTTTCATTGGTTATGGTTTTGAATACCATTTGTATCGTCTTTCTTTCCATTGTATGTAGACCTTCTCGGTCAAGTTTATAGTTCCGCGTATGTTTAGCCTTGTGGGTCCCACGGCGGGGCTCACGGCGCAGTAATATACCCTGAATAACTTGGGGTGTTACGAATATGGTATCAGAGCTTAGGTTTATGGATACCTAGGCTGTCGGTCTTTTGGGTCGATTGAGTCGGCATTTGCCCACAGTATCACTACTCTGCCATCATCACAGTGCGACCGGTACTTGTAAGTCCTCTCACTCTTCTTGTATTTTTCTTAATCGTTTCGTTTATAGCTTGGTATTCTTGGGAATTGGTCACTTCGAGAATGTGCGATTTGGATTATACTTACGCACGTATGTGCCCTTCAGAATGTTGGCTGAAAGTAGGAAGAATCGTGGCTGTGATCACGGACGTGAACTCTTTCTTGAGATTTTGTTAAATTGCTAATTACGATATTGGTGTGTAACGGTATTATGTTGAGACTTTGTTTAGGAGTCGCATGCTAGTATCACGGGAGATCTTCGACTTCACTGACCTGTAAGTATGTTGTTCGGATTATTCGATAATTCTTGGTTATCTTGGTGATTTTGGATTTTCCGTTGAAATGTTGTTTGTACGAGTGATTGTAAGTTTCGAGGACGAAACTTATTTTTAAGGGGGGTAGAGTGTAATACCCCGATTTTTCGGATATATTTTTTTCGTTTATATATTGGATATCGTGGATGGTTAATTATGCTCGAGGACGTTGTGAACGTTTGAAAATGTTATTGAATTGAGTATATGTATTGATTTTGCCGTATGCTCGTATTTGGTATGTCATGACTTTGGACAGGAATTGTTGAAATTGGCTAAGTATGGAATTATTACGTACGTTAATAAGGTGAGATTACGTACGTAAGATTGGCATGGTTACGTACGTTAAGGCTAAGGTATTACGTACGTAACGAAGGCATCGGACAGAACCGAGTCCTGGTCGGCAGGTGGGACCCTGTTTCGGCAACTTTCGGCGGAGGATGTTGACATGTGAGTCAACGTCGTGTTACATACGTTATACGGGGACGTGTTACGACGTAACACAACCATTATCGTAGCAAGTCAATCGGTATATTACGTACGTTATATGGTATGGGTTACGTACGTAATGGACTGCACGGAATGAGACAGTGAGATGGTTATGTACGTTATGGATATTGGATTACGTACGTTAAAGTTGTTACGTACGTTAAGAAAGGACACTTACGTACGTAATGAGAGTGCAATTTATATATTGAAGTGTTGCTTTTCATTTCTCTCACGATCCTTTGAGATATTTCTCTCCAAAACTCGTCCCTCTTCACTTTTAAGAGTGTTCTAAACACTTTTAACATGATTGTGAGCTTGGAATCATGGAATTAGAGCTTGGTTATGGAACTATTGTTGATTCTTGAAGTGATTTCTTGTGTTATCCATATTCTATGAGGTTTATGTTGAAGGAAGATAATGATATGCTTTGAATATGTTGATTATGATTATGGAATCATAGAGATCTTGATGTTCTTGAGGCCATATGATGACTATGATGATTTAATGATTCTTGGAATGGAGTTCAATTATTCTTTCTTCGTGGTTCGTCCATACAAGGTAATCCTCATATCCCTTTGATAGTGGCTCATTTTTTCTTTTTGGATTACTACTTGGGAGGGAGTATGTTGGGAATCGTGTATTTTGATGTTCGTCTTATTTCAATGAAAATGCATAAATTGGATGTACTTTTATCCATTGCGTGAGTATTTTTGAAATGGATTTTGGTATTTTGCCAATCAAATTTTATTTTGTAAAACCGATTCCCTAAACCGAGTTTTTGGCATTTTAACCTTGATCGTTTGACGGTATTTGGAAAATGATTTTTTTAGTATTTGAAAAATATTACCGTCATCGGTCTTTTGGCATTTTGGAATGACGTGGAAATTGTGCTTAGCCTGGTAAATCCTTGTGAGAAGGGTTTACGGCGTGTAATATTCCTGGAGGATGCAGGGTGTTACAATTATGGTATCATGTGATAATGTTATACGAGATTTATTGGAATTGTAATAAGAGATTTCGGATGTTGATATGATTATTGAGATCTTCTTCATATGACGATAAGGGTTTTGTTGTGATTCTTGAGGTTGTATGAATGACATGATGAAGAAAATGGTAACATGGAGATATATACCTCGGATATGTTGTTCGAGCGTGATTTCGGATATTTCATGTTCTTGCGAACTCTTGAATTATCCGAGGTGATGAAATTTTTTTAAGAAGTGTTGATGTTTTGAATATGAATATGGAATATTCATATCTAGAGCTAAACTATGTGTTGGAAATAATATTCGTATAGGAAATACGAATGTGATTATGAGCTTGATGAGACCATTATTCATCTCTGAATTTGGAAGCCCATACGTATGGAGCAAATATTCAAATCGAATGATTGCATTGTTTGATAACCTTTTTAATATGATTATCTATTGTTTTGAACCAGTCGGATGATTCGAATTGATGACGGTTATAAGTAAATTTTAACGAAGGATTTTCGAGAAGGGAACCTTGTCAATTCGTATTTAAGAATTGAGTTTGGAACATTTAGACCCTTATTATTGGTCCGAATTGGTTGCTGATATGATCATCATATTTCGACTCGTATTGTGGACAGGATTTGTAAGTGTCTGAGTTGGATTGTTCAGACTGTGATTAGTCGAGATATGGTGAAACGATTGAGTTCGTGGTTTGGTGGTATTGATATTGGTCGTCATCGAACCGGTTAATTATCAATCCTTCGTTTTACAATAAGATATGATGTTTGATCATAGATTATGACTGTTGTGTTGCGGTTAAGGTTGAAGGGTTCGTAGATTAACTTGGTCGGGACTGAGGAACTCGTAAGACGAAATCAACTGAATTGGTAACAGTACGTTGTATTGATATCGAGACAAGTTTTATACTCGTACTAATCAATGAGACTAATGTTATCGTGTAGGCGTACGATTGTGTGTATCATTTCGGGACTTGGCCTCTTTATGATTGTATTGATATCAAGGGATTGGTTGACACGACGCCCGTCGGCAAATTATGCCAAATGTTACTGTTGTTTGTAAATGGCCGGTTCAAGGCATTACGATACTTGTTGGTAAAGTTGCTGTCGATAGCCGGTTCGCGGTATCGATGTATCGATTATTATTGTTTGCGATTAATGTCGTTCTGAGACATCGTTGAATCTTTGTTGTCGAATTGGAACTGTTACTATGATGTTGCGTTAACCGATTGGGGACGTTTGATATATCCTTTTGTCATCTCCGTTTCGGTGATCGGTTTAAGACACCGGGACATCTATTCTATCGTATCATTGATTATCGATTGACCGTTCTAAGGTAATCGAGGTATTGAATTGGGATTATCGAAGATAATTCCCATCCGTTGTCAAAGATATTCTCATCCGTTGTATCGTTGTTATCGATTGGCCATTCTACGATAATCGAATCATTGAATTGGGACTGTCGAGGATAGTCCCCATCCGTTGAATTATTATTGTCGTGTTAGCCGACTCAAGGCAGCACACTATTATTCTTGTGAACTCGGTAATTTTGTGATCGTTGAGAGCTGAGGATTTCCCGAATTGTGGTGTTGTGATTATTGCCGTGTTAATCGGTCCTTAGGGAATTCTGATCCCAGGATGGTTGTTTTGAATATCGTTGGTCGTGTCAATCTTTCATTATTCGTGTGTCATCGTTCACTTGGTGAGTCGTATGATCCGTATTGGATGTTTTATCCCTTGAGTTTCGTTGTCATGTTGTATCGTGGCATATCTGGAATCACGTCTGCGTGCCGATTGGTTATGTGTAGAATTTTTAGCCGGGCACACGATGGTCATGCGTGGATGTTTCCGCATTGGACCGTGCACACGAGACGTAGTTCTTGAGGCTAATTAGGTACATTGTCACACGTATATTCTGGATTCCGTATACGGGGTGGACATGTGCACGGACACATTTCCGGATCGAGCGTACTGTGATGTCCCTCTTGAGCTTTATTGATTGATCGTTCGTAGTCCATGTTGTATTGGATATGTCCGACGATTTGCGACTGGTTGTTCATACGCCGAGGGGTATGTCCGACGATCGAGTTTGCTCCTTTGAGATCTGTATTGTGATGATTTACTGACTTTGGGCTGTTCGGCTTTCAGGCCATTGTGATGTATCGGTATTTCCGTTGGAGCCTTCGGGCATTGTGAATTCGTATCTTTTTCGGCATTGGTTTGGTTTGCCTTCGGGTAATGTATTGTGGTGTTCTATATTGATGATTCGCCGTTTGGGCGTAAGTTTCGGTTCTTGTGCATCTCGTTGAGTTTTTCCTGGCGAAATATTTCTTCTCCCTACCTGTTTTAAGTTTCGGGACGAAACTTCTTTTAAGGAGGGTAGAATGTAATACCCGTAATTTTGATCCCCGGAAATTTTCTATTTTTGGCGGAAGTCTATTTTGACGACTTGCTTGGGACCGTTTCGTCATCCTGAGAATGATTAATTCTACACTTTTTGTCATCCGAGTTCGTTTCGGTATCGTTCTGTTGAATTCCGTGTTCTTTAGCGACTTTTCCACGTATGAGTTCGACTTTGTTAAATCACCATAAATTCTTGGAAACTCCAAAAATTCTGAATCTTTGCAATATTATAGATCATCGAGTTAGCTTTCCAATGGTTCAAACGGTGAGTCAATCGGAGTCCGGACGAGAGAGTTATGGTCGTTTTAGCTCCCCCGCTCATTTCTCAGTTATTGGCCGATCACTGCCGACCGAACTCGACCGTGTCGTCCGACACGGCCCGTGCCGTACTCGTCTGGAAATGCCGAAGTTTCTGCCACAGGACCCGACCGTGTCGTCTGGCACGGCCGAGTCGAACTCTTCCGGATAAGCCAGAACCGACTGCCCAGACGCCCGACCGTGTTCCAGGACACGGTCGAGTCATGCCGAGTCGCTGTCGGATGGGTCACTATCGGCAGGCCTTCCGCGCCGCGACCGTGTCAAGCAGGACATGGTCGAGTCCCTGTCGGCCAGTTGCGCGCCACGACCGTGCCGATCGGCACGGGCCGTGTCCGGCAGGGTAGTCAACCCCTATAATTGTTTTTTTTTTGAGCATTTCAGCTCATTTCTTCCCCATTTCTTCACCTACAACCGAGAGAGAGAGCTTGAGAGAGGGATTTCCTTCACAAATCATTTGAGTGTTTGATTTTCTTCATCTCCTTTCGATCGGGAAGCCCGGATAATCGATCTAACGCGTGTTCCTTGGATCATAGAGCTTGGATATTCAAGAGGTAATTTCTTCGACATCTTGACTTCTCGATTTTGTGTGGGTATTGACGTTTTGGATGATTAAATCATGGTGTATGGTGTGATATATGCGTGATTATGGACATTTTTGAGTATTCACCGGATTATTGAAAGATTATTCAAGAACACTTTGAATTTTGTGTTGGATTTTGGGGGTTTTCGTAGATTCGTCCGTTTTGTCCGATTGAAGCTTGAGAACCTTGAGATTTTGATATATATCTATACCGTATGAGTGTTTTCTTCCGATTTTACAGGTTAGATTGTGTCGTTTTCGGACTTGTGAGAGTTTGGGCGATTTCCCAACCTTTAGTTATCCACTCGTATATTTTCTTGAATCGTAGACGAGTTTCGGGAGTCTCTTCGTGTAATTTGAGTATGGATAATTAATTGTCATATTCCTTGCGAATCGTTTAGGTGCCGGAAGCGCGTTCTCGGACCTACCGAACTCATACCTTTCCTCCGTTCGATTTCTTGATGTCTCAAAGGCAAGTATACATTTATGATTGTACGTTCTCGACTTTGAAAGTATGAAATATTGATGGTATGATTATTTCTAGCCACTCCAGGACGGGCCTATGGTCCTCTGAGGGTTTCGTAGCCTCTGGTGCGATTCCATGGTTGATATGAACAAACCGTTTCTACGGCATTCATATGAAATAATGTTGGCATGTAATGAACGAACCGTTTTGACGGCATTCCTACATGTAACGGCGTATGATATGAACGAACCGTTTCTACGGCATTCACATACGTCTTGAGATTTTAGTCATTCCGGAATACTAGTCTTAAATTGATGAATTGACGGATATTGATGAATTGACGGATTACATTTACTTTATTGTCGAGGAGTATTATGTTTCATATTGTTATACTTACACTAGCTATTTGACGGCTAACCCCTTTATGGGGGAAATACGTTTCATGTATTTCAGGTTCCAGGAGAGCGGACAGGTGGGTACCTGGTCGGCATGAAGATGATGGGCAAGTGTGATACTGTGTTTTGTCTCCGGTTATTTTCTTGGATTCCTCCATTCAGTGTTGTTGTACTGGAATGGATTTTTAAATACTCGAGTATTGTATTTCGCTTCTTGATGTTCGGCTGTGTTGCCGAGGTATTGATTTGTGCAGTGATGTATATGGTTTCATTGGTTATGGTTTTGAATACCATTTGTATCGTCTTTCTTTCCATTGTATGTAGACCTTCTCGGTCAAGTTTATAGTTCCGCGTATGTTTAGCCTTGTGGGTCCCACGGCGGGGCTCACGGTGCTGTAATATACCCTGAATAACTTGGGGGTGTTACATCTAGTCTATTAATTTTCATAAAGTGGTGTCCAACACCAATCCATCTAATGGATGATTCGATCTTCTTTTTCCCCTTGTTCACTCCCCTCAACCTATACGGTTTCTATGGTTCATGAACAAGTTAAGTTTATACCATCGACGCAAATCAGTTTCACAATTGAATCTTATCCGGCAACCTATCAGGTTTCTAGGGATAAAATTTGCTCCAACCGAAGGCATCCAATACACTCCTGGTAATTTATCCATCCTCCCCAAATGACTACCCCGATAACTTGGAAGCATAGCACATCCGGTTTGGATTTCAATTTTCCAAAAGCTCGACGGAGGGAAGGAAAACCTTGAAACCTTTTAAACTTAATAATTTGTCTTGGGAGAATTTACGATATTAATATTACACTTTGCACATTAATTCATTTAAGCGCGTTTGTGCATTCATACCATATGAATAAACATCCACAATCTAGTTGCTACCAACATGTAGTTTATGGATCGTTCCTAGAATCAAAAACTCTGTAATCTAATTACAAGTCTTCGGTCTTGAATCTTCGTCTTCTCGAATGGATCTTCCTACGGCCTTCGTCATTACATATAAATTTTATATTGAAAAATTACATCCTAGATACAAATATTGCTAGTAAAATAAATAGGCTCAAAATGGCCTTTACAACCCAATCGAATAAAAACCGAACGATTCAAAAGAAAGTCCATGAACCACATCCCCATTCAAAAGCATTCATCCAATAAATACTAAATAAATGGATACAGCATATAAATATATATATTGATCCAATCAATAAATAGAATTGATCCAATCAATTCACACAACCGGTAATATGAAAACGTTTAAAGTATTCGGTCACCCACAATTTCAATTAATCAAATTTCCCTTATAAAATGAAATACCACAAATCATTTTAATCATATTAAATCCAATTTAACATGCGGGAGATTAATTTTCTGGAATACACAAAAAAATCGAGCCAGGACAAAACTGCCTCCCGGACACGGCCCGTTTCGATTGGCACGGTCGGGTTACCCCGACAGTCTCCAAGACTGGCCTGCCTGGCACGGCCCGTGCTGATTGGAACGGTCGGGTTATCCCGACAGTCTCCAAGACTGGCCTGCCTGACACGGCCCGTGCCGATTGGCACGATCGGGTTACCCCGGCAGTCTCCAAGAGTGGCCTGCCTGGCATGGCCCGTGCCGAATGGTACGGTCGGGCCACCCGTGCAGATTCCATACCCCATTCGAAAAATTGTCCAACGACGATTCAGGGCTAGATTTTCGACCGGATATCCAATATCAATATTTTCCGACTTTCATATCTTCAATATAAATCACATTTCCCAGAAATTAAAGATTTATATTTAGACATAAATTTAAGAAAAATATAACTACAAAGAACGAAAAACATACACCATGATCATGACCATAAATGATTCCAAATCATTCGCCATTCAATCAAGCATTCCAAATGCAAATATCGTATATACGATCGCAAGACCTACTCTCCGATACCATTGTAGGGATTCGGTGCCTAAAATGAAGGCCCAACGGAAGCGGTAAAATGAAAATTAATTTGATCCAAATACCTACGAGGATCGATCAAGCTACGTATATACGAATATAATACGAAAACAAGGAAGATAAGGAATCATACACTCGTAGTCCGTTGATTAAATAGTGTATGTCTTGAAGATGATTTCCAAAGCTTAAATATTATCCACGAATCCAATCCGCTCCAAGCTCTTGAATGATCTAACGCCGAAAGCACCGCGTCTCTACTTGCCACTCGCTGGAGAAACGATCGGAATGACAACGCCTTGCTATCCTCCAAGGATACGGCTAGAGCAAGGTTGTAGAAACTTTTGATTTGATGAATATACTCCAAGTATGTTTATCAAAATTTCTCTCTTATTAATCTCTCGACTTTTCTCCAAGAAAACTCAAGAACAATGTGAAGACGAAGAAGAAGACTTGGAGAAAACTATTTTCTCTCTCTCTCTTTCCTAAACTCACGGATGATTGCAAGAGTGGTGGTAAGTGAGAGTTAGTCTCTTCCTTTTATTCTTCAATGAATCACATCAAATCACCTTCTCAATATAATAAGAGATATCAAATCTCTTAAAGTCATTTGTCTTCCATTATAAAATAGAGACAAAGACCAAGAGGGAAGGTGAGTGGAAGGGGGTGGACATCTACAAGGAATCGGACGAGTTCAGTTCATTTCGGACTCCCGTGAGTCCAAACAGATAAACTCCAATTCTGTTCTGATGTATTTATATCAATTAATTAATCTATTTAATTAATTATATCAAATACAAAATAATATAATTAATTTATCCAAGAAATAATTATATTTATGAATTAAATAATCACCCAGTAATTTATTTAATTCATTAGGCCGTAAATTAATTTACCCAATAAATTAATTTAGACATCCAATGTCCAATAAATTAGATGTCCAATATGTAATATTTATAAAGAGAGAATAAGCTCGATTCATTCCGTCGTCAATCCTATTGCGCGACTCGATAGGTCCGTCTCAGTTAGCAATGGGAGGAACCAAAGAGTAGTAGCACCACCTAGCCAGCCTGGCGGCCTAAACTGTATCCTAACTGAGAACGAATGATGGGGATCATTCCAAAACATTTCTGTCGTGAATACCAGTATACGTATAAACCCTTCTTTCAAATGTCCCGATCAAGTTATAGGGTCACGGTCAGTCAAACCCTATCTGTACTTGACGCTATGTATAAGTTAATGCAAATCGAGATCATCGAGCTCTCGTGTATCCAATACAACTAGCTCCAATGCTTTGGCCAAAGACTTAGGATCTCATCTGCCAATAACTGCATAGGACATATAACTCGTTCACTAACAGGAGAAAGAATTCTATCTTGGTATTCAGTAGGACTTGCTACTTGCCCGTCAAGACGCACGTCGAGGTTGACCCCCACCTTCTGGTTTTCTGGGTCGAACTACTCTAATGAAAATCTTAACGTCACAAGCACATCCCTACTAAATCCTCAAGTCGAAGGTTCGCGAATACCTATCACAACCTTTCGATTCCGTCATTGACTGTCCCAGAGTGAAATCCGTGTGACGAATCGAGGGTGAGTCAGTTCGAATATACTAATCCAATTATCATACCTATAACGCGTGCTCTCACTAACAATTAGTGTTCGACAGGCACTCTCCACGTTAAAGAACACGTCATACAAGTCTTCACATAAACTTAACGTCCAGTCAAGTTTCATCGACTTGCGAACGATTAAGTATTTGAGCTATAAACCTTTCCAGTGTCGATCCCCTTGTCCAATAAGGAGTGGAATGTTTTGCTCTCAAATACACGGACTAGTTTCTATATATATATTTACGAGTCAGGAATGCCAGTAACTATGAGTAAATAAAGAAACAAACAATTGCCTTATGATAATGATTTACATAATAACAAGTACAATGCCCCCACTCAACATCCTCTGAGTGGTATTCGAGGGCATACTCCTAACATAACTTTGGCCCTACAAGAAATTCGTGGTTGGCGCGGTGGTTCAGTGTTTACTTGCTATACACAAGGCAAGCCACATATTAAAACTCCATTAAATAATTTCGTTATGAAAATATACCTTAACGGTAAGGATACATATATTAGCGGAGCCTTGTGGATTGGGAAAAGGCGAATCCACGCCTAACTTCGTATATCATATACTACCTCCGTTATCCTATAATTGCAACACCTGGACTTTCACACTTGCCAATGCACAACTTTGATTATTAATATCTTTGATTCTTTATTTTTAAAAAATTATAAAAAGTTGATACTTTGAAAATATATTTCGTGGTGAATCTAACAAGATCTCACATGACTATATTTTTTCATATGTATGGATCACAAAAGATGGTCAAAAGACAGTATGTGAACAGTGTAATAGTCAACACGTTGCAATAATAAGAAAACGGAAAAAGTACTTATTAAATCCGATTTTTCTTATATGTTATTTGTTTAGATGAGTAAAAGTTTAATTAAATCGTTCTAATTGTTTGTTTAATTTTAAAAAATGCCTAAATGCTTGCCTTTTTTTATTGAATGTTTTGTGTAATAGGATGAAAAGTTTGTTCGAGGTACGTGCTAAATACAAAGTTAGTTCATTCAGTTAATTGAAAACATCGAAAAGTTAGTGCAAATGGCAAAAATGCAAGTTTGTTTTGCCTTTTGGGTCGTAAAACTGAAGCAAATGACAAAAACAAGTCCGGTGAGAAATCCATAATTTTTTTATTGTGAAGTGAGGGAGACTTTTAACGTAAGTCATATTTTGAACTCTGTTCCTGGAAGTATATGTTCATAGCATTTGGCGAAATTCCTCGTTCTCAGAGTCGGTTCGATTTGAATTAGTGAAGGACTTAAATCATGGTTATCAGTTGCCCATTAAGTGGGAGGAACAGTTTCTGTGCCCACCAATAGTTATCCCCCACATTAGAGGGCTAAAATTTCCACAGTGCCCTATAGGGGTGTACAAATCTAGTTTATATTCAAACCGGTTCGGGTTTTAAAATCGAACCGATTTTTGGTCGTATTCTGGGAACCGGTTTTTTGACCAAACCGGTTCGGGTCGGGTCGGGTTGGGTTGGGGACTGTAAAAACTCGACCCTATACTAACCGGTTTGGGTCGGTTTGTGACCGGTTCGGGTAGGAAAAACCGGTTATAACCGGTTTTTTTTTTAAAAAAAAATTAAAAAAATAATATATTCTTATTAAATAAACCCATTATACATTAAATATAAACTTTTATTAAAGAAACTCATTACAACATCAACTATTATTCAAACATTTAGAATTTAAAACATAAACTTTTATTAAATAAACTCATTACAACATCAACTATTATTCAAACATTTAGAATTTAAAACATAAACTTTTATTAAATAAACTCATTACAACATCAACTTTTATTCAAATATTTAGAATTTAAAACATAAATTTTTATTAAATAAACTCATTACAACATCAAATTTTATTCAAACATTTAGAATTTATAACATAAACTTTTATTCATCGAGAGTGATATCTTCTTCGGAGCTAGCCTCGCGCGAAGCTTCATCGAGAGCAATTTCTTCATCGGAGAGTGAGATTGCAAAACCTTCTTCCACCTCGATGTCGTGTATTTCTTGTTCAATGTCTAGTTCTCCTTCAAGACTTTGAGTGTATTGTATACGCTCGGATGCGTCCAAGTGATCCTTCAAGCAAATACACATCTCCAATGATGCCGGTGTGAGTCTTGTTCTTCATATAGATAATACCCTGCCACTAAGAGAAAAAACGGATTCCGAAGCTACCGTAGAAGCTTGGACGGTTAGTAAATCTCGGGCCATAGCGGTTAGAACGGGAAATTGAGTTTCCCTTCCTTTCCACCAAGCCAAAATATCAAAATTTGCGAATTTATGGGGTCACATAGTCGATAAAAAATCGGTTCCAATATATCTCCCATATTCGCTACGGTTATTTTTAAACTTAAAAAATGGCTATTGCCGGTTTTCGTAAACTTAAATACAAATTTTTTAACAAAAATTTTAAAGATTTATTCGGGGTTTATTTTAAAAAGTATGGTTCAAGAAATGATTCTTCAAGTTCGTTTTCATCATCATTTTCTACTTCTACTAGCGCGGATCACATGCTTAACTTATATAATAGTTTAAGAGAAGAAAACACTAAACGGGCTAGGGGTGAAGGTGACCAATCATCGACTAGCGAATATGGGAGATATATTGGAACCGATTTTTTATCGACTATGGGACCCCATGAATTCGCAAATTTTGACATTTTGGCTTGGTGGAAAGGAAGGGAAACTCAATTTCCCGTTCCAACTGCTATGGCCCGAGATTTACTAACCGTCCAAGCTTCTACGGTAGCTTCGAAATCCACTTTTTCTCTTAGTGGCAGGGTATTATCTATACGAAGAACAAGACTCACACCGGCATCATTGGAGATGTGTATTTGCTTGAAGGATCACTTGGACGCATCCGAGCGTATACAACACACTCAAAGTCTTGAAGGAGAACTAGACATTGAACAAGAAATACACGATATCGAGGTGGAAGAAGGTTTTGCAATCTCACTCTCCGATGAAGAAATTGCTCTCAATGAAGCTTCGCGCGAGGCTAGCTCCGAAGAAGATATCACTCTCGATGAATAAAAGTTTATGTTATAAATTCTAAATGTTTGAATAAAATTTGATGTTGTAATGAGTTTATTTAATAAAAGTTTATGTTTTAAATTCTAAATGTTTGAATAATAGTTGATGTTGTAATGAGTTTATTTAATAAAAGTTTATGTTTTAAATTCTAAATGTTTGAATAATAGTTGATTTTGTAATGAGTTTCTTTAATAAAAGTTTATATTTAATGTATAATGGGTATATTTAATAAGAATATATTATTTTTTTAAATTTTTTTTTTTAAAAAAACCCGGTTATAACCGGTTTTTCCTACCCGAACCGGTCACAAACCGACCCAAACCGATTAGTATAGGGTCGAGTTTTTACAGTCCCCAACCCAACCCGACCCGAACCGGTTTGGTCAAAAAACCGGTTCCCAGAATACGACCAAAAACCGGTTCGGTTTTAAAACCCGAACCGATTTGAATATAAACCCGATTTGTACACCTCTACCTCTAGTGCCCTATAGGAATTGATGGAGGAGTTAAATAATGATGACTCAGTGACCCACTAAGTGGATGAAAAATGACGGTACTCACAAGGAGCTACCCCCACATTGCACATATAAAATTCCCACACTGCGACTGTCAGGACTCGAACATGCGTCTTTGTATCAGTCTGCCACCCAGAAACTAGCTGAGCTGCCCATGCGAGCAAGTATATGCTCATAGTGTTGTTTTATGCAGTAGTACTAATGTTAAAGAAACATGCTACTCAACTCGATTTGCCACTGATGTTGAAGAAACATGCTAGTCAAAACTATATTTTGCCTTGCAATGTTCTCTTTTATTGTATGCAACCATAAACTAGAGAATATGTTATTTGTATTCCTCCTCCTAATTTTATGATTATTTTCTCTCTTTCTAATGGTATGCAACCGTAAATGGACATTTATTTTCATTAAGAATTGATTGTTTTCTCTATGTAGGAAGCTATGTTGCACAGGTGCGGGGGCGGGGGCGGGCAGATAAGGGTGCGGGGATACGGTTTTTTGAAAATGTTAGGGTGCGATACGGCAAGGATACGTCTGTTTATTTTATATTTCAAATACATAAAACAAGTCATACAAAAAACAATTCAAAATGGCTTTGAGCAGTGGAGCTTTATAATGTTGTCCGTGAATACTGCTAAAGGTAAAAGTAATTACTTATTAAATAATTTACTTTTTGTATTTTAATTTATTTGATTTACTTTTTAAGAATTACAAAAAAAAAGGACTCGCGTATCCTGGCACCGGATACGCGTATCTATGCGGTGATACGCGAGTCCGGTTTTTTTTTTTTTTGCACGGATTCGCCACGTGGCGAATCCCGTGCGAATCCCACGCGAATCGCACCCGTACCTGCACCCATGCAGTATCCGATACTGCATACTGCTCAATTTTGAAGAATCCGTACATCATAAGTAGGAAGGGGATTTCTTGTTATTTTTCAGACCCATATATTTGGGCAAGGATAAAATGAGTTCAATGGAGTTGTGTTCATCGAAATCATTAATACATGTCTAAAGGCCTTTTTCCGTTATACTTTCTTTTTCCGTTGTTTCCAATGGTGCCAAAGATTCCTTATTTTTTGGTTCTGGATTATAATGAAATAAAACAAAATGACTGACTAAAGTGGCTGCACTTCTTTTTCTCATGAAGTACTAGTCATTCTATGCAATTATCGATGCAATTTTCATTTTGGATCATCCGGAAACAGCCTCTCTGTGTTAAGACAGGGGTAAGCCTGCGTACATCCGATCCCCCCTTACCCCGCTTTTTGCGGGAGCCGTTGAGACATTGGGGTAATGTTGTTGTTGCATGAGGCGAAACCACGATAAATTGATCCGACCAATTTAATATTTTTCCTCTCAAAATAAACGTCGTTCGAACAAAACTAATCTCAAATTAAATATCATTTCAGGATCCAATAACCATTTGACCGTATTTTAGTTTCTTAATGTAAAGTGTGCACTTGTTTTGAATTATGTCATTAATAGGTGTATATGATGTTTTTTCATAGATGTTATATCATTATTTATTTTGGATAGATGGATATTTATTTACTACTAGTTTTGGGCCCATGAGTGTGGTTTTATGTTTTAATTTTTTTTTAAAGAAAGTATGTTTTTTTTATATGCTATATTTTTTTTTTAGTAATGGACTCAATATCTGAGGAAAAAAAAGGTAAGGTTCCTGTGCGACATTACTAAGGAAAGGAAAAAATTACAATTTAGATTGATTGGAACAAATAGATGTCAGTAAAACCTCGATAAATGAATATGATCGGGACCGGAGAAAAATATTCATTTGTCGAAAGAAAATCTGAACATGTTATAAAGAGTTGGGACCGGAAAAAATTATTCATTTGGCGAGGTTATTCGTTTATCGAACATTCATTTGTCGAAAGAAAATTTGAACGAAATTTAGCGAAATTATTCATTTAGCGAAATTATTTATTTGTCGAAAGAAAATTTGAGCATGTTATAAAGAGTTGGGACAGGAAAAAATTATTTATTTGGCGAGTTTAATCGTTTATCGAACAATCATTTATCGATTTTAACTGTAGCAAATTGGGTCCTACGTCAATTCCATGCAATAGAAGAAATTTACAGGCACATATGTGCAAAGAATATTGTATAGGTACACATTTCATTATTGAATATAAATTTATGTACTGAGTTTGTTTAGTAATCAAATTAGTTATTAAATATATATTGTATTATGTTAACTCTGCATGAACTTGTAAATTTATATATAATACTCCCTTCGTCCCACCGATCTTGGTTCATATTCCCTTTTGGGTCATCCCAAGATACTTGGTCATTTCCTTTTTAAGCACATTTATCTCTCACAATTTTAAATAATATATATTCATACCATCACTTTATACACTACTTTTCAGCTTTTCTTAAATCCCGTGTCGAAAAGCAAATGCTCAAGATGGGTGGAACGGAGAGAGTATTGTTTATAAAAAGAGCAAAATAATGTTTTTTTATATTTTAATCCATGTCGTACAAATTATTATTTATAATGAAAGTAGAATCCTTTTTTTTGGAGGGGGGGGGGGATTTAGGGAAGTTCTCAAAATATATTTTGACTGTTCTGGGAAATCCTTTCCGTATTGGCGTCTTATCTAATACTAGTTGTAGGGGGATACGAGTTATGGAAGGTTCTAGACTCTTCCATAAGTAGTAGGATCCTGTTAGATGTCTTACCTTAACTAGGAATCCTATATATGGAAAGACTCTCTTTGTAATGTCTATATAAAGGCATCTCTATTCATTGTTATCAATACAATTGATTTGCTGTCTTTTACTTTCTCCTCAAACACGTTATCAGCACGTAGCTCGAACGAAAAAAAAAAAAATCGGCCGCCTCACTTGCGCCGCCGCCAGCCCAGCGCCACGCCGCCACTGGCCATGCCGCCACAGCACTGCCACGCTGCCACGCCAGCCGCCATACCTTGCCCACTGCCATAGCTTGCTTGCCACCACCGCCAGCCTTAGCCGCCAGCGCCAGCGCCTCAGCCGCCACAGCCACTGCCGCCATTGCCAGTTACCGCCATGCCGCCATCGCATCGCGCCGCCAATGTCGCCGCCTTGCCACCCCGCCTTGGGCCGCCACACCGCCCAGCCAACCAGCCGCCGCCAGAAGCGCCCAGCCGCCCACTTGAAGCCGCCAACCCGCCCACCGCTGCCGCCAGCTGCGCCAAGCCGCCCGGCCAAGCCGCCGCCAACATCACCGGCCATTGCCGATCGTCGGCCACATCGCCGGCCAGCTCCAGCCAATCCAAGTCCGACCTGGTTCTGAATCTCGGACCAAAACCCGAACATCAACTTATCTTCGGAAGCCGCCAAAATTGCACCTCCGGTTTCACGTCGTCGCATCGAGTACCAACCGGTAGATCGAAGCACACCACAAATTCAGCACGTGCCTAATTTTATAATCGAGGTAATTATCTGACTTGTCCCTATTTCAATTCTCTCCTTTTGGGAATTTTTCTTTTGGGGACACGGGTTTTGGGTTCTTTATCTCCCACGCTACTTTGCGGTGGATGAGACCGCGAGAGAAGTCGGTATCTCTGTGTGTCGAAGAAAACTGTGTGACGGTCGTGGGGAGTCACGGAATTGTTGAAAATCGATACTTGTGGTTGTTTCATACACCACGTATCTGTGTGCGATCTGATATCGCCGTTTTTTGTCGACTTTACTAAACAACAATTAAGGGAAGTAAATCGAGTAACGGTTATGTTAAATGCTTTTAAAAGCATCGATTGTGACCGTTTACATTGTCACTGAAAATCCAGCAAGACTAACTTCCTCTTGTTTATATCTTGTAGATGGCACAAAGCTCCAATGTTCATCCGGAGTTCGACATCCTTGACCATGCTGGTAAGGAGTACCATAGGTGGGTCTCAGACGTTCGCTTGGCGTTCGTCGGTAAGAGATTTACCACCACCATCTTTCCCTCTAACGAGCCTACCGCTCAAGAACCGAGCGAGGAAACCAAGGCTAATGCACTGATGTACTTGCGTAGATATATACATCCGTTGTTGAAAAAGTGTTATATGAATTTGCAAACCCCCAAAGAACTATGGGATACACTCGAACAACGATTTAATAATGTGCATGATCAACGCTTCCCCGAATTGCAACTACAGTGGGAGCAAATCCGATTTTTGGATTATGCGAATGGGAAGCCTATAATCAAGCTATCCTCGATCTTCACGCTGATCTTGGTTTTTGTGGTGTCAAGAAGTCTGATCAAGATTTGATCGAGAAGACTCTTAACACGTTTCCCGTGGGAGCAAGTGTGATTGCTCATCAGCTGCGCGTTGCCTATGAGGAAGGGAGAATTAAAAATTTTAGTGACCTTATCTCCCACCTCGCGAAAAAAGAAAGGCACCATGAGATTATTCTCAATAGCAATGCGCGCCCAGCTGGTACGAAGCCGATTCCGGAAGTGAATCAGGCTACCCACAGGAAAGCACCACGACAAAATAGAAAAGGCAACACTACTCAGTTTTTGCAAGCACCACGGGTGCATGACTCGAGCAAGCGAGGGAAAAGACGCGGTCGTCGTTCCAATGTGTGGAAGAGGCAAGGTGGCTCGGCCACGGGACCTAGTGGAACCCAACCACGTGGACCGCCTCCTACCGCCGGGAATGGAACCACTCCAAAGGAAAGCCGGAATTGCTATACTTGCGGATCGAAGAAGCATACTTACCGCAATTGCAAAGCGCCAAAGAACATCCAAGCTTACTACAAGCACTATAAACAATATTTGACTCAAGAGTCGAATTACATGGAATAAAATAATGAGAATACGGAGGTGAACCATATTGAGATCCAGACTGAGACCCCTCCTCTCACCATTGCAGACAAAGACCAACATATGGATGTTGCCGACTTTGACTAGATCATTGTATTTTGACTAGTTTTACGCTTTGGTTATGTTTTGTCTTGTTTCTAGTTTTCGAGAACTACTTTGGATTTTCTATGAATGTAATAAAGTTGGCCATGATGAATAAAATTCTTTTAATTGCTGTGATTGTGCAAAGACGAATTTTATTTTTCCCTTCGAAAGCATGTTTGGTTTATCACAAAATAATTGCTCAGTAAATGAATTGCTTGGTTAAATTTGATACATTGGTGGATTTCATCAAAACTTTTGATCAAGACTAGGCGCATCCTTCTTGGTATTTGTTTATGCTTTGAAAGTTCAAATGGAATCAGTGGTTTTTAAACAGCCTTAGCTGTACCGACATTCCTACTTTCTCTGCAAGTCTACCAAGTTGGAGTTACCGAAAGAATCATTAGCTGAGATACATATCGAACACCAAGATGCGTTTTGAAGTATTTAAACGCTCCTATGGCCATATTACCATAGTATTGTATCAACAATAATGCCTTTGAAAAAGGCTTCAACCTTGCTCTATCACTCAACAATAGGGAAATACCAAAATAGCAACTTGAAACGAGCACTGAGATCTGAGTTTAATGATTCAGAAAGTGCAAGACCTATGGATACGGAAGTCTAGTTTTCAGAACAACTGACCGTTCGTCGATAAACTTCTTAACGAAGAAGTTATTGCTGTTTTAGTGAACAAAGGTCAAGCTGCACGGAAATTATTTCCAGCGATTGTGCTAACTTTGATCCTAACCAACTTGGTCGAATTTCCCCAAACTCGAAGTTAATGAGTTTTTGCTATGTCTTTAATCACAATACTATTGAGTTTCATGTCTTATTGTAGATGTCTCGTGGCGAAATTGAGTGCCTTGCTGATAGTGGAACAACCCACACTATTCTTCGGAATAGGCAATTATTCAAGGATATTGTGCCATACATATCCTCAGTGACAACAATGATTGGTTCCTCCCAAGTAATTCAAGGGAGGGGACCTACTCATTTCTTGATACCTAATGGTACGCATATTAATGTCACAAATGCTCTCTATGCCCCAAGAGCAAACCGAACCTTGCTAAGTTTTAGGGACATCCGTGCCAACGGTTATCACCTTGATACACATTGTGAGAATGGGACAGAATTTTTGTGTGTTACTCTGGCAGAATACGGAAGACGCCGTGTTCTCGAGAAACTAATGAGTCTTAGTAGTGGTTTATACCAGACTACAATAAGGGTTATTGAATCCTATGCTGTGAGTCACGAACTGTGTGATTCCGAAGCATACCAACTATGGCATGACCGACTCGGTCACCCTGGACACGACATGATGATTCGCATTTTGAAAAACTCACATGGTCATCCATTTTTCAAGTCCAGAAAACGATTGGAAGCACCACTCGATATCGGCATTGATGTGAGTGAGCTTGATACCGTATCACCGGGATTAAAGATCGCACACCCTGATAAGGTTGACGGTGCATCTCTCGTAAATCTCGAGGCTTCCGTGGCAATTTCTAATGCCCACAAATCGTTTTGCAAAGCCTGTTCACTAGCAAAGTTGATACCCTCTCCGTCCTTTGCTAAAGACTCAACACAAAACATTCGTTTCTTACAAAGAATTTAAGGAGACATATGTGGGCCTATTCAGCCAGAGTGCGGACCATTCAGATATTTTATGGTTCTGGTTGATGCATCGACGCGATGGTCACACGTCGCTCTGCTATCCACGAGAAACGCTGCATTTGCTCAACTTCTAGCACAAATCATCAAGTTACGGGCTAACCACCCCGACTTCCCAATCTCGTCATTAAGATTGGACAATGCTGGAGAGTTTACGTCAAAGTCTTTTGACGACTATTGCATGTCGATAGGGATTGAAGTTTAACATCCCGTCCTCCATGTTCATTCACAGAATGGCCTTGCCGAGGCTATGATTAAGCGGTTACAGCTTATCGCCCGAGCATTGGTATTGCGCACCAACTTGCCGATTTCTGCCTGGGGTTATGCAATTTTGCATGCGGCTATACTTATTCGCTTTCGACCCACTGCCAATCAACTGTTTAGTGCGTACCAGTTGGTAACTGGATATGAGCCTGATATTTCACACTTACGCATTTTTGGTTGTGCAGTATATGTGCCAATTACGCCTCCACAGCGTACTAAAATGGGTCCGCAAAGACGATTAGGTATATATGTTGGCTATGAATCGCCTAAAATTGTCCGCTATTTGGAACCTTTGACAGGAGATCATTTCTTGCCAAGATTTGCAGATTGTCACATTGATGAGACAAACTTCCCGTCGTTAGGGGGAGAGAGGAATCGAACGATTCCAGTTGAACGCCAGGAAATTGTCTGGTGTGCTCCCTCCTTGCCTCATCAAGATCCCCGCACAGATCAATCCGAGCTAGAAGTGCAACGTATTCTCAGTCTTCAGAAAGTTGCGGATTCGATGCCCGACAGCTTTACTGATACTGCAAAAGTGACAAGATCTACCATTCCTGCTGCGAATGTTCCTGCAAGGTTGGAAGTCCCAGTTATAGGGCAAGGTTCAGCCGCCCAAAGGAATGATGCCCCCGGCGTCAACCTTAGTGATGGGACGGCTGCTTCGGCTGCTCTTATCCCTGCTCGAAAGAGGGGGAGACCAGTGGGTAGAAAGGATACCGAACCTCGAAAGAGAAGAGGAACGGAGGCACAAAATCCTCTCATCATCGACACAGTGAGTCCGTCACACGATATTATCTCTGACTACGGATATGTCCTCGAATCAACAATGGAACAATCGACGGACGCGTCAGAAACTTTGTTGATGTCAGAAAATAAAGAAATCTCGATGCAATGTACGAGTGAATACGTACTATTGGACAGGTCGTCCACGCTAGTCGATGATGCTTTTGCCTACTCCGTCGCTCAAGATATTATTGAAGACGATGATGCTGAGCCGCGCTCGGTTGCTGAATGTCAACAACGAGCCGATTGGACGAAATGGAAAGATGCAATGCAGGCTGAACTAGACTCAATGGCTAAACGTGAGGTATTTGGCCGTATCGAGCCAATACCCGTGGGCGTTAAACCAGTTGGATATAAGTGGGTCTTTGTTCGTAAACGCAATGATAAGGATGAGGTCATACGTTACAAAGCGAGACTAGTTGCCCAAGGCTTCTCGCAGCGCCCTGGCATTGACTACGAGGAGACGTATTCTCCCGTTATGGACATCATCACTTTCCGCTACTTAGTCAGTTTGGTAGTGTCCGAAAAACTGAACATGCAGCTTATGGATGTGGTTACAGCGTATCTTTATGGGGATCTAGATACTGATATTTATATGAAAGTCCCCGAAGGGATTTCATTGCCCAAATCAAGTAGCTCTAAACCACGGAGCGCTTACGCTGTGAAATTGCGTCGTTCACTGTATGGGTTGAAACAATCCGGAAGGATGTGGTACAACCGCGTGAATACTTGGTTGGGAAGGGATACGAGAACAGTGACATCTGTCCATGCATTTTCGTGAAAAGAACAGATACAGGATTCGTGATTGTAGCCGTCTATGTAGATGACATGAATGTTATCGGTACCATAGATGAGGTCAATGAAACGGCCTGCTACCTTAAATCCGAATTCGAGATGAAAGACCTGGGGAGGACTCGATTCTGCTTGGGCTTAGAGCTAGAACATCGAGATGATGGCATACTCATTCATCAGTCTGCCTATGTCCACAAAATGCTCAAGCGATTTAGTATGGACAAGGAACATCCTCTTGCTACCCCCATGATTGGTCGAAGTCTGGAAATGAACAAGGATCCGTTTCGTCCCAAAGAGGAGGATGAAGAGGTCCTTGGAGCAGAAACACCGTACCTTAGCGCAATCGGTGCGCTGTTGTATCTGGCTCAATGTACTCGTCCAGACATCGCATTCTCTGTGAATCTGTTAGCGAGATTTAGCTCCGCTCCCACGATAAGGCATTATAATGGAGTAAAACACATTTTTCGATACTTGAAAGGCTCCAGTGACCTTGAATTGTTCTTTCCCTACGCAAGAGAGAGCGATATTCCGAAAGAAATTGTTGAGGTTAAGACGATGCATACTGACCGTCGATCTTCCTCTGATATTGCAGCTAAGCATGGTAGCTTGACTACCAGAAGTGCTAATGCGAGCAAGCTTACCCCTTATGCATAGAATCCTAACGACACGTTAGTTGGATTTGCTGATTCCGGTTATCTCTCTGAACCGCATAAAGGACGTTCCCAAACTAGTTATGTGTTCACCATTGGGAATACGGCGATATCTTGGCGATCTACCAAGCAGACCCTGGTTGCTACTTCCTCGAACCATGCAGAGATAATTGCATTGCACGAATCCGTAAGGGAGTGTATTTGGCTTCGGTCAGTCATAGACCATATACGAGGAACGTGTGGATTAGATCCCACTACAGCAACCCCTACTTGCATCTTTGAGGACAATGCGGCATGTATTGAGCAGATGAAGTTAGGTTTCATTAAGGGTGACAATACCAAGCATATTACGCCGAAGTTCTTTTATAATCAGCAGCAGCAGAAATTGCTGAATATCGAAGTGAAACAAGTGAGTTCCGATGAGAATATTGCAGACTTGTTCACTAAGTCTCTGCCAAAATCTACATTTGAGAAACATGTGAGAAGCATCGGCATGTGTCGATTATCCGAGCTCAACTAATGATAGCTCGACGGAATGAGCTGTCATGTATACCTCATGGGGAGTATACTTCACATGATTCTGACATTTGTAGTTGGTGCGTTGCGCTCTTTTTCCTCACCAAAGTCTTTGTTTTTCCCACGTGGTTTTATTTGACTTGGAAAGGTTTATTACCGAGGCAACACCTTGTGCACCATGTTAGTATTAGTGTTCGACACAGGGGGAGTGTTCCGGGAAATCCTTTTCGTATTGGCGTCTTACCTAATACTAGTTATAGGGGGATAAGAGTTATGGAAGGTTCTAGACTCTTCCATAAGTAGTAGGATCCTGTTAGATGTCTTACCTTAACTAGGAATCCTATGTATGGAAAGACTCTCTTTGTAATGCCTATATAAAGGCCCCTCTATTTATTGTTATCAATACAATTGATTTGCTGTCTTTTACTTTCTCCTCAAACATTGACCTCTTTTTTTTGGCCTTTTTATGGAAATTCTCAAAAACAAACAAGGTGCGAAAATATGTAATATTTTAGGGAAGTTCTCAAAATATATGTAATATTGTTTAATGTATATTTGGGAATATTAATATCTCAATATGTAATATATCTCAATGGATGCTCAAAAAAAGGGCTCCGCATCCAGAGATGAACAGTAAACATGGATTATATAAGTACAAATCATGTAATCCATTTTTGATGCAGAGATTTTTCATCGGTTAATTTGCTTAGCAGGATGGCGAGCATCTGATATTGTTGCGAAAATGTGCATCTCCTATTAACAGAGTTTTATACCCGTGCGATGCACGGGGTGCCAACAAAATAATTGTCAAACATGTGGCATTTACATGAACACATAGCAAACACATATAACTAATTTGAAGTAAGAAGTAGAGGATTGAACACAAAACAATGAGGCACGTAGATTCTAATTTTCAGAACAAAACAGACGAATAATAATGTATTTTAACAATTCAATAATTCTCACAGGTAAAGAGCATACGACACAAAGGAACTGCAGGGGAGCGAAAGATCAATAAAGCGGATCGAAACAATCAAAACTATAAATAATGTAACATTAAAACCTATGCTTTGAGTTATCAAAGGGATTGATTATAAGTTTTACAGCCTGTAGGAGGACAACGGCATTTTCCTACAAGCATCTCTAAAGCAACTACAAATTACATTGTCACACGGTAAAACAATCTGGCAAAAAGAAATACAATAGATAATAACAATGAGCAGCCTGATAAGACATGTAATCCACCCAAGTCACAGAAAACTAAATGCAATCTTTAGGAAAAAAAAGGCACTGTATTTCAGAAAACATTCAGGGCAGACATAACCTCATCTACGCAATTACCTGATTGTGAAGTACGTATAGCCAGAGAGAATCCAGGAACACATCCGATGCAGAAATCTGAAACCAAAAATATTAGCCAGTACACACAAAATAATATTTGGACAGCAAATCAGGATAACAAACCCAAACCCGAGAAAGAAATCAAGACAAGCAATATGTGTAAACGAACTATGCTAGGTTTCCGCTCCTCAAAACACACACAGAAGACACCAAAAAAGATCATCGGAAGCAATTATATTAGGAAATATATGGCAACACAAAGTTGCATAAAAGTCTAGCAAACTATTTGCACGTTCATGAGTACAAATTATGAAACAGCCAACGATACAACCCAAAAAAATATATCAAATTTCCCATTGAAATTAATGAAATTTGATCTGAATAACAACAACATGAAAATCATTTTTTCAAACTCACTCCCCAATCCTGGGTAATCTAAGTAGACCTCTGCCTATGTTTCTTTTTCTTTCTTCCCTGCAATAACGGAAAAAATTCACAACGCTGCACAATGAAATGGAGTGCTCTATATTCAGACCTCAGTATCTATGAATAATCATTGAGGCCTACCCATTGAGAATAATGTATCTACCTGGAGCGAACACTAATGATCGCAGAGAAAGACAAAAATAGAAAACGATATGTTCCTGACGAGTAGAACTGACAAAACAAAGAACGATACAATTTATAGAGGCCTGGCTTTGACAAGGAGCAATATACACTTTGACGGGTATCAATCCCCGAAGTCGAAGGATTTGCAAGATTGATATTACTACTCTTACTGAATAAAAAATTAATAATAAAAATGTGAGAAGGAGGAGGTTGAACGAAGGTAATCGAGAGCCGACCACTTGTCCTTCAAAGGAAGCCCGGAAAGTAAATGTACAGAAAGATCAGAATCGGGTGTGCATTAATGGGAAAGAGACGCTGGTAGAATTCCTGAGCAAGGTTATAAACTGTGACACCCCTAAAGGTAGTTTTGAAAGAAAACTTTTGTCAGACATCAATTGCATAAATCGAAAGATCTAAAAGATCGGTGCCACACCTGGATATACAACCAGTTTTTTAGAGCACTTAAGTTACGTTTTCGTAAACAGCGCAAATACATCACTGAAGACAAAAACATGCAGGAACGTTATGTTCCTAGACATATCAGACCAGATCTTATAAGGAGTCGTAAGCGTCCTCCAAAGAGCACCCTCGGGCACAACAATAAAGAATAAATTATCAATCTGAAATAAATTAGGCTAAAATATGACGAAATAACACAAAAATATACAAAAAACCTGAATTCCAAAGCCTGGTATAGCAAAGTCAATGATAGAAATGCAGCATGCTAGATTTCATTAGTAACGATAAACACACAACACAAAACACACACACACACACACACACACACATACGAAAAAACTACCAATTACCTAGTTGAGAAGTACATATTGCCGAAGAGAAACCAAGATCAAATTATACCTGAAGAAGCACGAAAAGCATTGTTTGAGCAGAGGAAAATCGACAGTACAAATCGAAAACAAACAACAACATACAGGACCGGAACAAAATCCCACCTGCACCACTAAATATCATACAAATAAAATGGTAAAACAACGAACTTGAAATCTACAGAAACAAGAGGAACCAAATGTTCCATTGCAAGAAGGGCCTACCAATAATATACGCAGTATAGAAATCTAGGTAAGCAAGAATTCAAACCTGAAAACTGAATCGCTGAAATTTGGGGCAGGACGAAATTAAAATATACTCAAATACACACACAGATATAAATAAGCAAACACACACAGCCATATGAAAAATCAAAGGTACGCAATTATATCCATAACCTGAACCACACAATCACCTGAATGGGAAGTACAGTCAATGAAGCCAACAACAAGAAAACAAATTTCGAAAGAAGATTTAGAGGGCAACCCAAAATAACAAAATATCCACACCACATAAATGCTACGACGAAAAGATTATTAGAATATCATAAATACATATATTCAACAACTATAAATATTAATGATTCAGAAACTCACACTTATCTCATATTGTTAGTAGATAAGAAAAGAACCAAAAAAATAAAATAAATAATAATAGGTAAATCTAGCCGAGATGCATAACATAAATATACAACCTATCGATACAAAAAAAAAAAATTTTTGCTACGTAACAGCTATTATTGAGTTAGGAAAAAAAATGACGATACATATGAAAATAAATGATGATACATATTTATAAACTCAATAAACATTCTAATCAGCCACTTCAAAAAATCATAATAAAACCGACCTGCAATTTCTTAAGCATGTGGCCTATGTTGTTAAATCGCCAGGCCACATATTGTAACACTCCGAGATATTTGGAATAATTACAGCGCCGTAAACCCTTTTATATAAGAATTTACAAGGCTAAATTAAAGAAATACTGAATAATACAAAAGTACCACTAGAAATTGAGTAATTCAGTAACCGGTTCAAACAACTCAAATCAATCCAATTATTACAAACATCTCAAATCATCAACAGGACACACGTACTCGAGTACTGAAAATCAAACAAGAATAACAAAACAACATAACGGATAACATCACTGAGCCCCTTCGTCATCATGACAGTACTGTGGTTGCTTCCCCGCTCCTCGACTGCCTGAACATCCAAACAAATGTCCACCCCGCAGGGGTTAGCAAAACGATGCCAGTACAAGTATCATAATATACCAAATCAGATATGCAACAACGATGCCTAGCAAAATACATAACACGGATTTCCGCTACCAGAATCCAACGATGCGAATCCACATAATTCCATCAACACACCGTAGGGTATTCCAATGATCCAGCGCCCTCAGCGTAGATCTCAAGATGATCCCTTCGGACCAACACGAGGTGGAAAAACCCGTCCAATGATTCAGCGCCCTTAGAATAGATCCCTAGATTATCCCGTCGGACCAACACGAGGTGGACATCTGATCCAGCGCACTCAACATAGATCACACGATCCCTTCAGATAAATACAACATATACAACACAAAGATACATACACATATGGAAGATCGACATGTTCATCAACATGAACATACAAATGAATCAATACGATAATATGCCAATTCAACTGGAATAATCTCATGTTCAACAACATGAATAACAATGTGGATGATCAAAATTATCAACATTAAATAAATATTCAGAATACGATACTTGCCTTATAAATGGCGACAAGGATTGCTACTACGAATAATCTTCAACCCGCTCGAAGAACTCTCACTCGATTATTCCACCAAAATCCGAACCTTCAGCGAACAATAACATCGGTATAACTAACGGTTCCGGATAATCTGTCTAAACATCATGCTAGCATCAAGAGGCATAATATACCCGATTATAAAAATGTACGAATCCACCCCAACCCAAACCGTTTGAATCATCACTACGCTACTAATTCGAACAACAATTACATGATCTTCCAAACAAGGTTAAACACATCATTCAGTCGGATTCTACAAATATAACACAAGGTAGTTTGTCTAACATGGATCCTAATCATAACTTCCAATAATCCAACGTAGCAAGATTCTGGAGATATCTTGAAGAACACAATAAAATTCGGTTATAAGTTTCACATGTTTATCATCTTCTTTTCCAAGGAAAACCCCTAAGTTTAGTCCCTTAAGTTCCCCTATATGCGTTGTTTGTTCAAGTTGTACGTAAGAACTTAATAATCTCAGTGAGAAACTTAACAATTCTCGTAGTATGATCATAAATGACAACAAGAATCCATAATTCAGCTTGGTGAATCGCCACATACCTTACACGGAGGGAAAAGATGAAATCACTTGATGAACTCCACGCCAAACGCTAGAACACCAATCTTCAAAGCTCCTTGCCTTCAATGATGATGTTTAGGGGCTGGTATGAAGGTTTAAGATGGAGAGGGTAACTCTCTATGTCTCAGAATTCGAGTGTGGGGTGAAATAGTAACTGAAAAATGAAATGAGGTGCTATCCTATTTATAGAAAATGGTTATTAGTGCGCGTTACTGCTCCTTTTTAGCGCGCGCTAACGGGCTCATAACCTACTGTATTTATCTGTTCTTGGTTTAGTGTGCACTAAACATCCCTTACGTATACTAATTACAACAGTTAGCATACGCTACCACGCTAATATAGTATGCGCTAACGAATTCACGAAGCTCATTGGACTCACTGTACTCGACTTAGCATGCGCTAGCATCACTCCCTTAGCGTGCGCTAAACACTGTTGACTCGACTTTTTCAAAAGCCGTCCAGGTTCATCCCGATAGAACATCATTCAAGATCCGCGATCTGATCTCACCTACCGCCTGTCTCAGTCAAGATGACCACATATAGCGTGCGCTAAGACTCATCTGTAGCGTGCGCTAGCTTACATATTTAGCGCGTGCTACACCTAAACGTTAGCGTGCGCTAAATGTACATAAGTATATGCATGAAACAACAACTACGAAATCATACACTCGTCGATACAGGATCATGAATTACGGAGGATCATACTCAGATCAAAATACAACATGTTATGTCACAAGGTTCAAATACAGATAAAATACACATCAGATATTCGGGTATTACATACTCTCACTCTAAAAAGAAGTTTCGTCCCGAAACTTAAGATGAAAATAAATATTGTAAGCATGCCAACTATTGTTGTAGGTGAATTCAATCAATGCCAAATGAACCTCCCAATCGATCGACCAATCCACGACACAGGCTCTTAGCATATCTTCTACTGTTTGTATAGTCCTTTCGGACTGTCCGTCCGTCTGAGGATGATAAGTTGTGCTAAAGTTCAGCTTGGTTCCCAAGGCTTTATGAACTGCCTTCCAAAAATGTGACACAAAGCGACCATCCCGATCCAAAATAATGGGCGTACCATGCAATCGGACTATCTCCGCAATAAATACTCGTGTCAACTTCTCGGGTCCCCAAGTGTCCTTAATACCCAGGAAATGAGCCGACTTGGTTAGTCGATCAACCATCACTCAAATCATGTTCATTCCCATCCTGGTCCTTGGCATATTGGTGATAAAGTCCATCGATATATCTTCCCACTTCCACTCAGGAATCGGAAGTGGCTTCAACATTCCGGTAGGTTGCTGATGTTCAATCTTAACCCGTTGACAAGTTAAACACTTTGAGACATATTCTGCTACGTCCTTCTTCATATTTCCTAACCACAAATTCTATTTTAGATCTTTATACATCTTACTGGTGCCCGGATGAGTAGAATAGGGCACATTGTGGGCTTCCTTCATGATCGTCTGCTTCAAAATCTCCTCATCGGGAACGCAAAGTCGACTCTGGAACCTCAAGACTCCATCATCATAAATTAAAATCCTGGGGCCTTTTCCTTGCCCACTTCATCACGTAATCGAATCATCAAGGGGTCATTTAATTGCTTAGACTTGATTTCATCAATCAATGATGAAGTTAATTCCATCACACACAATTGCCCTTGGACTCCTTGAGACCATAGTTCAATTCATTCGCGAATTAATTCTCGCTGAATGTTGGACTAGGACATGAGTGCTTCCAACATTAGAATAGAAATAGGTTTGCGGCTCAGTGCATCATCTACCACGTTCGCTTTTCCTGGATGATAAAGGATTTACAGGTCGTAATCTTTGATCAATTCCAGCCATCTCCTCTGTCTCATGTTTAATTCCTTCTGACTGAAAATATACTTGAGACTCTTGTGATCGGTGAAGATCTGACAATGAGTGCCATACAAATAATGTCTCCAAATCTTCAGGGCAAAGACAATGGCTGCTAACTCTAAATCATGAGTTGGGTAGTTAATCTCATACGTTTCAACTATCGAGAGGCATAGGCAATCACCCTATCCTTCTGCATCAACACACAACCTAGACCCTGACTCGAAGCATCGCTGTAAACCATGAACCCATCAATTCCATCTGGTAGTGCTAATATTGGCGCCGTTGTCAGTCTTCTCTTAAGTTCATCAAAGTTAGCTTGACATTTCTCGTCCCACATGAATTTCTGAGTCTTCTACATCAACTGGGTAAGCGGGCGAGCAATTTTGGAAAATCTTTCCACAAAATGACGATAATACCCAGCAAGTCCTAAGAAGCTTCGGACTTCCTTCACATTCTTAGGAGATTCCCACTCCAAGATTGCCTTAACTTTCTTCGGGTCTACTTGTACTCTGTCGGTTGATATCACGTGCCCAAGGAACATTACTTCCTTCAGCCAAAACTCACATTTGGAAAGTTTCGCATAAAGCTGTTCATTCCTCAAAGTATTCAAAACAATACGCAACTGTTCTGCATGCTCTTCTGGGTCCTTCGAGTAGATCAAGATGTCATCAATGAAAACAACCACGAATTTATCCAAGTACTCTAAGAATAACCTATTCATCAATTGCATAAATACCACAGGAGCATTAGTAAGTCCAAATGGCATCACCACAAACTCATAGTGCCCGTACCGGGATCTGAAAGCAGATTTTGGTATATCAGATTCCTTAATCCTCAACTGATGGTATCCTGACCTCAAGTCGATCTTCGAAAATACTTTCGCCCCCTACAATTGATCAAATAAATTGTCTATGAAGCAATGGGTATTTATCTTGATCGTCACCTTGTTAAGTTCCCAGTAATCAATACACAATTGGAGGGATCCGTCTTTCTCCCGGACAGAGAGCACGGGTGCTCCCCAAGGGGAAACTCTCGGTTGAATGTAACCCTTCTGCAACAATTCCTCAAGCTGTTTCTTTAACTCATACATCTCGGTTGGCGCCATACGGTAAGGTGATATGTAAATAGGTGCAGCTTCGGGTTCCAATTCGATATTAAATTCTACAGCTCTTCACGGAGGTAATCCGGGTAGTTCGTCAGGGAATATGTCTGAGAATTTGTTCACCACTGGAATAGATGAGAGATCTACTCCTTCTTCCTTCTTTATGGCATAATACCAAAATCCGTGACAACCCTGTTTTAACAATTTAACCGTTTCCATGGCTTTGATCACTTTCCCTGAGCTTCTTGGTCTCCATCATTCGAATAAGTGTTCAGATCCGTCATCGGAAATAATCGAAATAACTCTTTTCTGATAATTCAAAATAACTCCATAACGATTGAGCCAATCGTCCCTGAGAATTAAATCGTCACCATGGATGTCGATCACAATAAGATTTGATGGCCAATTTCTCCCCCTGTAGACACAGGAAAATCTCTAGTTTCTAGAGTTCCCAAAATTCTCTCTCCACTCGACAAACCTATAACATAGGGTTCACAATCATGCAAACACTAGATTTTCAAACGATTAACATATTTCAATGATATGAAAGAATGCGTAGCTCCTGAATCGAATAAGACACTAACTGGTTGCAAAAGAATCTGAATCGTACCTGATGCAACAGTAGTGTTCTGATCATCTGACCTCCTCATCTCATAAAGGCGCAGAGGAACAGACCCAGCATTGGATACCTTTCTTTTCCCGATATTCTGCTGCTGAAAACCACTCTGCTGTGTCAGGTTCACACTCGTCTCTTTCAGAACTTATGCTGGAGTGCGAGTACCAAAAGATCTAGTCACATTTCCACAAAATGTCGCACGATGCCCTTCTTTCCCACATTCGAAATAGGTCACAGAAGGAGCAGAGCAATCACGCCGAATATGCCCAGCTCGTCCACAGTTATAACACTTCTTTGCTGCATCGGTGATCGTCGATGTTGTACTGAACTTCTTTCCACCTCGAGGAGGATATGGAGGTTTCCTCGATGAATAAAATGAGGACTGGCCCTTGCGGGGCCCACTACTCTTGTTCTCAGTGAAGTTGCCAGACACTTTCTGCTTCTTTGCTTACACAAATTTTTCCACCGCTGTCTCTTTCATCTCGTAAGCCAGTGCTTTATCCTGATACTGCCATAGAGTAGTACATTCAAATCCGGACATATATTGCTGAATCTCTGGCTTCATCCGCATGTCAAAGTGAAAAAACTTTTTCACCTCGGTCCTGACCAGATGTCGTACACAGGTCAGCTGGTGATAAAAAGTCTTGATCATGTCTATCACAGATGCCTCCAAATTCTGCGGTGAGAAAAACTCTCGTACTCTAGCCTCTCTAACTGGGCAAGGGCAATATTGAGTTTCCATCATTAACTTGAATTCTGTCAAGTCAGCATGATGATCCTCAGGTCGAATGGCCTCCCACCAGTCGAAAGCTTCCCCAGTCAGAAAATACTTAGCGATCGAAACTTTTTGGTCATCGGGACAATTAATTCCCGCAAATATCTTCTCTAGTTCTTTCAGCCAGTGGTCCCAAGCAGGCATCTCTGAAGAACCGTCAAATTTCGGTGGGTGTAACTTGACCACTTCCGTGAGCCACTTGTGTCCTCTATTGCCCTCGTTACGTTGTTGGCCCATCGTCGCCTGCATGCGGTCAACCACCTGAGCAAATTGGGTCATCTGAGCGACCACTTGTTGAAGTACTCCCTTTAATACCCGGTTGTAATTCATTCATTATCATTCAGTAATTATCAGTCAGTAATTTTCACTCATTAATAATCACTCATCATTCATGATTCATTCATATGTGTTCATCGTTGGCATTTTGCAACCGTGTATCAGTTACCGATCGTCATTCATCTCCGATTGAGAGTCGAGACGAGAGTAATATCATAATTATGATGAATATAGTCTTGTGTTGGAAGTATCATCTATCACGTGTTTTTAGACTTAATTACAATCATACAAGTATTGTATGTCGGATCATTCACCGTTTGTAGCGAGTTAACGGAGTTGTCGCATTTTCATCATTTCCAGCAACGGGTTACGGCCGTAACAAATCACACATTACGGCCGTAACATGCATTCGTTGGCTTAAGGTTGTTTTGGCCGAAGACGAGATATGGCCGTAAGGTATGCAGGCTACGGTCGTAAGATGTGTTCGTGGTTTGCAGGAAATGTCGGACGAGGAGGGGTTACGGCCGTAAGGGTTGCGGCATACGGCCGTAAGTTGAGGTAGGTACGGCCGTAAGGCTTGGCCGGTTACGGCCGTACGTGTCGAGCAGGGTGCCCAGGCAGTTTCGACGAAGGCTCCATACGCCCGTAAGTTTGGCCGGTTACGGCCGTATCGGTCGAGTTATGCCCGTAAGGTGTGCGGGTACGGCCGTATGACTGTCGGCAGGTGTTTGGACGAGGGCGAGTTACGCCCGTAAGACAGGTGCGGGTACGGCCGTATGGTTGTTGGCAGTTTCTGGACGAAGCTGAGTTACGGCCGTACGAGATGGCTTGTTACGGCCATAAGGCCGTTGACCTGGGATGTTACGGCCGTAAGTAGGCCGAGTTGTGGCCGTAACGTTCGGCAGTTTATATGGGCCTGGACGAGTTTTTGAGGTCATTTTTCTAATTTTCTTCACCTTGTCCGAAAGAGAGAGCTTGAGGAAGAGATTTTTCTTCATCAATCACTTGAGTACTCGATTTTCATCATCTTCATTCGGTTGTGAAGCTTGGATAGTCGATCTAACGCGTGTTCATCAGATCAAAGTATTTGGATCTTCAAAGGTAATATTCTTCAAACATCTTGGATTTCGATTTTGTGTTGAGATATGATGTTTTGGACGTTATAATCATGTTGTATGAAGAGATATACGTATGATATTTAGTGTGTTTGAATAATCATTGGATTATTGAAGGGTTATTCAAGAACACTTGGAATATTGAGTTGGATTTGGGGGTTTTCGATTAGTTGTTGTTGTAATCACGAATTTGGATATTCATATTGGATTTTTGATTGTATTGAAGATGTTTTGTCGGTTTGAAATACTCCTTGGGGATTTGATATTGGTATAATTGAGGATTGATTGTAAACAATCGAAGATTGGTTACAACGTGTTCGATATAATGCCTCAATGAACTTGGTTAAGTCGTATCGACATTTTGAGTTAGTTATATTCGTGTTTGATTCGTATGTTGAACGGATTATTGGTAATTGTGTTATTCAAGGTTGTTCGAGCGACCGACGTCTTATTTAGGACGTTTGTTCGTGGAAGGACATTCTTCATCGGTGTTGTGTAAGTTAATTCTTACTCGGTTAAAAGGATATTCATTCCTTTTGTTGTTGTTCATTCATAATCATAACTCATTCATAATGTATTAACCGTATTGAGACTTGTAATTGTCGAATAATCACTTCATTCACGAGGAAAGACGGTTCCAATCATTTCATTGAGCTATCATTCACTTCACTATTATTTTCATCTCGGTGAGTCATTCTTGACTTTGTCGGATTATTATTCATTGATATTCATTTTACTCATTCTCGTTCATATGACCTTCTGGGTTCATATTGCGTGGTCGGGTGCGGATGTGTGGAATTTTGAGTCGAGCACACGATAGTCATGTGTTGGGTTTACCGATACATTGGACTGTGCACACGGTAACGCTTACCTCCGTGAGACTAATTAGGTACAAGGACGGGTGTGTCCGGGCACTCGTCTTGTACACTTGCACAGAACATTACGGGCGTACTATGATGCTCCTCTTCAGTTTAAATTCATAACTAAGGATATTTCATAACTGAGATATATCATGATTGTGTATATTCAACCCTTGAGATTGTTGTTCTGCGTAACTGACCCCGTTAGGGGATATTATTTTCAGGTCACGGCAAGGCAAAGGCACGGGAAGAGCATGTTGACGGCAAGGAGTCCCAGTGATACTAGTAGGGGGCCCCAATCCTTTCAGTCATTCATGTTGTTGTCATTTTATTTTTCCGCTGTAGTTTTCCATTCGGATACTCCGTTTCATTCAGTGTTGTGTATTTTATCTTCATATAAAATATACATGTATTCGGTATTATCTTGGGTGTGTTGTAATGACGCTCCTCGTCGGAGTAATTGATAATATAATGTGGTTCGGTACTACAATTATATTATTTAATTCATTAATTTTTATTCGCCTGGTGGGTCCCAGTCGGGGGTCCACGGCACTGTAATATCCGCCTAGTTTGGGGTGTTACACTCCCGGCATGTTAGGATTTGCGTCTTCCTCCATAGTTTGTGTTCTGTCATCATTTACCGATTCCTGTTGTCCGCCAGAATGGGAATCGGTTCGGTTAACCGACAATTCTGGGGTAGACGATGAATCTTCCTGTCTCGCATTAGTATTGTGAAATTCATTAATTTTCATCCGCCTGGTGGGTCCCAGTCGGGGGTCCACGGCACTGTAATGTCCGCCTAGTTTGAGGTGTTACATCTTATTTCTATATTTCATAGTTGTGATGCTTGTATTCATTTCTCAACATCTCACTGATCTGGTTCCTTGTTATAGACTTTGGATATTCTCCTGCAAATACTTGTGGTCTTCCCAGAGATAGAACCCTTGCGGTGTAAGGTATGGATTATGCATCTTTGACCTAATTGATACTCTGCAAAGAGTGCCCACTGCCACTTTGTTGGTAGGTGACATCTTTCATTCATCGCATGCTGGACACTTTAGGTGCGTCTGTATTTCCATATTTTCCTAATGCACTGGGGCAGTTGCTGACTGAAAGTGAGGTACAAAGATATACGCCTGAAGTTCATACACATGTAGTAGTGATTACCTGATTGAGAATTCCTTTTGATATTTCCTGAATTGGCTGACTACTAATAGTGATCTTTTTCTCTTCTGATGTGTTGATTATCCAACTTTATACATATGATGTTTATTTGTTTGATCATATCACATTCACATCTCCTACAATAGGGGTTATGTATGTTTATATGTTTTATCCTTAGATTTGTGGTTGAGACATTCTATCTGCTCACATATGAAGACCATGTTATCAACTAGGGCATATGCTGAATTTTACATTTCATCCAAGAAACCAAGTACCTTCTGATGTGGGGCTGGGTGTAAGGGATGAACCTTTGATCTTAAATTCGTTGATTATTGATGATGTCTTGAAGGAAAGTCATGCCATTTACCATATATTTTATCTTCCCGTTATCTACAACATGAGGTTGAAGCCATCAATATTATTTCATTTTTTATATTTTATATTTATTATTGCTATTTTGCAGTCCAAGGAACTGTGGGGATTTCTTGTACTACTTAATCAGCTTATTTGCAAATTTGGTATTGAGGTCCATGGTATATTGGACAAGGTGTACCCTATTATTGCTAATAGGGTATTCAATATTCTTCCAAGGAATAATATTTAGTCCGGACCAGGCAGCTGTGCTGAGGTATGCAAACTTGTTGCTTAAAGTGACTTAGTGGCAGAGTTATTTATGGCTGCACTCTGGATTTGGACAACTTCAATAAGTTGATGCACATTCCCTTAGCTGGTAGAAATGAGATCCTTGAACATGTCTGGAATCATTATGCAGAAGAAAATAACTTTGAGGCAAAAACATCTCACATTCTTTTATATTTTTTTCTTTTTCTACATTAATTATAAGTTTCCTTTTGCAAATGTCTCTGTTCAGCTCATAATTAACTTTGATGTAAATCTCATTATGTTCTTCATTTTACAAATTGTTTCAGGAAATCCGCGAGTTGTAAGATCTTCAGAGAAAATTCTTTACGTTTCTACATGTCATTGCTACATATAAACTCTCGTCTGTTTTTCTATCGCACAAAAGCAGTGGATACCTGGATATGATGACGCAGTTACTACATGTTGTAATCATAAGGCTATCCTTATAAAAAAATTATCTGAAAGTTTAGTTCTCTTAGATCTGTAATTTACAAGGTAGTGCAACTATATAAGGTGGGACTGACTTCTGAATTTTCTATATCTTTTAGGCATGTGTTCATATTTTCATCAGGCTAATCAAAGATTGATGTATGGCTGGTCTTTATGGCAAAGAAAAGGTGCTTATTTGGGATATCATTACTATATGAGGTCAATTTCCATATATTGCTAAAGTAAAATTATTTTTTCAGGTGTCTGGTTTCAGGAGTTTCATCATTGAACCATTTGCAATTAACTGTTGTCTGTACAATGTGCTAGAAAGATCCTTTGAATTTGGCGATGCAAATACTGTAGGTTCTTCCATCCGGATGAGTAACATCTGCGCATGAATTTAATAGCTTATATGTGTAATACCCGAATATCTGATGTGTATTTTATATGTATTTGAACCTTGTGACATAGCATGTTGTATTTCGATCTGAGTATGATCCTCCGCATTTCATGATCCTGTATCGACGAGTGAATGATTTCGTAGTTGTTGTTTCATGCGTGTACTTATGTACATTTAGCGCACGCTAACGTTTAGGTGTAGCACGCGCTAAATATGTAAGCCAGTGCACGGTACAGATGAGTCTTAGTGCACGCTATACGTGGTCAGCTTGACTAAGACAGGTGATAAGTGAGATCAGATCGCGGATCTTGAATGATGTTCTGTCGGGATGAACCTGGACGGCTTTTGGAAAATTCGAGTCAACGGTGCTTAGCGCACGCTAAGGGAGTGATGCTAGCGCACGCTAAGTCGAGTACAGTGAGTCCAGTGAGCTTCGTGAATTCGTTAGCGCATGCTATATTAGCGTGGTAGCATATGCTAACTGTTGTAATTAGTGTACATAAGGGATGTTTAGCGCACGCTAAACCAAGAACAAATAGATATAGTAGGCTGTGAGCCCGTTAGCGTACGCTAAAAAGGAACAGTAACGCGTGCTAATAACCATTTTCATAAATAGGATAGCACCTCATTTCATTTTTCAATTACCATTTCACCCCACACTCGAATTCCGAGACATAGAGAGTTACCCTCTCCATTTTAAACCTTCATACCAGCCTCTAAACATCATCATTGAAGGCAAGGAGCTTTGAAGATTGGTGTTCTAGCATTTGGCATGGAGTTCATCAAGTGATTTCATCTTTTCCCTCTGTGTAAGGTATGTGGCGGTTCAACAAGCTGAATTATGGATTCTTGTTGTCATTTATGATCATACTATGGGAATTGTTAAGTTTATCACTGAGATTATTCAGTTCTTATGTACAACTTGAACAAACAACGCATATAGAGGAACTTAAGGGACTGAACTTAGGGTTTTTCCTTGTAAAAGAAGATGATAAACATGTGAACCTTATAACCGAATTTTATGGTGTTCTTCAAGATATCTCCAGAATATTGCTACGTTGGATTACTTGAAGTTATGATTAGGATCCATGTTCGACGAACTACCTTGTGTTATAGTTGTAGAATCCAACTGAATGATGTGTTTAACCTTGTTTAGAAGATCATGGAATTGTTGTTCGAATTAGTAGCGTAATGATGATTCAAACGGTTTGGGTTGGGGCAGATTCGTACGTTTTTATGATCAGGTAGATTACACCTCTTGATGCTAGCATGATGTTTAGAGCGATTATGTGGAACCGTTAATTATACCGATATTATTGTTCGCTGAAGGTTCGTATTTTTGTGGAATAATCGAGTGAGAGTTCTTCGAGCGAGTTGAAGATTGTTCGTAGTAGCAATTCTTATCGCCATTTCTAAGGCAAGTATCGTATTTTGAATAATGATTTAAAGTTGATAATTTTGATCATGCACATTGTTATTCATGTTGTTGAACATGAGATTATTCCAGTTGAATTGGCATATTATTGTATTGATTCATTTGTATATTCATGTTGATGGACATGTCAATCTTATATATTTGTATACATACTTGTGTTGTATATGTTGTATTGATTCGATGGGATCGTGTGATCTATGATGAGGGCGCTGGATCATATGTCCACTTCGTGTTGGTCCGACGGGATCATCTAGGGATCTATTTTGTTGGCGCGGGATTTCTCGGGATAATAACTGGGATTACTCCCCTGAAATACATACTCGACTAATAACGGGATCTATTTTGTAAGCGTATGGTCACTATTATTTCAGACAATGGAGTCGAGTATGTATTTCAGGGGAGTAATCCCAGTTGTTCCGGAAGGGTTATCAATATGATGAAAGTAGTGAAATTACTCAATTAGGGATGTGTTGGTTATTGTTGGCGCGGGATTTGTTTTTGCCTTGCCATGACCTAAAAACAATATCCCCAATGGGGTCAGTTACACAGAACAACAATCCTCAAGAGTTGAACAAGCACAATCATTAAATATATATGACATGAAATCAAGCTGAAGGGGGGCATCATAGTACGCCTGTAATGGGACGTGCAAGTGCACAAGACGAGTGTACGGACACACCCGTCCTTGTACCTAATTAGTCTCACGGAGACACGTTACCGTGTGCACAGTGCATTGTGTTGCTGAACCCTTCACATGACTATCGTGTGCCCGACTAAAAATTCCACACATAACCACCCGACCACGCAATATGAACCCATAAGGTCACAAGAACAAAAGTGACCATGATGAATATCAACGAATAACAAATCGACAAGGGTCAAGAATGACTCACCGAGATGAAATGTTAATGAAATGAATGATAGCTCACTGAAATGATTGGAACCGTCGTTCCTCGTGAATTGAATGATTAGTTTGATAATTACAAGTCTCGACATGAATAATATATCATGAATGAATTATGAATATGAATGAACAACAACAAAAGGAATGAATATCCTTTTAACCGAGTAAGAATTAACTTACACAAATACCGGTGAAAAAAGTCCTTCCTCGAACAACGTCCTAAGTGGAAAATATCGGTCGCTCGAACAATCTTGAATAACATAATTACCAACAAACACTCAATATACGTATCAAGCACGATAGTAACCAACTCAAAAGGTCGATACAACAAATCCAAATTCATTGGGGCATTTCGACAACCACTTTGTAAACAATCTCCTATTATTTACAACTAACCCCAAACATATCGAAACCATCCTCCCAATGAGTAGTTCAACTCCAACAAAACATCATCAATACAATCAAATAATCCAATAGGAATACTCCATTCGAGATTACGACAACCTCTAGTCGAAACCCCAAAAATTCCAAAGTCAACCCTTAGGGTGTTCTTGAATAATTCTTCAAATACTCAACAAATCCAAAAAATGCACCAATAAATTCGTAGGAATACAAGCATCCATGGTAGATAATCTATTTCTAACATATTTCAATCATAATAGCAAGCTCACTTGAAGATATCGGAAGAAAAACACTCAAATCCCGAAATTCTAGATTCAAGAATGTTTACCTTGATTTGGTGTGTTGGAGAGGATTAATTGATGATAAATTCGAACTATAAGCTTGAAAATAATGTTAGATGATTACAGCTCGAAAAGATCATCACGATTCATCCAAACTCGCCCAAAAATGCCCAAAAACGAAGTGAGATGTGAAAAGTGACGAAAACCGGACTGAACTGTCCTATATATAGTAAACCCAGTTTAGCGCGCGCTAGCTCCTGTGCTTAGCGTGCACTAGCGGATTTACCGGGTAGTCCAGTACCCGCTTCTTGCATTTGTTAGCGTGCGCTACGTAGCGTGCGCTAACGTCCCTTCTTAGCGTGCGTTAACCTTGTATTAGCGCGCGCTACCTGATGGTTGATGTCCAGAATACTGGAGTCTAGAACCTACTGTCCTCTGGTCTGATTGAGCCTTAGCATGCGCTACCCGATGCTTAACATGCGCTACCAAACTAACCCTTGCGTACGCTATACCCACTCCTAGCGTGCGCTACGATTTATTCCATCTCAATCCAGTACCCACTGGACTGTCTGTTCCAATACGCTAGCGCGCGCTGATGGATTCCGATAGCGTGCGCTACAAAATACCATTAACGTACATTATACTACAATTGTAGCGTGCGTTATGAATCTCACTAATCCCGTCCAGTGCCTTCTGGACTGTCTGCCTGAACCACACTAGCGTGCGCTAATGCTGAGAGGTAGCGCTACCCGTACTCAATTAGCGCGCGCTAAAGAGAGTACGTAGCGTGCGCTACTCCTCACACACAGCCCACTACAAAGATGATATTCTCAGCCCGATTCTCCAACCAGGTTGAATGACGAATAAATTACTGATACACGATATGAATTACTCCGACAGTAAATACAATGAATGAATATGGTGGATGAATGATTAATAATGAGTGAAAAAATACTGAGTGACAATTACTAAATGATAATGAATGAAATTACAACCGGGTATTACATAAGATAAGTTCACAATCTCCAACATCTTATTTGCTTTATATGAACTACAAAACAGAAACATTTATTGACCATTATCTGTTTTTGACGGAGGCGTAAAAATTAATATGAACAAACAAAGGGAAGAAGATACAGAAACAAACATGGGGGAGGGGGGGTTGTGCGGGGCTGAGTGTATGTGCTCGAGTGTGTGTGACGAATAGAGAAAAATAAAAGGTGGAAAGAATTAGATGGAAAGATTGTTAAACCCAATATAAGAATATAACCCATGTTTTAGAAATCGTTCGAGGTCTATGCCGTAGATTCCCCTCGTTTGAGGTGCATACTAAAGTCGAGGCCTATCTGATTATTATTTCTTAGGTGTGCGCCTCTGTTGAAATAACAGCAGGCCAAAAATAAAAAGGTGTCTGACCCAAAGTGAAACTGGTTCAAGTTTATTTTTGTTTTGATATAATTTTTGGTGAACTGAACGCACGATTTAGAAGACAACATTCCTAGCACTTAGGTTAGCATGAGAAGGTCATCAATGAAAGGGATAAAAGAAGAAAGACAGAGGAGGAAAGAAGCAATATTCCCATGAGAAAGCATGAAAAGATCGCAAAATACCACGACAACAACATAGATGGGAAAAAACCAACATTAGTACGTCTATTTTACTATACAGCCAGCCAACGCAATCTATCTATGTTCAGTCAACAGCTGAACAGATATAAGTGCAGCCTAAATCAAATGAAACATGCAATAAAAACAGGCATTAGTAAAGGCAACATGCACTAACATTGAAAGAGATAGTAAGATGTCATACACAAACCAGAGCAAGTTAAATGCAAATATAAAATGATTAAGCTGTGGTAGGCGCAGATCCAAAAACACCATGCAAGCAAACCAATAAAGAATCTCTCCTAGCCACTAACTATCACACAAGCCAACCGATGAAAGAGCAATCTTGAAACCTACAAGATTAAAGGCAAAAAAAATTGTCAAAAAAAATTTTCAGCCGAAACAATGGGTGGTGCACAATCGCAGCTAACAATCTGCCAACGCATAAGCGAACATAATATACACAAGAGAACGCTATACATTGTGTCCATACAATGAATTGAAGGCACGATTTAAAACGCAACCTGCCTAGCATACAGGTTGTTAAAAATAAAAGCTAGCTCAGTGCGAGAGAGAATGAGGAGTATAAAATAGTTGGCGTAAATAGAGCAGGGAGAGGTGAGTAGAGGCCGCTGTGAATAACAAGTATGCGTTTTTGTAAATAGAACGAACCCTAGCAGAACATTTATTTACTAATACAAAGCAGGCACGAATTGCAAAATCCGAAAGAAATGCCAGATCAAATATCACTAGAATCACTCTAAAAAATAGTAATAATAGCCGACCACCGCTCTTCCAGAAGAAGCCCGAAGAAGCAGATGAATAGAAAAATCAGAATCAGCTGTACGTTAACGGCAAAGAAAAACTGGTAGATTTAGAACACACAAAATATCGATAGTAGAACCAATAAAACAAATAACGATGATAAAAATCAATGTAGGCAAACCAGTAAAGAACCTCACCGCAGCCACTAACTATCACACAAGCAAACCGATGAAAGAACAATCCCGAAACGTACAAAACCCAAGCATACAAGTTATTAAAAACACAAGCTAGCTAAATGCGAGAGAGAACAAACAGTATAAAATAGTTGACGTCAATGGAGCAGAGAGAGGGCATAACATGTCGATGTAGAAGACAAATAGGTCTTGTTGATACTAACTGTGAAAGCACTTCGAAAAGACTAACAGACATCCTGACACGCATGAATCGCCGAGGTCAAAAGGATGCGCCAGACCGATATCACTATTATTACCGTAAAAAAATATAATAGTAGCCAACCAACAAAGCTCCTACAAACAACAATAATAGCATACAAAATATTGGCGACGCGCGTCAGCTTATAACAAGAATGCTGTCAATAACACTTTATTTATTAGCTGCATATGCAGCCACAAAATAGTCCCCGAAATCAACAGACATGAAAGACCAATACCACACTCGGATATACAAGCATTTTTTCAAAACATTTAAGTTGTGTAATCGTAAATAGTAAAAACACATCCTAAACCCCTCAATACACACACAACACCACATAGACATCAATATCAGCATTTTTCATTTTCAAACAAACACAACTAATGGAATAATCCTTTCAATATTTCAGCAACACATCCACAAAATACATAACCAGATTGTTTCTGAAGAGGTACATCTTCCATCCCAATTAACAAACCAATTGCCTATAAGACCATATGCACAGCCTCAGATGTAAAGAGTTAAGGATATACTGTTTAATTGAATCAAACACTTCTATACATGAAACAAAACCTCAAAAATGTGAGTTCACTCTTCAAATCCAGAAAGTTCCTTCGAGGCACTACCCATTCGTGTAAATTGGGCAACCGTATCCTGTAGACTCTGATATTCAATGCACATACAGCATAAAAGAAAAGTTATGAGTTTGAAGTATAAGCGGCAGAAATATAAATAAAAAAGAAATATGAGTAGGCGTAATCGCCACCTGCAAGATTGTCTCAATATAAGGTACAAGCACAAGCTGAGAACATTAATTTCCTGCTCTCAGTTCATTTACCCTGGGGCCCTAGCCAACCCCACTCAAGGGTAGGCGAACATAGCATACATACAGACTATCGAAAATGCCGTAAAACGCAGTAAAGAGAAGAAAAATACACATCAATGCATAGTATTAAAACCACAAACTATACAATCAGGTCTGAAAAAGAAATACAAAAGATAAAGTACGTAAGAAAGCTCGTTCTGAAGCCCTGACCTATACTAAATGAATAAGGTATGCAGCCGTGCCGCGCGGAATGAAGAGTGAGAAGCCACTGAATATTTCCTCAGTAGGTCTGGCCGGATAGCTGAAGCGAACATCTCTGAGTTTGATACCCCCACAAATGTCGCTCAGCACTTTTCCAGTGATGTCAAATAGATCTATCTCCAGCTTCCTCTTTATAGTTTCAAACATCCTGTAGGCTCCAGTTCAGCCTGCCGCAAACGCCGTCAGGCAAGGCGATGCCTTTCCTAGAGACCTGAAATAATAGTATGTACGACACACCATAACTAATTATCATGCATGTTTTATTTATTTAAAGAAGAAGTAGAAATGGCAAATATATACTACTAATAAAAATTAATTACCTGAATAATTAATTAAATATTATTGGAAGAAAATTTATATATATACTCACAGCGAACCACTTAAAATTGCAACAATAACGGAGAATACTTCACCCCGAGAATGACCCTTTTCCAAGATCATCTTTCCTCCATACCAAACAGCCAAACCATAACTACAGAACATGACAAACATGACGGATCCCAGACCGAGTCCGGTGGGCATGGACGAATGACTTATAAGCCCTTTCGAGAGACATGTTATAGTTAGACACCACTTTCTTCTCTCCTGTAAATGACACGGCCTGCGCCCACGAATATATACATAAATTATTAATTTTCGAATTGTATACTACAATTAGTATATATGAGCTGATCATTGCATGGAATTGGAATGGAATGAATTACCGTCCTAATGGCGCCAATGGTTTGTTCGACGACAACAGCAGCATCCGTGGTGTCTGCCTTGTGCCTCAAGTCTACCTTCACGTCCTTATGGTTGTATTTGATTCAGTTCTCTTCCTGTGGCCACGACATGCTTTTTTGTTATCCCACAAAAGTGGGCCTAACTGATTTTCTGGGCCAAATGTATGCGATTTCGAATTTGGCCCCTGCGAAAAATCCCCTTACCGGCGTATCTTTGTTTTCTGTCAGCACCAAAGTACTCCAGAAATCCTGAAACAAACTCAAATTTCAATATTCAAGTATTTGTGCGATAAATGTGTGGATAAATAGAAAAACACAATACTGCAAATAAAACGAGTGCATTTTTAGGAACTAGGAGAAAAACATCTGGACCCACATGCATTTAGAATATCTGAGATGCATTATTTATAACTAAATTCGATAATGTCTGTTAACAGGCCCTTTGCTTTGAAGTCTCTGTTTGACTGTGTGACCGTGAATCTAATTTGAAGAATAAACATGGATGGAATGGGTTCCTACCTTTTTCTGCAATTCTCAATGAGTCGATCGGACTCGGAGAAAAAAGAAAGAAAGAAAGAGAGCACAAAAATAAGGATGACCGTGACTATGAGGAAGAAGATGAATTGTAACACAAACCAAAAAAAACCCTAATCTAAAAGAAACGAACCCCTATGCGGCAGGAACCGAACGAAGAAGGAAGAAAAAAATCAATTACTCTTTAAAAGGCCAAGTGTTTTGACAGCAACATCCAGAGGAACGGACAGCGGCGAAGGAAAACGAGTCTAATCAAAACCCTAAATCGAATGAGGCAACACCAAAAATGGCTAAGCTCCACCATGTCGTCATCTGTAAAAAAATGGGAGAAGATAAAGAAACCCTAAACAAAAGAAGCGGAAGTCGGAAGCGCAGCCAACGAATAGAGAAGAAGAAAGTTAGATACTGGATAGTAACGAGGGGAAAATGTGGAAAGAAATGGAGCAGGAGGTGTCAACCGAAGAGAAAGCGGCAGAGAAAAATGAAGAAAGCAGACAGGGGGGACGAAACATCAGGCAAGGAGGTGAAGAAGACAGGGCAAGTAGGAGGTGGGCGAAGAAAGATCGGCCCTTACTGCTTTATACACCGCTTTCTTCTCTCCTGTAAATGACGCGACCTGCGCCCACGAAGATATACATAAATTATTAATTTTCAAATTGTATACTACAATTAGTATATATGAGCTGATCATGTTGCATGGAATTGGAATGGAATAAATTACCGTCCTAATGGCGCCAATGGTTTGTTCGACGACAACAGCAGCATCCGCGGTGTCTTCCTTGTGCCTCAAGTCTACCTTCACGTCCTTATGGTTGTATTTGATTCAGTTCTCTTCCTGTGGCCACGGCATGCTTTTTTGTTATCCCACAAAAGTGTGCCTAACTGATTCTTGGGCCAAACGTATGCAATTTCGAATTTGGCCCCTGCGCAAAATCCCCTTACCGGCGTATCTTTGTTTTTTGTTAGTACCAAAGTACTCCAAAAATGCTGAAACACACTCAAATTTCAATATCGAAGTATTTGTGCGATAAATGTGTGGATAAATAGAAAAATGCAATACTGCAAATAAAATGATAGGAATTACGAATAAGCACTTCTATTTATCATCAACCATGTTGCAATTAATGAACTACGGAGAAACACATCTGGACCCTCATGCATTTAGAATATCTGAGATGCCTTATTTATAACTAAATTCGATAATGTCTGTTGGAAACTCAAGTCATGTTATAAATCTTGGGAAAAGCCTAAAGGTTAGCAGGGTTTCATTGTTAGACTCCTCATAGTAAGTCAATAAGCAAGTCCAGTATTCCCGAGTTATTAGTTTTAACATACCACAAAGTAGAGAGAAAAAACATGATGGTCACTGTAAAAGATATGCTACATAATATGCTTAGAAAGTTATGGACATCAAAATGAAAACTTGAACCAAAAGGCACTTTGGATTTTGCCTCACTGTGGAAGCCACTGAAATTTTTCTTTTTTTCCTTTTTACAGCAAAAGAGTAAATTAAAGAACTCAACACATCAGTTCTAAGTCTTACCAAGGGAATACGTTTTTAATGTCTTATTGTCGAGTTCCATCCTAACCTTCCCTAATTGTTCGTTAGCAGCAGCCCAACACATCCAAGATTCATAACATTCATTGGTCTTCCTCTGCAACATATCTTTTAGATCTTGTATCTTTTTCTCGTACTTGGTTATCGATTTCATTCGCAAAAATTTTTTCTGCAAGCTCCGAAAGAACATTCATAACTATAAGAAGTAGCAGCAAAATTGAAGATGATATTTATGCATCCCATACCTAAGCTGAAAGATATTCTATTTCAGCAGAACAGTTAGTACACACAAAATATTCGCGATCCATATGAGAAGCTGCAAACCATGAAGATGATTAGAAATTCCATAACTATCATTTTTCCTAAAATTCGAAGAAAAGAAAATACATAAAACGTTAGGTGCTCTCCTAATACAAATCCCACTAATTACTGGGCTGCCAACTTTCCCTTCAAATCCTAAGACAAGAATTCCATCATCCTTGACAGAAACTCGAGCACCAACAAGTTGCAAAGGTTTATTGGACCCTACAATCGAGAAGATATCAAAATCAGATAGAATCTGCATAAACCAAACACTAAGCGTAAACTTCCAAACATGAATATTTCAGGCTCCCTCGTTATAAGACAGTAAAAACTAATAATAAGTACACTTGCCTTCTCATCTTGCATAAAAACATCAAATAGTCGCATTCCTTTCGGCCCATTAATATTTATAAACTCTACAAAATGAAGATAGAGAAAGTAATCCCCAGGCTGAAGATTTTCAATGCGGTAGTAGAAAATTCTCAATCGTGCTGACTGATAAAGGAACAAATAGTTTCCACCGTCATTAATAAACTCCCCAGTTTGATAAGCATCCCCGCCTTCCAAAAACTTCTCACTAATTTAATCAGGGCCCTGCAAAATTACTCGATTCAGTGATGAATCGTAGAGAAGCGAATATCTGGATAATATGAAACAAAAGGAAGGGGATCTGGTGCAGTACAGCACCATCCCACCATTGGATCACACACACCGTACGGGTGTGTGTGCGCATGTGTGATCCGACGGCGGATCTGGTGCACAGCATGGTGCTGTACTGTACCAGATCCGAACTCGAAACAAAATGGCTTAAAGCAAAAAAGGAAAAAAAAATATCACCGAAAGCAGAAAAAAACTCAAAACTGTTGTGAAATCAGAATATTATGGAGAGAGAATAGAGAGAGAGAATATAGAGAATGATTCTCATGTATGATTTTCATTAATAACTGAAGTCCTATTTATAAGAAAACTTCAGATGGCACAATCGTAATTACATATTTACATCAGGGGTATAATAGTCATTCACACTATATAAAAACAAAAGGGTAATTGAAATGTCACTTTCGGCGCTATTATAACACTCCTCGAATGACTATTTACATAAATATCTGTAACTAGTTTGAAGAAAACCCAATGGGAGAAAAACTTTCAACTGTTTGTATTGGAGAACATGTGCAATCATATCATTGCATCATAATGTTGGTAGGAAATCTCGTGGGATAAAACTTCAAGAATCTGTAATCTCGTAAATTTGCTCCCTTATCTCAATAGTTCTTGTATGAATATTCTTGTCGTCTCGGTAAAACCTCGTGGGATAAAAGCGAGTGAATTTGTCATGTATATCATTCGTTGGAGTATCCATGTGTTGCCTCATTAAAACCTCAGAAAACCCGTGGGAAAAACTTGATCGAAGGAAAAAGAGTACAACTACCCTTTCGTTTTCAAACTTTGAGGAATAATCTTGATCTTTGTAGTGTTCCTCATTATGTCATGAATATCCTCATTAAAACCTTATTAGGAAAAACCGTGGGAAAAATCCTAATGAAGTAAAAATAGTACATTATTCATACTAATACGCCATTCCAGGTTGCCTCGTTAAAAACCTTGCTAGGAAAACCCATCGACAAAACCTCGATCGAGGAAAAGAGTGCAACGCGTATTTTATAAATATGCCCCATGCATTTCAATAATCCTCCAGGGATTAGTATGAGTATCATCCTCAGTGCAATTTGTAATATCGAACTCATATTCTTTGCGATATATTCCAAATATCTTTTGGAGATTCCATATTTGTTGTGATTAGGCTGCCTCGTTAAAAACCTTGCTGGAAAACCCGGTGGGATAAAACCTCGATCGAGGAAAGAGTACGGATATAATTTTCGTTCACAACGTTTTGAGTGACTGCACGCACTGATAATATGTTCAAAATCTCCTTACGAGTCACTTTCAGTAAGCCCATATATTTCATTTTATTATAAGGGCATATATTTCAATTTCGATGGATTTCAATATCCTCATTTCACAAATCATGGATTTTAATATCCTCATTTCCAATATCCATATTTCACAGTCATGGATATCCTCATATCATTTATCGATATTCTCTTTCCAATCATTGATATCTTCATTTTATTCATAGCGCTATATTGTGTCGACACTTTTATTTCTCCATGGCAACATAACTTGCCGAGATATCTCATTATCAATCATCCATTGGGATTACATATTGTGGTTATATCTATATACTTCTCAAAAGTATATGCCTCCTTTTATCATCTGCTTTGATTTATATTCGGGGAATTATTATGTATTTATCAAAGCAGTTGTAGTTGGTATCAAAGATTAATAATCTATCATGCATCTTTGAACTTCATGTTCATATAATTGTGAGGATATAATGTGATGCATTTCGCATATTTCCAACTACCAATACTCCCCCTCATGCTGAGAGATTTCTTGAGCACCAAACACATATGCCAGTATCTCAGTATTCATCTTCAGTCATGAGAGTTTATATATTATGTTCTCGATATTGGCTGGAGGACTTCAAATAGTATGCCAATTGATATCCCACTCGTATGCGCATATCTTGATCCTTTATCGGATCTATAAAAATTTATTTTGGATATATTACTAGCTCAATCTGATATGGAATATATGCTCAAACCGTGAGCAAATCATCTCGTAAATTTCTGATTACGAGTCATATAAACATGTGACTATCTAGTGGACCCATAATATCTAGTAGTTCACATGTAGAGGAAGTGGGCACATACTCCCCCTTAATATATTCCAAATTTATTAGGGATTCATTCCCAATATTGGCTAGTATTGATATTAATCGAGAACAAATATTTGAAGATGATGTGTCTATATCACCATATAGATATTTTACCGGCATATCACATCATCTTTCGGTGCCATTATTACACATCATTATCAACATGGAGTCGTTGCTCCCACATGTCATATTATATTCATTATTCAAATATAGAGAGCCGTAGTTCATACGCTTCAGGACGCGGAGTCAAATCTCATACGCGTAATTCCAATCTATAAATAGATTATCATTGTATTCACAAAATTCACCCATACCGAGGGTCTGAATATCATAATGGATTCAATGCTTTCGAATCTTCGTAAATATTATCCATCTCTTCCAGTGAATATCATAAAAGAATTTATCGAGCTCGACTCGAAAGATTAAGTGCTAATGAGAAATGGCATCCCGAGAAGATATTCGATGGTTGATCAAGCACAAGTTCGATTATCGCGAATTTTCAAATTCATTTAAGTACATGCAGTGCAGTAAGAGTAGTTTTGCAAAGAAACGGAGAGCAAAAAGATTAGGTGGGTGCTATAAATGTGCTCGATGGACATGTGACACACGATGCAAATCATGGGGTTTGTATCAAAATCGAGAAGATAAAATAGCATTTATCAAGGATGGATTGAGTAAGGAATCTATGGATCATGATATCCAACAGATTCTTGATGCACATCCCAGTGGATACGTTTATCGTGAACTAATGGCTTTGTGGATACAATTTAAGGATGAACGAGAACGTTATAGTCATGAAAAATTAATCTCAAAAGATCCAGTTTGTAAGTCCGTTCTGTCAAAATTGGTATAAGGTAAATAGCAAAATAATACAAGTTGTTGAATATTGGTTTCCAATATTTAAATTTCTCAGCTGCCGATCGGTAACGTCATTTTCATTGAAAAATATAATATCATATCTTTCGTTTTCTTTTGCAATTTTGTCAAAAGTAATGTCTTATATGCCGCTCCTTTTTCAATGAAAACAGTGAAGTCATTTGTCGTTTAGAAAGAAGTTTCTTCTTTAAATTTGGGATCCACAAATCAGAAAATGTATCTCTCATAAAAGTCTAGTGTAGAAAAATGGAGTTCTCAGGATCCTCATATAGATCTCATCCATTTAAAACTATATGTATTTTAGGTGGATCCAAACTGATAGGTCATATCCAGCATGTAGATATGGCATATCAATTCGTAAAAGAATTAGGAAAGCACAAAATCAATATATTGTATGGTGGGAGTAATCATAGATTTTTGGGTTATCTTTTAGATCTTACAAAATGAGAGAATAAGTGTAACAAGTGCCTTACACTTTCCCACAGAACCAGTAGTATAGGAGGTTCAACTGGGTTGATGCTTCAAGCACAGTCTGTTCATAATAGTTTGATGTATGTGGTGAATAATAGTGATGCCTTTATTGTTCTCCCAGGTGGCTACGGCACACTCAATGAGATATTCAACATCACGTTATGGGCTGAGCGGGACTTCCATACCAAACCTATAGGTTTGTTGAATATTAATAATTTCTTCAGCGATTTGCTTGCCTTTCTGGATCAAGGAGTAGATCAGAAGTTTATATCTCAGCCATCACGAGATATAATAATATGTGCCGTCATTGTTGCGATCTACTTATAAAGTTTCGGGCATATATTTCGATTAAGAATTTGGAAGTCAAAGCTCATCAGCCACAGGCTATTGGCGCCAAACGGAAAAGAAGTTTAGATCATTTAGATCTTTCATTATAAACCCTTATGCCAGGGGGTGGCAGAGTTACGGAGTTTTATACTCTCGAGACGCACCCCTTTTCCTTTTGTGGGATTCATATGTATTTTCTTTTTCGCGTTTCATATTGTCGAGTGTTTACTGCCTTTCAGCTAGTTTCGATATTTTTACTTCGACTGTTGTGTGCTTCTTCAGCAATAATAAGACCATCTTTTGCTTTTATGCAAATACAATATTTTCACAAATATGTGATATATGTTTCTCCATGAATATTGCCAATCAATATGATTTCAATGATCCCACCATGTGATATAATCAACGTGTGATTTATTGAGCAATTATTTTCCAGTGATATTTTCCATATCACTTGTCAAATGATCTCACCATGCATGGAATTTTCTTTAATTAATCGGTGATAGCTTATGGTATCACTTGCTCAATTTTCTCCATTCATATTTAATAATTATGGAGATCGGATATTATTTCCATCAACTGCTTCTTCTTCGAGAGCAGGATCATTGATCAACTACTTCAGAGTAGGATTTATTTCTTTCAACTGCTTCTTCAGAGCAGGATTTAGATAATCGATCTGTTGTGTCAGGAATTAACACCTTCCGATCGGCGATCGCCTCCGAGGCCGAGCGACCGACTCCCTGCCGAGCGTCCGAGGAAGAACCGCCGACCAGCGACCAGGCGACCGAGCCTCGACCCAACGGACCAGCTAAATCGGCCAACTGAAGGTCCCAGGACAAGTCCCGGTGCCGAGCGATCGACCTCAGATACGATCATCACTCGGTACTCGGCGACCGACTCCTGGCGCCCGGCATCTGGCGACCCTCTATCGGCATCCGCCGATCGACCCTTGGCGACCGACCCTTGGCGACCTCCGTCCACTGGCCGATGGTGACCTCGGATGATCAGCTAGAGACGATCGCCTCATATCGATCTCGACCGATGACCATCCAGTCGGCAAAGACCAAGTCTCAAAACTGACCCCACGTGCAGATCCGCAAAAGGCGCTGACAAACCTGTCACCTACCTCACCTACCAACAGGGCCCAGACCTGCGAAAGGAGTTGGCGGACAAGACATATGACTACGGCACAGCGCCTCGCACCCATCGACAAAGTCCGCCGAAAGTAGCAAAGTGGGACCTCCTGTGACAATACTTCCGGACGCGTGCCGGCTCCTCATTGGGCCACTCAACTAGCTGCCGGCTGGATCTATGGACTTTTGGCAGGCAGCCCACGTGCCCTTTAGGACGATCGCCCCATTTCATTAAATGCCGAAAGGCGATCGCCCACTAGGGACAGGCCTCTCACCTCTATATATACAACGCAGCAGGCACTTGTAAAAGGGACCGAGATTTTGACTCTCAAAACACTCTGCATTCTCGCTTTTCACACTATACAGAAGCAAATACTTACACTTGGCTAACATCCAACTCTTGGCAACAGCTTTCTTTCGGTCTTACTTCTCCCGGCCTTTTCTCCTCGAGCAGATTACCGGCGGGACGAAGAACACCGAGCTTCGCTCAAGAGCCGGATCAACAGAGTCTTTTTACACTCATTGTATTTAGATTTCTCTCATTAATACTTGTATCCACGAATATTCGTATTAATAACATCTCGCGAGAGCATTCAAGCCCGGGCCTAACAAACCCGGCAAATCTTGTATCATTTATCTACTCTCGGAAGTGCTCCCGCAATTGTTGTTTGTTGTCCGTCTTCCAGCAGTATTAATCTTCGGATAAATATTTTGGGCAACAACAATTGGCGCTAGAAGAAGGGGATCCAACCCTCGATTTTTTATACTTACCGTCCCGAAGAACACTCACTGTTCTCGGGGCAGATACTTGAAGTGACACTTACTGCACTTCAAAGAAATCCTTCAGAAATCATGTCTTCCGCCTCCGCGTCGAAGAAAGCCGCCGTCAGTGGCCAAACCCCTGTTCCGTCGGTCAGGAGCCACGGCCCGATGGTGGAAGGTAGCCGCCCGATCGAGACGCTCGATCCGTCCCACGGACGGCGGCCCAAGCTCTCGCTCGATCGGTTCGAACCAAGGAACAGATCGAAGGGGCCCTGGCCGTCTACAGAGCGACGGAGTGCTCTCGACGCGCCTCCGGCTACCGCCCCGGTCTCTCGCCGAAGATCAAGCGGAAGCTCAAGGCACTATTGGCCGAGCGATCGCCAGAGGCTCCGACCGCGGAAGAGGCGCTCGCCACGGCGGGGCACCTCTGTCTTCGATCGCACTGGCGGTGACTCCGACAGCTGCGGGGCGGTGGCCCGGCTACGAGACGACGGAGTTTGAGTCCGTCACCGGGAGCTCGGCTGCCGACTCCCGGAAGCGGCTAGCCGTCTGGCTCCCCCTCGCCAAATTGCCGAGGTCGGCGGTAGCGGAGCCGGAGATCGGTACACGATCGCCTGTGCTCCTGCTCCCAAAGCCGATCGGCAAGCGACAAGCCACGGCGATGGGCTGCGTCACGGCGTCAACTCGACGACATGAAGGCGCTCCTGGAATCCGGGCGAGCCAAGAAGACGATCGCCGGGCAGCGAGCCGCTCACGATCGACATCGAGCTCGCCCCGTGCGGCATAAGATCGCTCCGCAAACGCCCGTGTACGAGGGCGATCGGACCCCAAGTGCACTGAGGAAGTTCAACATCTACATGGTAGGTGCGGGGCATCGACGCGACCGAGATGCCGAATGTTCCCTCGGCCGGACGACCTCGCCCACCGGTGGTACACTTCATTGCCACCTCGGTCCATTGGCTCCTTTAACGAAGTGGCGCACGGCTTCACCGAGTACTTCGCCACCGTGGTCGTCGGCCCGAAGGTCCCCTTCGCATGATGCAAATCAAGCAGGGAGAAGAAGAGTCCGACTCGGACTACATCGACCGGGTAGACGTAATCATCCTCAATGGCGAGCCCATAAGCGATGAGACCGCCCTCTACGCGGTCCTAGGAGGATTTCAGGTTTTTCGCCTATGTTCAGGCATCTCACGAAGACCCAACCTACGACCTACGCAGCCTTCCGGGCTAGAGCCGCAGATTTTCTGGCCAGGCAAAGGTTTCTTCTTAGCCTGTGAGCAGCGCGATCGGCACCCGGACGACGATCTCGCGACCGATCGCCAATATCGACCTACGAATAAGCGATCGGCAGCCAAGCGACGATCGCCGTCTTCCGACCCGATCGCCGATCATCACGCTACATCATCCGCAGTCCGGAGGACACGATCGCCATCTACAGTCCAGCATATAACATGACGGACTAAGGCATAAGATCGCCTCCACCGCACATCATAAAGCCATGGCCCTGGCAGTCGATGGAACCGGCTGCTTCGGCCATGCAAGGTCCCTTTCGGCCGAGATCGCCCGCCCTTCGTTTAAATACGAGGCCGGCGTAGTCGGAGGGCTCTCCAACATTAATCAGTGGACTCATTCCACAACCCCGTCTCAACGTACACCGTCGAGGTCGGCCATCTCCATGGCTGGCCGAGGTGGAAGCAGAGCTAACAAGCCGCGGGCGTGGAGTTGATTCATCCGACGCTGCCCCGCGCAAGGACTCCTCTAGACCGAGACCGCACGCCTTTCGTTTAAATACAAGGCGAGGCGCAGCCTAACAGAGGACCCTCATAATAAAGTGAGTCACGAGACACTCATTGTCTTCGCGCACCAAGACACGGCCATGGGATCGGTCCATCGATCTCCGCGACTGTGCACGATTCCTCAAACAAGCGGAACCACCAAGTTTCCATGGGGGATCGGCCAATGTTGTTTTTTGCAGGTACAAGACCGAAAGATAGCTAAGTCAATCGACTATGATAGCCCAAGTCCGAGTCCTAAGTCAGCTCAGCAAGGTCGCCCGTCCTCATCCAGACGCGATCACCAGCAAGAGCCACCTCGCCCCATGTCTTCAACATAGGAGCAAGCTGGGGGGCAATTGTTGTGTCAGGAATTAACACCTTCCGACCGGCGATCGCCTCCGAGGCCGAGCGACCGACTCCCTGTCGAGCGTCCGAGGAAGAACCGCCGACCAGCGACCAGGCGACCGAGCCTCGACCCAACGGACCAGCTAAATCGGCCAACTGAAGGTCCCAGGACAAGTCCCGGTGCCGAGCGATCGACCTCAGATACGATCATCACTCGGTACTCGGCGACCGACTCCTGGCGCCCGGCATCTGGCGACCCTCTATCGGCATCCGCCGATCGACCCTTGGCGACCGACCCTTGGCGACCTCCGTCCACTGGCCGATGGTGACCTCGGATGATCAGCTAGAGACGATCGCCTCATATCGATCTCGACCGATGACCATCCAGTCGGCAAAGACCAAGTCTCAAAACTGACCCCACGTGCAGATCCGCAAAAGGCGCTGACAAACCTGTCACCTACCTCACCTACCAACAGGGCCCAGACCTGCGAAAGGAGTTGGCGGACAAGACATATGACTACAGCCTGGCGCCTACTGCACCTACTGACAAAGTCCGCCGAAAGTAGCAAAGTGGGACCTCCTGTGACAATACTTCCGGACGCGTGCCGGCTCCTCATTGGGCCACTCAACTAGCTGCCGGCTGGATCTATGGACTTTTGGCAGGCAGCCCACGTGCCCTTTAGGACGATCGCCCCATTTCATTAAATGCCGAAAGGCGATCGCCCACTAGGGGACAGGGCCTCTCAGCCTCTATATATACAACGCAGCAGGCACTTGTAAAAGGGACCGAGATTTTGACTCTCAAAACACTCTGCATTCTCGCTTTTCACACTATACAGAAGCAAATACTTACACTTGGCTAACATCCAACTCTTGGCAACAGCTTTCTTTCGGTCTTACTTCTCCCGGCCTTTTCTCCTCGAGCAGATTACCGGCGGGACGAAGAACACCGAGCTTCGCTCAAGAGCCGGATCAACAGAGTCTTTTTACACTCATTGTATTTAGATTTCTCTCATTAATACTTGTATCCACGAATATTCGTATTAATAACATCTCGCGAGAGCATTCAAGCCCGGGCCTAACAAACCCGGCAAATCTTGTATCATTTATCTACTCTCGGAAGTGCTCCCGCAATTGTTGTTTGTTGTCCGTCTTCCAGCAGTATTAATCTTCGGATAAATATTTTGGGCAACAACACGATCAATTACTTCTCCAGAGTAGGATTATTTTTATCAACTGCTTCTTGTTTGAGAGCAGGATTTAGATAATCGATCAACTACTTCTTCAGAGTAGGATTTATTTTTTTTTTAACTGCTTCTTCAGAGCAGGATTTAGATAATCGATCAACTACTTCTCCAGAGTAGGATTATTTTTATCAACTGCTTCTTCTTTGAGAGCAGGATTTATGAACCATTCATGTGGTATAACTAACCACGATGGTGATATATAATATATAAATTGCGTACATGTAAAACCATCCGTCTTGTGATAATTGAACTCATCACATGGGAGGTATTATAATTATATAAAATAAACGCAATAAATATGTGGTTTTAAACCACCACTTTGAGATAAGTAAGAGACGTAATTTAAACTGCAAAATAATTAACTGCTTCTACCAAAGCAGGATCGTCCAATCAATTCCTCAAAATAGTTATCGTCAAGGTATAGGTCGAAATATCGACTGCCGTTAATAGCAAGTGTAATGGTATGTATTGATAAATATTTGCGGTTTCCGGAGTTGAATATTAATTCGTCCATTTTAATAAATTAATAATAACATATATGAAAAGAAGAATACTCATATCAATATTAGTGTCAAATTAAAGGTTTTGTTAAACTGATTCCGATGGTATCAATAAAAATTAATTTTGAGATCATATGAATTTTATATGTAAGAAAAATCAAATTTATAATTTAATGAATTAAATGAATATTTTATTCTTTATAATTTTTCTTACTCTTTTCTTTCCCGTAACTTCAATCATGAAGATAGGTTTTCAATTTTTTTTTTTTCGAGACCCAAGGCAAATTGGTTTTGTTTTTTCTTTCATCCGTGACTTACCTTTTGTTTTCTTATTCCTCTTCTTCTTTTCTTATTCTTATTCCTTCTTCTGTTTCGATCGTCCCCTTTTTTTTTTTTTTCGAACCAACTTGAGCAACCATGTCTTCCTCTTCTCCTCCCCTGTTATGTTCTTCCTCTTCTTCTTCTTCCTCTATTTTTTTTCATACTTCTACCTTTTTATTTTAATTGTTTATACTAAATGAGGAAATTAAAATATGTAGGTAAAGCAAGAGGAAGAATATGGTCTACCTGAAGGTGGCAGACGACTTGGGCAGTAGAAATTGGAAATAGAACAACCTGGAGCACAAGACTATGAATCTTGGACTTGAGAGTTTCGTCGCCGCTATTCAGCACCCAGCAAGATCTGATGTTCTTCATTCTTTTCTTGTTTGTAAATCTGCTGTTGCCTTCAGGAATTCTTAGTTTCTCCAGCTCAAATAACAGTTCGGAGTTAATCTCTCAATCGGGTCTCATCCCGGCGCAGGCGGCGAGTGGCCAGAGATAAATAATTTAAAATAAGAAAATATAAAACATGATTCCTTTTTAAATGGATCAAACAGATCTTTCTTGTCCTTACTTTTTCTCAGCTAGCTCAAACAAAAGGATAGAGGGATAATTTTCCGGCGAGAAGGAAGGTGGGAGAGAGAGGAGAGATGCCGAATTGGAGGGGGGGAGAGAAAGGGATGATTGTAATTTGTAATAATACAATTTCTGATACAGAGGGTCATCTATAAGATGCAACTGTAGAGCATACTCTCGTTATATTACTCATTTGGTTAGAGTCGTGCTGATAACGTGTTGTGAAATCAGAATATTATAGAGAGAGAATAGAGAGAGAATATAGAGAATGATTCTCAGGTATGATTTTCATTAATAACTGAGGTCCTATTTATAAGAAAACTTCAGATGGCACAATCGTAATTACATATTTACATCAGGGGTATAATAGTCATTCACACTATATAAAAACAAAAGGGTAATTGAAATGTCACTTTCAAGGCTTATTATAACAAAAACATGTTAGACGTATTTTTATACGCTTACATATCATTATTCTTTATCCATTTTGTGTCTAAACCTGCATAAATGAGCCTTTAATGCACTATTCTTTTATGTTTGGCAGGAAATTGGAGTCCGGAAGCTCGAACGATGAAAAACGGGCGAAAACGGCAAGTTTTGGCCTGGGGCCGCGGCACGAACCAAGTGAGCCGCGGCACACGAAGGGAACCAGCAAGCGCCGAACCAACTGTACCGGGGGCCGCGACACGTTGATGCTGAGCCGCAGCCCAGGAAGGAAAATAGCGCGCCCAGGCATATGCGCTGAGCAGGGTGAGCCGCGGCACAGATTAAGTGAGTCGCGGCCCACGGGACGGTTTTGATAGAAATTGCCGCGTTTCTGGGCCGTTTTGGAGCCTGTTCTCGACCTAATCACACGGACGCGTTTTGGAGGCTGAGAAAAGTTATAAATAAGCATTTAAGGTCATAACTGAGGGGATTATCATCGGAGGACCGATCATCATCAAGGAGAAGAAGCAAAAACACAGAGGAGCAGAGAGCGGAAGCTAGAGAACGGAGGAATCCGAGCTCTTCGACTGTGTTTGATCTTTATGCTTTCTTTATTTATTTCTGTATTTTTATTCTTTAGCATATCAGGCTAAAACCATGTTCTAGGATTTGGATGAAACCGAAGTTTTGACGAATTTACTTTTGATTATTAATATAATTCCCTTTTCTGTTGAGTTCTCCCAATTATTTTTAATGCTTTCAATTGTGTGGCCTATAATTGAATTGTTTTAATTACGCAACTCGAATCGGGAGAGGAGAGTTGGTGAGGATATATTGGTGAGAACCGTTTTATCTTATGAGATAGGAATATACTCATAGGAACTACGTGGCTTTCTGAAGATTCCGTGCTTTTTGCCTATTGTCGAATTAATCCACCTAGAAATAGAGTGTGTTATTCACCTTTAGAAAAATCTATTGACCTCGGGAGAGGTGGTAGAGTATTTTAGCAACCTTTGCCTTCAATAAATTGGGAAATCATCAAAATCATATAATCGAGAGTAAATTCGGATAAACCGAGGTGGATTCACAATCCTAGATTTATTCCTTAATTGATTTTCTTCCTTTGAATAATTGATTCTATTATTCCTTTGTTTTTAGTAATTTTCCTTAATTATTACTTGCAACTAAAATTTCGACAGTTCAGATAAAATTAGAATACTCATAAATCGGTATTTAGTAATTCAGTCCTCGTGGGAACGATATCTGACTTATCACTTTATTACTTGTTTACGATAACGTGCACTTGCGTTCAACGAAATTCGCAACAAGTTTTTGGCGCCGTTGCCGGGGACTGATTATTTTTACTAATATCGATTTCAGTATTTCTAGTCTTAGTTTGAACATTTTTCTTTTATTTTTGTGTAATTCTTAAATTTTTTGTTTTTCCTTTCAGGAATTTCTGGTTAGTGCATGAGAAAATTCGGTAACGAAGGCCTACTACCTTTGGATACCGAACTCGAGCGCACTCTTCGGAGAAGCAAGAAGGAGAAACATGAGCTACCGACAACAGGCATCATGGCCGATAACACGGGAAATCATGAAGCCGACAACCCCATTCAGCAAGCTCAACCGGCATTAGCACTCCGCGATTACGCTATGCCACAAATCAATGCGAACTTTTCGGGAATCCGGCGTCCAACCATTCAAGCGAACAACTTCGAAATCAAGCCGGCTATTATTCAGATGGTGCAAGCAAGCCAGTTTTGTGGACTAGCAAACAATGACCCCAACGTGCATATCGCTTCGTTTCTCGAGATTTGTGACACCTTCAAAAACAACGGTGTTACCGATGATGCCATTCGTCTGCGGCTTTTCCCTTTCTCTTTGAGGGACAAAGCAAAATTTTGGTTGAATTCTTTACCGTCGGGCTCTATCACGACTTGGGCGGAATTAGCGCAAGCCTTCCTGGCTAAGTTCTTCCCACCATCAAAGACGGCGAGGCTTAGAAACGAGATAACCACCTTCGGACAATTTGATATGGAGTCGCTGTAACACCCCAAGATATTCGGAGTATATTACAGCGCCGTGGACCCCTACATAGGACCCACCAGGCTACAACAAGTAACACCCCTCGACTAACCATCTCGGTTAGCGAGGAAACACAATCAAATAATACACCACATGAAAATACACCTAGAGCGACCGACGAAATAAGCAACAATCGACAGTATAGCAATTTAAAATAATACAACACGGAGTTTGAATTTGAAAAGTCTAAGTACTCGCGAGTACAGTCTATCAGTTTATAAATATAGGAAACAACCATATCGAAATGGACAAAAGAAATAAGTAGACTCAAGTGCACATGTCAACGACCCTGGCCAACATCCTCGTACTGTCCCAGCGCTCGCTCGTCCGGATGATCATAACCTGAAATCCATAACAAGAATTTCCCCATAACGGGTCCCCATAGGGGTTAGCAATTATGCTAGTACAAGTAATCAAGGCAAACCAATCGCTTACACATTTCATAGTACATGCACCAAAATTATTTCAAAAACCAAAACCAGACATGTCTTTTCCGGAAACAAACAGTCACAATCACATTTGCCTAGGACCGGGACGAAGCCACAAATCCCACCCGAGGCCTCTAAGGACCCTCACGGGCTGGCCATTTCATAAAACAAATCACGCACAGGCATCGCCTAGGACCGGGACGAAGCCACGAATCTCACCCGAGGCCTCTAAGGACCCTCCCGAGCTGGCTAGCGAAACAAACTCATGAATCCAGGACGAAGCCATAGATTCCCTCCGTGATCCCGTCGGACCCTCCCGAGGTGAGTAAAGCACACACAATATACATTACCATTTCACGTTAAGCATTAAGGTTTCCAAAAATACTTGCCTTGAGTAATTGATGACGCAACGAACGGAAAGGATAATCACCGACGAACGTTAAGAACCAACGGAACCGAACCTAACGATTCGAAGAACATAATTACAGCCAACTCTAGACGAACACGGAAATGGAATACACCCGAAATCCCGCCTACGATTCATGTATATTCGTACAAAAATAACAACGAGGGCGGACCACAACCAAACCCTCTCGATTCCGTAAAAACCACAAAATATACCATGAATCCGTAGGAAAGTTAACGATACTAACCATATTAATCGTATTCATCAAGAATCCACCAACAAAACGGTAAGAATCGGACAAAAACCCCAAAACCCCCAATTATCCAAAAGGTAGGGTTCCAAGAGACATTACCTTTGAAGATCCAAGTATTATGATCCGTAGAACACGCGTTAGATTGATTTTCCGGGCTTCACAACTAAAGGAGAATGATGAAAATCAACCCCCAATTGATGAATGATGAGAAGTTCTTCTCCTCTCTCACTCTCTCTCGCGTAAATGGAAGAATAAGGAAGAAAATGAGCTGTTCTCGCTCAAAACAACGCAATTATAGGGTTGACCGCATTGTGTGCCGCGGCCCAGCTGAAGTGTGACGCGGCACAGGCCAAAAATTTGCTCGGGGCTCGTGTGTGCGCAGCCGCGACAGCTACATGTGCCGCGGCACCCGGTACCGGATTTTGGCCGAAAATGCCACACGAGTGTGTCGCGGCCGACGGATGTGCCGCAAAGATCGACTCGGCAGTGTGCCGCGGCCCCGGACGGGTGTGCCGCGGCACACAGTACAGTCCGCTCGGCCAAAACTGGAAAAATGTGTGTGCCGCGGCGCACACGCCTTGTGCCGCGGCCCACACCCCCTTTTGGGTCCTAAAATGATGAAAAATGATTCGAAAAGAGAATAAAAGCGATAGGAATCAATATTTGGGAAACAATAACACGAATTGGATCCACGGCAACCCCGAAACGGCGGTTCCGCATGACAACAACGAGAATTAGATCAATAGATGACAGGAAAGATACACTGAAAGATACACGAGGGTTACTACAATCGAGAAATACACCGAAAATGAAAATACAAGGGAAATAAAAATGCGGATATTACATTCTACCCTACTAAAAATAAGTTTCGTCCCGAAACTTAAGAAACAAACAACTCAGGGTACCTAGCACGTACGCTATCCTCGGTTTCCCAAGTTGCCTCCTCGACACCGTGTCTCGACCACTGCACTTTGACCAAAGGGATAGTCTTATGCCTCAGTCGTTTCTCACGATGCTCCAAAATCTTCAAGGGACGTTCTTCAAAAGTAATATCCTCGGCGACATCAATCTCACCATAATCGATGACGTGACTCGGATCCGGGACATATTTCCTCAGCTGGGAAACATGGAAAACGCTATGAACATGACTCAGGGCCGGGGGTAACGCCAAACGGTATGCTAACCCACCGACTCGCTCGAGAATCTCGAAGGGTCCAATAAATCTCGGACTCAACTTCCCCTTTTTCCCGAAACGGAAAACTCCTCTCGTCGGCGACACCTTCAGCAAAACGTGGTCTCCCACCTCGAATTCTAAAGGTCGACGACGGACATCGGTATAAGACTTCTGTCGACTCTGGGCAGTTAACATCCGTTCCCGAATCAATTCTATCTTCCGCCTCGTCTCTAAAACGACATCCGGTTCGGTCCCGACCAAATCGGACGCCTCATTCCAACAAATCGGCGATCGACAACGCCGCCCATAAAGTGCCTCATACGGTGCCATCCGAATCGACACATGCCAACTATTGTTGTACGTGAATTCGATCAATGGCAAATGCTCCTCCCAGTCGCTGCTCCAATCGAGAGCGCACGCACGCAACATATCCTCAAACGTCTGGATAGTGCGTTCTGACTGTCCATCCGACTGAGGATGGAAAGAGGTACTCAAAGGCAAACGAGTGCCCAATGCTTTATGCACCGCCTGCCAAAAGTGCGATACAAATCGGCCATCACGATATGAAACAATAGACTTCGGAGTACCGTGAAGCCTCACAATCTGCGTGATAAACACACGAGCTAACTTCTCTGGGCCCCAAGTGTCCTTGATGCCCAGAAAATGTGCCGACTTGGTCAGACGATCAACAATCACCCAGACCATATTCATGCCCGACCTCGACCTCGGCAAACTCGTAATGAAATCCATCGATATATCTTCCCATTTTCATTCCGGAACGGGAAGTGACTGCAATAACTCAAATGCACGATGCTCGATTTTGACCTGCTGACAAGTCAAGCACTTCGCTACAAACTGCGCGACCTCTTCCCTCATATCATTCCACCAAAAATTCCTCCTCAGGTCCTTGTACATCTTACTCGAACCAGGATGAACGGAATAAGGTGTAGCATGGGCCTCACGCAAAATACTCTGCCTCAACTCTGAGTCGTTCGGGACACAAAGCCGATTCTGGAATCTCAAAACACCATCCTCGTGAATCACAAATCCAGGAGACTTTCCCTTAAGAACGTTCTCTCGGATTTGAGTAATCATCGGGTCCTCTAATTGCTTCAGCTTAATTTCATCGATCAAAGACGACGAAATCTCTAAAGCACAAAGTTGCCCGACAGCTCCAGGCAACAAAACCTCAACATCTAACTCGATCAAAGCCCGCCGAAGCTCAGACTGAGACGTAAGGACCTCAAGCGTTCGCAACGCAATCGGTTTCCGACTCAAGGCGTCGGCCACGACGTTCGCCTTGCCCGGATGATAAAGGATTTCGAGGTCATAATCCTTAATCAGCTCTAACCACCTCCTCTGCCTCATGTTCAACTCCCGCTGAGTAAATATGTATTTCAGACTTTTATGATCGGTAAAAATCTGACATGTAGAGCCAAAAAGATAGTGACGCCAAATCTTGAGCGCGAAAACAACTGCCGCTAACTCCAAATCATGAGTAGGGTAGTTCAGCTCATACGGCCTCAACTGTCTCGACGCAAAGGCAATGGTCTTGTCGTGCTGCATCAATATGCACCCAAGACCCTGACCCGAAGCATCGCTATAAACGGCGAATCCCTCGTTGCCACATGGCAACGCCAAAACCGGGGCTGAAGTCAAACGCTTCTTCAGTTCCTCAAAACTCAACTGTCTCTCGTCATTCCGCATTTAACTTCTCGGTTTCTGAGCAAGCGTGTAAGTGGCCGAGCTAGTTTTGAGAAACCCTCGGCGAACCTACGGTAGTAGCCACCAAACCCAAGAAACTACGGACCTCCTTCACATTCGTAGGCGGTGCCCAATCCAACACCGCCTCAATTTTTCGCGGATCCACATGAACTCCCTCGGCCGAAATCACGTGACCTAAAAACATCACTTCCTTCAAATGAACTCACATTTCGAGAACTTCGCATAGAGTTGCTCGGTCCTCAAAATGTCTAACACTATCCGCAAATGATGGGCATGCTCTTCCTCATTCCTCGAATAGATAAGAATATCGTCAATGAAGACGACGACACACTTATCCAAATACTCGATAAAGACTTTGTTCATCAATTGCATGAACACCGCCGGCGCATTAGTTAACCCGAAAGGCATAACTACAAACTCGTAATGTCCGTATCTCGTCTGAAAAGCTGTTTTCGGCACGTCAGACTCTCTCACCCGAAGCTGATAGTACCCCGATTTCAAATCAATCTTCCAGAATACCGTAGCTCCCTGCAACTGGTCAAACAAGTCATCAATTCTCGGCAAGGGATACTTGTTCTTGATGGTCACCTTGTTTAGTTCGCGATAGTCGATACACAAACGTAGTGAACCGTCCTTCTTCCGCACAAACAGGACCGGTGCGCCCAAGGTGAGGCACTCGGTCGAACATACCCCGACTCAAGAAGCTCGCTCAACTGCTTCTTCAATTCTGTCATCTCTGAAGGTGCCATACGATACAGCGCCTTAGAAATCGGAGCCGCGCTCGGCTCTAACTCTATAGCAAACTCAACCTCACGATCCGGTGGCAATCCCGGTAACTCGTCAGGAAATACATCAGGAAACTCACTAACGACTGGACTCGACGAAAGCTCGACTCCACCATCCTTCGCCTTCAAGGCGTAGCACCAATAACCAGTACACCCCTTTCGTAGGAGTCTCATCGCCTTCAAGGCGTTAATAACAAACTTCTGATTTCCCCTCCTTCACCCCGCGAAGGAGTGCTCGGTTCCATCCTCGGCTAACATGGTGATGATCCTCGTGCGGTAGTTCATGATTGCGCCATGCCGCTCGAGCCAATCATCCCCGAGAATCAAATCCTCACCCTCAATATTAACGACAATAAGATTAGAGATCCAAGCTCTCTCACAAATAAACACAGAGCAGTCTCGGACCTCCCGATCACCGACAATCTTATCACCGCTAGGAAGTTTAACGATGAAAGGCTCGCAAGGTGACAAGCAGTCGAGACTCAAACGGCGTACACACTCTAGAGAAATGAATGAATGCGTAGCACCCGAATCAAAAAGCACACCGACAGGATGAGAATGGATATGAACGGTGCACTGCCGCCACAAGAGTCTTTGGGTCATCGGCCCTCCTCATCTCGTAGATACGCGGCTGGGCAGAGCCGACACTGGAAGCTCCTCCCCTAGCGGGCTGACCCCGACCCCTAGCTCGACCGGCACTCGGAGGTGGCGGCGGAGCAAATGAGCCCTGGTTCACACTCGGCTCCAAAGGTGCTGGAAAAGAAGCCTGAGCACCAAGAAGCTTTCTTACCCGCTCACAAAAGAAGGCCTTGTGGCCCGACTGACCACAAGTGTGACAAGTTAGAGGCGGACGAGGACACTCCCGGTTCCGATGGCCCGGCTCGCCGCAGTTAAAGCATTTGGCATCCTGAACGGAGGCACTGGCAGTACCCCGATAGCCCCCAGAGAAACGAGCCGAACTACCTCCAGGAATATTCACAGACTGAGACTTCTGCTGACCTCCACCTCTGTGACCCAAAAAATTTCCGGCGGATTTCTGCTTCTTACTCTCCCGAACCGCCGCACTGGCTGTCACCGACATGTCATAGGCAAGAGCTCGACTCTGATAATCCTTCAGGGTAGTACAGACGAGTCCAGACATATAGTCCCGAATGGACAGTTTCATCCTCCTGGATAAATGGAAAATTTTGTCGCTCTCAGCGACAACTTGGGTTTTCACATAGCCCAGTTCTTTGTTGAAAATAGCTTGGGATACGGGAATATCCCGAGGTTGAGCATCGTAGAAAGCATGGACTCGAGCCTGTCTAACTGGCCACGGGCAATATTCAGTCTCCATCAACTCCTGAAATTCGGCCCACGAAGCAACATGATCTTTGGGCCCAACGGCCTCCCACCAATCCGTAGCGTCCCCCGTGAGAAAGTACTGAGCAATAGGGACCTTACGGTCCTCGGGACAGTTGGTAGTAGTGAAGACTTTAGATATCTCCTTGATCCACCCTTCCCAACCGATCGGGTCCGAAGCTCCCGAAAACTGAGGAGGATGCATCTTGATGACATCCTCAGAGCCGATTCCGCCCCGATTAGCATGAGCCTGATCGGGGTTCTGGACTACCTGAGCTATAGCCGCCATTTGGTTAACCATTTGCTGCATGACGGCCGCAATACCAAGGTCGGCGCGCTCCTGAGAAGAAGCATGACTGTGACGGTCACCGGTACTGCCGTCTCCCGAAGAATGCGACGTGGCCGCCCCACCGGCTGCCCCACATCCTCGGCCGCGTCCACGACCATGACCAAGACCACGGTTTCCTCCGGCATCCATACTGGTGTTAAGAGATAACAGAAGTATATTGATGATGAGTAAGGGAGGAAAAAGCAACCACGATTCGAAAAGCGGAAATACTATGCAAGAAAACAAAAGACCGAATAAGAAAACTTACGAGCACTGGAAGTACCGAGATGCTGGCAGCGGTGTGACAATGTGCAAAACAAAACACGACTAGACCCAAATAACCAACAAGCCTAGGTATCCATAAACCTAGTGCTCCGATACCATTTTCTATAACACCCCAAGATATTCGGAGTATATTACAGCGCCGTGGACCCCTACATAGGACCCACCAGGCTACAACAAGCGAACACCCGTCGACTAACCATCTCGGTTAGCAAGGAAACACAATCAAATAATACATCACATGAAAATACACCCAGAGCAACCGACGAAATAAGCAACAATCGACAGTGTAGCAATTTAAAATAATACAACACGGAGTTTGAATTTGAAAAGCCTAAGTACTCGCGAGTACAGTCTATCAGTTTATAAATATAGGAAACAACCATATCGAAATGGACAAAAGAAATAAGTAGACCCAAGTGCACATGTCAACGACCCTGGCCAACATCCTCGCATCGTCCCAGGCGCCGTCGTCCGGATGATCATAACCTGAAATCCAAACAAGAATTTCCCCATAACGGGTCCCCATAGGGGTTAGCAATTATGCTAGTACAAGTAATCAAGGCAAACCAATCGCTTACACATTTCATAGTACATGCACCAAAATTATTTCAAAAACCAAAACCAGACATGTCTTTTCCGGAAACAAACAGTCACAATCACATTTGCCTAGGACCGGGACGAAGCCACAAATCCCACCCGAGGCCTCTAAGGACCCTCACGGGCTGGCCATTTCATAAAACAAATCACGCACAGGTATCGCCTAGGACCGGGACGAAGCCACGAATCCCACCCGAGGCCTCTAAGGACCCTCCCGAGCTGGCCACATTCATAAAACAAACCAAGCACCACACGTCACCTAGAAAGAAAAATGCGGATATTACAGTCGCTTCACGAGGCTTGGGAGCGATACAAGGATTTATTACGGAGATGCCCACACCACGGCTTACCGGATTGGCTACAAATCTAAACCTTTTATAACGGATTGAGTGCTTCTACACGCACTCTTGTTGATGCGGCCGCTGGAGGCGCCTTAATGGGAAAAACGATGGCCGAAGCACACTCTTTATTGGAAGATATGGCTGCGAATGCTTATCAGTGGCCTTCCGAACGAGTGACTCCGTAGCGAGTTATGGAAATTTCCAATAACGATCCGATCTCTACATTATCAGCTAAAGTCGCCGCCTTAACTCAGCAACTTCAAGCCTTTTCACATGCTCCTTCCCCCGTTACCATTGAATCATGAAATTGGTGCAACAGATCTCATCCTAGCGCAGAATGCCAAGTTGGAAATCCTTTCCAGCAACATCCGATGGAACAAGCTCAGTTCGTGGGGAACGGGAATTGGCAAAACAATCCGTACTCCAACACTTATAATCCGGGGTGGCGTAGTCATCCTAACTTTTCATGGAGAAACGGACAAAACTCAAACCAACCTCAGTTTTCTCAACACCAACAGCAACCTCCTCCCGCTCCAAAAATCTCTCTAGAGGAAGCAATGACGAAATTGGCAGCAAATACGAGTCAGTTCATGGCCCGTACGGAAGCAACCTTGCAAAACCATTCCGCTTCTATTCGCAACTTGGAAGTCCAATTAGGCCAAATTGCTAATGTATTAACAGCTCGCCCGGAGGGTACCTTGCCAAGTACGACCGAGACAAACCCCAGAGAGAGTATAAATGCCATCAGTTTGAGAAGCGGGAAAGAAGTGTGTGACCAGCCCGAGAGGAACGAAAAGAGAAGTGAGGGTGAGGAGAAGAAAAGTTTGGCGACTGAGGAATCACAAAATTCGAGACCCTCGATACTGTTTCCTGACAATCCGAAGGCATATGTGCCACCCGTCCCGTTTCCACAACGTTTGCAAAAGCAGAAATTAGACAAACAATTTTCCAAGTTTCTCGACGTTTTCAAGAAACTACATATAAATATTCCATTTGCTGATGCCTTGGAACAAATGCCGAGCTACGTGAAGTTTATGAAGGAAATCCTAACTAACAAAAGGAAGCTCGAGGAATATGAAACGGTGGCACTGACTGAAGAGTGCAGCGCGATTCTACAGAAAAAGCTCCCGCCAAAATTGAAGGATCCAGGAAGCTTCAATATACCATACACCGTAGGAAACCTCTCTTTTGATAGAGCGTTGTGTGATCTCGGCGCCAGCATTAATCTTATGCCCTTTTCCATATTTAAGAAGCTAGGCATTGGGGAAGCAAAGCCGACAACAATCTCGCTGCAATTAGCTGATCGATCTATCAAGTACCCGAGGGGGATAATAGAAAATGTTTTAGTCAAGGTATATAAATTCATCTTTCCAGCTGATTTCATTGTGCTCGATATGGAGGAGGACCAAGACATCCCAATTATTTTGGGAAGACCATTCTTAGATACCGGCCGAACTCTCATTGACGTGGAAAAAGAGAAACTCACTCTGCGGGTTCAAGATGAGCAAGTCACTTTCCAAGTGTTTAAATCCTTTCCGTGTCCAAGTAGTGTAGAGAAGAGTTCGCAGATTGAAAGTGTAGATACCTTTGCGAAGGACACACACCGGAAGAATTGTCGGTCGAAAAAGTCAGAATCCGTTTTAGCTCCCCCGACGCCTAATAAGAATGAAAAGCAAGTCGCATATCGTAGGCATTTGAATATGTCGTCTTCAACATCCGTTCATCCACAATCGGAAAATTCTCATTCTGTCCTGAGTTCGCCCGTGGAGTTGAAAATAAAGCGGGAAGTGAAACGGGTGCCAAGTCATGTGCAAAATGGGTGTTTCGGAAAGTTGTTATTATTAAAATCTTTTCGCAAAGAACATTGGGTGTCCAAACCGAAAATCGGATTGTTAAAGACCAATGGTCAAAAATTTAAAACACATATTAACGGTTCGATGGACGGGGCGCAGTTCAAATGGTGTTTGCGAAAAGCGAACTGATTTTCAAAAAGTCCGGCTGAAGACTATAAACTTAGCGCTTCTCGGGAGGCAACCCGAGTATTAATTGTAGATTTTTTTTTTATTTTTTTATTTTTCAGTATTTTCTTGCTTTTTAGAGTCTTCATTTTTGTCAATTTTTGCTTTGATATGCTTATCCCTCTCGTTCTTGATGTGCTTCTTTGAAAATTCTATGCAGAAATTACCCCAGGGGAAGAAATCAGCAATGGGCCGCGGCACAATCATACTGAGCCACGGCACACTCGATCCCTGAGCCGCGGCACGCCAGATGCCAAAGATACGCCCAGGAAGCTGTACTCTGTGCCGTGGCACGGACCAAATGAGCCGCGGCACACTAACACGATGAGCCGCGGCACACTAACACGATGAGCCGCGACACGCGTAGATTGAGCCGCGGCACTCGGCGACATTACAAAAAGTCCCAGGCAGACTGTACTATGGGCCGCGGCTCACTTAAGCTGTGCCGCGGCCCCCGTCGCAAATGGGAACACCCAGCATTCTTTCATATACTCGATCGGCCGACTCCAGGTAAGCCTTCTTCCCCTTCTGCGCACGGCACTCGGACGATTCAATTCAATTTTCCATCTTCTTGCATTCCTTCAATCAAAGCAAGGTAATTCGCAATCTCTTAATCCCCATTGCTACATGACTTGAAAAGTGAAGTATTATTCATTCGATGGTGAATATGTAGTTAGTGTTTTAAAGTTTTATCATGGTTGAGTTGGGATATAAAAATTTTGATTAGTTATCGATGGAAATTGTTGATTATGAACGAATTGGTGATGTTATTTGTCGTTTGTCATGGATATATATATATCTATGTTGTTATTTTTGGGGAGTTGGATTTAGCCATTAAAATTCTTGTTCTTCATTTAAACTTATGCATACCAAGTGTTTGATGAATTGCATCAATGAAAAATTTAGCCAGAAAGCATTTTCAAACCATATGCAACGAATTATTTTATCGGACTACATTGTCTCCCAACCCTTACATCATGTTTAAACTTGAGAGCTCATCCTTAATTTCCTCTTTGATGATGCAAGCTCATTCATTCACGTTCCGCATGGTGTAGTCGATGAGCTAGCAGGCTTGCCGGACGAGGCCGGCACCAGTTCATGAGCGGACACTAGGGGAGTACTTGACCTTTTTTTTAATTGCATATTACATTTTGTGTACATTGAGATCAATGTACGTCCTAAGTTTGGGGGGGGGGGGGTTTACTTTCTGTTGCTGTACTTATTCGTTGCACTTTTCATTATTTTTCGTTATTTTTGACGTTAGCCTTGCTTGTCGTGATATTATTTGCATTCGTGAATTTTTCGTGCTTCTTTTTGTGTAAAACTGATGTTACGATACTGATTTCTCTCTGAAGAAACGGTTGAGTTTTAGTCGAGTTGTAGTCAGTGATATCTGTTTCTGTTGAGTATTCATTTAGGTCCAAATTTTTTTCGCTATTGTAGAAATTTGAGCATATAAGAAAGGAGACATACGTATTTTCAAATCGTCGTCCATATGTTTGGTTACACTTTTCGCGTAGCTAGTTGTCCAGTAACATGAGTCGTGTTGGCACTTAATTTGAGTTTAGAGGCGGACAGTTTTTCCCAAGAAAAAGTCGAGATATTATTTGTTCTATGATGGGAAGTCTAGTAACCGGGGGTATTCACGTAACCCGTTGTTTACTCTCGCGTAAAACGACAACCCTGATTAGACTAGTGGTTTAGAGATATCGCATGTGCCGATGATGGAGAACCTAGTAACCGGGGGTATTCACGTGACCCATTGTTTACCCTCGCGTAAAACAGCGACCTAGAATCGGACATGCGGGAACAGCTATTCGAGTTTTTCTCCGCTGTAGAGGGGAACTTAGCAACTAGGAGCATCCATGTGCCCCATGAGTGTCTTTTACGTCAAACGGTTCCCCAATACATGAGAATGGAATTCCACCCTAGGATTATCCCGATGAAACATCCCGAGATCCAAACCTAGTGGTTAACTCGAATCATTTTATTGATCATATATAAGGGAATACTGTCCGAGGGTTATTTTTGATGATGAAACTCTTGAAATTTTTGTCACTAGACTGTGGGACTGGGCGAGTTGGCTCGTTTATTTTAACCCTTCATATTGGCGGTCGATTAAATTCACGCTTGTTAATCTTTGAGCTTGATTTTCTTCATGAACGATTGATTAGCACTGAAAATAGTTACTTTGTTGAATCAGTGTCCTGGAGGTGACTCACTATTACGATACTTGTATTATTCTTTGAGATTTTCAGGGTAGTATTGATTAAGTTGAGCACTATGAATTTGCACGATTATTCACGATACTTTTTGTTTGAAATTAATTTTTGCTTGAGGATAAGCAAAGACTCAAGTTTGGGGGTATTTGTTAGGCGTATTTTTATACGCTTATATATCATTATTCTTTATCCATTTTGTGTCTAAACCTGCATAAATGAGCCTTTAATGCACTATTCTTTTATGTTTAGCAGGAAATTGGAGTCCGGAAGCTCGAACGATGAAAAACGAAAACGGCATGTTTTGGCCTGGGGCCGCGGCACGAACCAAGTGAGCTGCGGCACACGAAGGCAACCAGCAAGCGCCAAACCAACTGTACCGGGGGCCGCGGCACGTTGATGCTGAGCCGCGGCCCAGGAAGGAAAATAGCGCGCCCAGGCATATGCGCTGAGCAGGGTGAGCCGCGGCACAGATTAAGTGAGGTTTTGATAGAAATTGCCGCGTTTCTGGGCCGTTTTGGAGCCTGTTCTCGACCTAATCACACGGACGCGTTTTGGAGGCTGAGGAAAGTTATAAATAAGCATTGAAGGTCATAATTGAGGGGATTATCATCGGAGGATCGATCATCATCAAGGAGAAGAAGCAGAAAACACAGAGGAGCAGAGAGCGAAAGCTAGAGAACGGAGGAATCCGAGCTCTTCGACTGTGTTTGATCTTTATGCTTTCTTTATTTATTTCTGTATTTTTATTCTTTAGCATGTCAGGCTAAAACCCTGTTCTAGGATTTGGATGAAACTGAAGTTTTGACGAATTTACTTTTGATTATTAATATAATTCCCTTTTCTGTTGAATTCTCCCAATTGTTTTTAATGCTTTCAATTGTGTGGCCTATAATTGAATTGTTTTAATTACGCAACTCGAATCGGGAGAGGAGAGTTGGTGAGGATATATTGGTGATAACTGTTTTATCTTATGAGATAGGAATATACTCATAGGAACTACGTGTCTTTCTGAAGATTCCGTGCTTTTTGCCTATTGTCGAATTAATCCACCTAGGAATATTCGCCTTTAGAAAAATCTATTGACCTCGGGAGAGGCGGTAGAGTATTTTAGCAACCTTCGCCTTCAATAAATTGGGAAATCATCAAATTCATATAATCGAGAGTAAATTCGGATAAACCGAGGTGGATTCACAATCCTAGATTTATTCCTTAATTGATTTTCTTCCTTTGAATAATTGATTCTATTATTCCTTTGTTTTTAGTAATTTTCCTTAATTATTACTTGCAACTAAAATTTTGACAGTTCAGATAAAATTAGAATACTCATAAATCGGTATTTAGTAATTCAGTCCTCATGGGAACGATATCTGACTTATCACTTTATTACTTGTTTACGATAACGTGCACTTGCGTTCAACGAAATTCGCAACAAAACACCAAAACAAAATGAACGAAACAAAGGAAGAGAAACAAAATCAGAAAATGAAAAAGAGAAAGCAAAAAAATTTACCTGCCATGGAATATCCACAAGCACGAGAGAAGAAGAAATCGTCGAGATGGGAAGAAAACCCTGATCGAGAAATCTGAAACACAACGAACGAACTAAAGAAAGAGAAGAAGGAAATTGAGAACGTAGAAGGAGCTGTCAACCGGGGGGAAAGAAAAGGCGAGGCAGATGAAACAGACAGCTGAAGAAAGAGGTCAAGTAGGAGGCGGGGCGACGAAAACATCGATCCTTATATTATACGCTACAATATACGCTACAATATGGAGCCAAATTAAAATTTTATAATATTAATAAAGGTAAATTCATGGTTGAGTTCTCGTAGAAACCACGGAAGAAGTAATCTCCATTTTACAATAACTTTATCTTAGTGGCTAACATTATATCTGATAAAATATAAATATAATCATATGATACCATCAAATATTAACCTGATATTAATGGTTGGCATTACATCTAATAGAAAGATAGACAGTAATATAATTACCATTATACAGTAACTTGACCTTAATGTTAAATTATCAATTGGTACGTAACAGGTTGGTGGTTATGTTAGATTTTTTCGTTGATATCATGTTACTCACCAACCTTAAAGAACCAATTGATGATTTAAATTATAATTTGGCCTTTAATTATCATAAGGTAACAAAAAACACCATATGATATTTTTTCATAACAAATTGATACTTTTGTTAATTTTTTTATGAATCATTCATAAAATAATAAATGCATTCAGCCGCGCACAACTAAATAAAATAACTCAGAAAGATAAATAAATTCAAAACGAACGAAGGAAAAATAATTCAAACAATAATAACTTAGGAAATTCATGCCCTCCGCCCTCTTCGGACCACCAGACTTTAGACATGACCACCATCATAGTGAGCCTCCTCCATCCGAATTGTTGTCGTGTTTCATTCACTCGCCACTGATCCAAAATAGATTCGCAGTTTCGAACTTCCTGCTTTTCATGCTAAAGTTAGACCCAAATAAAATTCAAACTTAATCTCCATTGTTCAAGAATATATGAGAACATATCCTGAATATATTGTAAAAAGTTCCAACCCGATCCAACTCTAATTACACCTCGATAAATCAATACCCTCGGGACCAGAAAAAATTATTTTTAATCAAAATATTAATTTATCGATGTATATCATTTTTAATTTTTGTAACATATATTTAGAATTCTAATATACATATATATATATATATTGTAATTCCATCTATAAATATACTTGAAGAAAATTCACAAATATGAGTAAAAAACATTCATGAATATAAGTAAATTAAAGATTCATGAATTTAATTGAGTTCCAGATGCATGAATTTAAATAAATTAATACATTCATGAATATTACTAAACCTAAATCCATTCATGAATACTACAGTATGAAAATAAATTAAGTTCATAAATATAATTAATAACTAAATAACAAATTCATGTACACACAAGTATATATAATATTGCATAAATAGAAACTAGAAAGTATAAACAATATCAAGTTTAGTCCAGTGCTATATATAGTACTATGGCGTCTCCAAATCCAGAGAAGATAAATATCTTAGATGCAGTGAATTTTGCAATTGCAGCATAGTCGATAGATGTTCAACCAAAGACAACTGCAGAATGTTTTCAACACTGTAAATTAAGACATGTGGACACTGTCATTTCGAAAGATGTAGACCAGCTGTCTGAAGATCTCCGACAATTAACATTAAAGAATTATAATACCGTGATGCAATGGATGCTGAAAAGGTTATTGAGTGTCCGAATTGTTGAATGATGAACAAATAATTAGCATTGCTATGTGAAATGAGAAAGAAGATGAAACGGAAGATGATAGTATTGAGCTGGAGCTGGTCAATGAAAATATGTCCTTAAAGCAACAATGACATTGAGTAATTTTCTCTTGCAATATGGACATAGTACGTCAGAGCTCCATAATGCACTATGAAAGATTCAAGATGAAGTACAAGGAGACATCAATTTCAAAAGGAAGCAAGTTAAATTGGAATCTTACTATAAGAGTACATCTTAAAATAAATATCTAATTTTGATGTAAGATGGAATTATTAATTTATAGTATATTATATGGGACATATATATTTTAATAAAAAATATTAGTATCTTATAAACTTAGCAAATTATTAATTTATTTTTAAGAGCCCAATTCGGGACTATAAAAATTTATTAATTCATTGAGATTAGTAAATCTATTGAGAATTAATTTATCAAAGTTTAACTGTATTAAGAATGGAAAACATGTTAAAGTAATAATACCCAATGTGTGCCTAAGTCTGTTAGTTTACGGGCTTTTCTAGTTAGGGTAGGATTAGGCCTGCTTGTATGTATTTCTCCCTATTTAAAGGGATGTCATCAATGGAATAATACACACTTTTGCCCTACATCCTGTCTCAGTTATTTTCCCTTCAACACGTTATCAGCACGTAGTTTCCAACTGAGCAAGAAAAGTCCCTCCCGATTTTTTTCTTCTGCAAAATCCCGAAAAAAAGGGAAAATCAAATTTTCCCAGAAACCCTAGCCCTGCATCCGCCGCCACCAGTCATCTTCTTCACCGACCGATGCTGCTACCCCCTCTCCCGGACGCGACACCCCCTCCGATCAGAAACCCTAGACACTAGAAATCGTCGCGACCAAAACCAGACTGAAACCGCGATGCCTCCGATCCGAGTTCACATCCAGTCCGGCGCAAGTTCAAGCTTCGTCTCCATCCCCGCTTTCAATTGGATCCGACGTCACCGCCCCCAACCGCCGCTCACCTACACCAGATCGGGAACCACCGCACGAACCGAGAGCACAGAAGCCTGTCTGTCTCCTACTCCATTTCTCAGTCAGCTCGACCCTTCTCCAGCCTCCGTCGCTACACCAGATTGGACCACGATTCCAAAGCCGATCGCCCAGACCCGACGCTGCTCGTTCCGACCAGCCCATTCGTTCGTCCGACTTCGGCACCGCTGTCTGACGATTCTTGACCAGACCCGACTTCGATTGTCGACCAGACTCCAACCCGTTCTTGATCCGACCCGACCCGCTCGACAGTCCCGTTTTTTCAGTCCATTTTCTGCCCCTATTCACGAAGTAAAGTACACAATACGAACCCTACTATCTGCAATGTGCAATTTTAGATGCCTTTTAAATATTTTTAATTGCATGTTATACTCTGTAATTTATTTATGCTAAATTAAACCAATTAAAAGCATAATACATTAATAACTTTAATTAAATTAAAGTGATCTGCTTTAAACAACTCGAATTAAATTTAATTCACACGAACTAATGGTAGATTGTGTCATAAGACAACTCTTTGACTGCATATATCCATGTATAGATATATTCATAGATTTATGTGATTATATCTATAATTATACATACATTTTGCATACATATATAGATATGGCATGCATATTAGGCTTCATGATTAGTAGATTTGTAGAGAACTTATATCTACTGCCCACGTTAACTCGAACCATAACAAAGTCACCCCATTGGTCACCTTCAATAGCATCGAAAGTAATTTATTGACCATATCTTGGTTCTGAAAAATAGTAACCCTCCACATTATTGAAAATTTTATCATGGAAAGTACTCATGATATACTGTGAAAACTCATTTTCTTTTTTTTTTTCTTGTCTCAAGATGGATGATCCAACTCGTCCTGAATTTGACATCTTGGACTCAGAAGTACTTGAATACCATAGATGGGTTTCTAACGTAGAGACCACTTTTTTCGCTAAGGACTATAGTGCTACTATCTTTGCAAAAACAGGCGAAGTACCGTCTGACAAAACCAAAGCTAGTGCATTAATGTTCCTTAGGCGACATATCGACTTCAGCCTAAGATAGCAATATTTGCAGCTGAAATCCCCGAAAGAACTGTGGGATGCCCTTAAGGGCCGTTTTGGGAACATCCACAATACCTTGCTCCCAGAGTTGACCATGCAGTGGAATGAAATCCGCTTGCTTGATTATAAACGGATCAATGATTTCAACTAATATATGCTCCGTCTGAAGGCACGCCTTAATTTCTGTGGAAAGGATATCACAGAAAATGATATGATCCAGAAAACCCTTTCCACCTTCCCTATTTCTGCCCTTATACTAGCGAACCAGTATAGGGTGGAGTATGATAACAAACACATTGCTACCTTCAATAAGCTTATCAACCTACTGCAAGTGGCTGAGAGGCATAGTGAAGTGCTAAGAACAACAATGCCAGGCCTGCTGGGACAAAGAAAGTTCCCGAGGCCAACTATGGCAAAGTGAAAAGTGGAAAGAATCCCAATGCACAGGGGACTGGTCATGGCAACCCCAAACCACAACGTGGAAAAGGGCATAGTGGTCGAGGACATAGGGGTTCTTCCAATATAATGAGAAGACTTGGTGCTCCCGGCTCTTTTAGCCAAGGAAATAAAGCACCTACCCCCCATGTCGCTCCCAAAGTCAGAGTTGGCTATGAACCGTGCTATCGATGTAGAGATGCTGGACATTGGTACAAAAACTGCCATGCAAGCAAGCAAGTCGTAGCACACTACAAGAAATATAGAGAGTCCAAAGAACGGGAAGCTCACTATATGGAGGAAGATGCTCTCGACGAGTCCCCCAACATCAATTTCACAGTCACCGATAATCGCAATGAGCCATAACTGTCACAGTCATTAGAGGCACCTTTTTATGACTGAATGTCATCATTATGTTTACTTTCTCATTTACATTTGGCATTGTTACCTCAGAACGATTTTATCGATGTTTTATTTCCAGTAATGGTGTGATGAAACTTTGTTTTTCTATAACAAGATATTATTATTGCTTACATTATATTCTTAGCTTTATTTTGAAGAAACGAATATTGCTTGTGTGTTTATGGTTCAAATTTTTTTCCCTCTTTTTCGTATGAATGAATCAAGGAGAACTTAAATGTTTGGTTGACAGTGGGACCACCCACACCATTCTTAGGAATAGGCTTATATTCACTGAATTAGTTGCATGTCAATCATTGGTAACCACGATGACAGGGTCCTCCCAACTCATCCGAGAGCGAGGCAATGCCCGATTTTTATTGCCTAACGACACTCTTCTTCGAGTTATCGATGCTCTATATGCACCTAGGGCCCCTCGAACCTTACTAAGCTTTAAAGATATATATAGCAATGGTTTCCACGTCGAAACCCATTGTGAGAATGGAATCGAGTTCCTTTATATTACATCTAATGAATGTGGACATAAACGCATATTAGAAAAACTTAAAGAGTCAAAATAGTAGACTGTACACCACAACCATTAGGGTATTCGAATCTTATGCTGTCACCATAAATGAAATTTGGGACAAAGACTCATATAGGCTTTGGCATGATAGACTAGGTCATCCTGGTCGAGATATGATGATCCGTATCCTAAAGAACTCGCACGGACATCCTTTCTTTCGAGTGAAAAAAGGGCAACAACTCAACACGAAGAACAGTATTGATGTTAATCATGCTATATCGTCTAAAGAAATAGAGACATATGCCCCTCCTAAGCAATTGACTATGTCAAAAGCACATCGCTCATTCTGCAAAGCCTGCTCTTTAGCTAAAGTAGAATCGAGACCTTCCTACACTAAAGATATTAAAGCGAACTTCCCATTCTTACAACGTATGCAAGGAGATATTTGTGGACCCATCCACCCATAATGCAGACCATTTAGGTACTTTATGGTATTGGTGGATGCTTCGACACGCTGGTCACATGTCGCACTCCTTTCCACTCGAAATGCTGCATTTGCAAAACTCCTAGCTCAGATCATTCGTCTAAGGACTCACCATCCTGATCACCCTATCAAGTCTATTCGACTCGATAATGCAGGAGCATTTACATCTAAAATATTTGATGACTACTGCATGTCAATCGGAATCGATGTAGAGCATCCCATTCCCCATGTACATACGCAAAATGGTCTCGTAGAGGCAACCATTAAAAGAATCCAAATGGTAGCACGGGCATTGGTTTAGAACACCAATCTGCCCATCTCTGCTTGGGGATATGCAGTCCTACATGCAGCCATACTTATTCGTTTCAGACCCACCGTTGGCCAACCATTCTCTGCGTACCGGTTGGTAACTGGATATGAGCCGGATATCTCACATCTACCCATATTTGGTTGTGCAACATATGTGCCGATTGCGCCTCCACAACGCAATAAAATGGGTCCTCAGAGATGTTTAGGTATCTACGCTGGATATGAATCCCCAACAATCATCCGCTACTTAGAACCCTTGACAGGTGATCTCTTTACCGCGCACTTTGCGAATTGTCACTTCAATGAGTCAGAATTCCCGTCGTTAGGGGGATAGGAGAAAAAGAAATTTCTCAAGGAACGACAGGAATTGTCCTGGTCCGTCCCTAGTCTGTCTCATTACGATCCCCGTACCTCACTATGTGATCGTGAAGTACAACGAATCCTCGATCTTCAGAACGTAGCAGATTCGATGCCTGATGCGTTTGCTGATATCGCCAAAGTGACAAGATCACACATTCCAGCTGCAAATGTGCCTGCTGTAATATCCGTACCTTTTCATTTTTAGTAGTTTCTATTTTTGGTGTATGTCTAATTTTATCGACTCGCTTGTAACCGTTTCGACATTTTGAACCTACTTTGTTCTTGGAGTTTTTCCGTTTGGACGAGTTTTGGAGGTGTTTTTACGTAATTGTATTCTATGTTATGTTTTGCCGTATGAACATTCGATTCTCGTAAAACTTGTTCATTTTCGTTGTTTATTGGTTTGTATGAGTTCATTTGGTTGAGTGGTTCGTGTTGTGAGTTTCGGTTTGTGAATCCGATGTTGTATCGTGATTTTCATACATTTGGGCCATTTTTGTAATTTCCTATAAGTTTAGAGAATTTCATTTTCTATGTCATACTACGGATTCCCCGGAGAATTGTATTTTCTTTCAACACTTAGCTTCGTCGTCTTGTATATTCCATGTTTATGTTTCTGGATTCTGGCCTTGTCTTGCACTTCGAGTTTCGTGCCTTCTGCAGCAGCGTACTAAGCTGAGCAGTACTGAACTGCTGCGTGGGTAGCGCATGCTACTCCTTATTTCTTGCGTGCGCTATCGGTGTGCATTTACCGTACGCTATCTTGTAACTATAGCGTGCGCTAACGACTTCAGCGTACTGGGCAGTGGGGGTTCTGAACCCAGAATCCTGTACACTGCCCATTCGATAGCGTGCGCTAGGCTTCCATAACGTACGCCATCGAGTAGCATTTAGCGCGCGCTAAACGTGTCTAGCGCACGCTAGCGATGCCAGGCAGCAGCTACTGGACTGCTTGCAACCCCCGTTAGTGCGCGCTACCTTTTGATGGTTAGAGTGCACTAACTATGCGTTATAAATAGGACAACATACCCATTTTTTCGTCATTTTTCCTCCTCTTCTTTTCCATTGGGCGATTCCGGTGATTTTAGGGAGATTTGTGGAGAGTAATCCGTGGAGTCTCATTGCAGACCGATTCTTGTGTTCCAAGCTTAGTACATCATCATCTTAATCCGTCTTCTCCACTCCAATTCAAGGTATTTTGACTTAGAACCCTACTTTGTCAATTTTTGGGGGGTTTTCGGGTTTTGTTCATTTAAACTCGAATTGATCAGTTATGTTGCATCGTTCCTTAACGAATATTAGTATTAAGTGTTTCCAAATCCAATTATATTGTGTTTATTTCACTGATTGTTGATTCGGGGAGGTTTTGTGAAAACCCTCGCCCGTATCGTTCGTAAGTTTATTGTCATAGCTTGAAATCGGGGTTATGGGCATATTCCATTCGATTATTGTTGTCCGTTAGGACTGAGCTATGTTAATCCTTCGTTTAGGAATCATCGTTTTCCATCCGGATCGTTCGTAGTCGTTATTCATTCCCGATTCTTCGAAGATGTCTCAAAGGCAAGTACTTTACATTTGTTTACGCGTTCTAGTATTTGAATTATGGCTTTTCGTGGTTATGTGGATGTATATGTGTATGTTCACCTAGGGATGGTCCGACGGGGCCTTTTGGGATACGTTGCCGTGAGTTTCGTATCGTGAATTATGGTTAACCACTCAGGGATGTCCGACGGGGCTCTGCGAGGTACGGTGGCCGTGAGTCTCGTACCGAGGTTAACTTTGAAATATTTTGTTGGAGAAATGTATTTTGTGCTTGTGCACCGTAAAATATTCCAGAATATAAATAATTTCTAAAATGATTTTGGCGCATATATTCATCTGATTAGAATGGTGGTTCAAATGGATTGTGCTTGCACTGGCAGTTGTCGCTAACCCCTTATATGGGGGAAATACTTTTGTATTTCAGGTTCAGGTCAAGGAAGCAAACGAGCATGCGAGCCGTACGAGGATGATGGGCAGGCGTGATTCTGTTCAGTGGTTACTTATTGGTGTCTTATTTGGAATTTATTTATTATGTCATTTGGTTAAGTACTCGAGTACTCTTTCTTGAATTTATTATTGTTGTGTACCCATTTTGGGGAACGGATTTGATGTCAGATTAAATTGTCTAGTCTCTGTCCTTGGTCTGGATATCGTGAATTGTGAAATTGTCGTTTTGTTAATGATTGTATGTCTTGGTCGAATGTCATTTTGTCGTGTTAGCCTGGTGGATTCCACAGTGTGGGGTCCACGGCGCTGTAATATGCCCTGATCATCTTGGGGGTGTTACAGAATATGGTATCAGAGCTTAGGTTTATGGATACCTAGGCTGTCGGTTATTTGGGTCTAGTTGAGTGTCATTTTTGAACAGTATCACTGCTGCGCCATCATCTCAGTACGCCGGTGCTCATAAGTTTTTCCTAACTTGACTCGTTGCGTTGTTCTGTTCTGTTCCTTTCTGGATATCTTGTTGCGTTTTGCGTTTGAATTGTACTCACCCGTTACTTCTTCAGAATTCCTGCTGGTAGAGGACGCGGACGCGGTATGGGACGTGGCGCAGCCGGTGGGGCGGCCATGTCCGATAACTCGGGAACTGATTCGGCGATGCCTTCCTTGTCGAACAGTGTTCCACCTAGTTCCGGAGGCCAGCAGGATCAGTCTGCTAGCTCCGGCAATGCTCATGAGAATATTGGGGTGGCTAATATTTTACAACAAGTAGCAAATCAGATGACGCTACTGACTCAGGCTGTCTTAGTCGGCCAAGCAAATGCTAACCCGATTTCGCCTACTGGATCTGGTAATGATAAACTACTTCAGGACGTGATTCGTATGCGTCCTTCGCAGTTTGATGGTGCTTCCGACCCTTCTGGTTGGGAGAACTGGTTGTTTGAGATGGAGAAAGTATTCGAGGATGCTAACTGCTCTGAGGAGAGGAAGGTACCCATCGCTCAGTACTTCCTCGCCAAAGAGGCGGCGACGTGGTGGCAAGTGGTGAAACCGCGTGACCGGGCAGCCACATGTGCAGAGTTCCGAGAGATGATGGAGGACGAATTTTGTCCGTGGCCAGTTAAAGAGGGGAGGATCCGAGCCTTCTTTGAGGCTAAGCCCCAGGATGTTCCGATTTTGCAGGCAATCAAAGAATACAACCAATAGCTTCATTATCTGAGAAACCAAGTCTGAGATGAGCTTGATAAGATCCGCCACTTTGATATGCAGATGAAGCCGAGGGTTTGCCACTACATGTCTTGTTTCGGATGTACAACCCTGAAAGAATATCAGAACAAAGCAATGGCTTATGAGATGTCATTTTCTGCGATAGAGGCGGCAATAGAGGGGAAGAAACAGAAGACCTCCGGTCGGTTTTCGGGAAGCAAGTCTGGCAGTTACCCGAAGGCTCAGTCCGGTTCGCGAGTCTTCGGGAGTCAGTCCCCATCATTTGGGCGAGGAAATGGTTCTAGGTCTGCTCCTACTGGTTCAGTGCGAAGTCCTAAGTGCTTTAACTGTGGTTGCCCCGGACACATTATGAGTGAGTGCGACAGGCCCCCGATTCAGTGTCTTTCTTGCGGTCAGATGGCGCATCGTGCCAAGTATTGTACGGATGAAGCTCGGGCACCAGTTACTCAGATATCAGCCCCAACTGCGAGAGAACCGAGAGTGAATCAGGCACTGGTAGTTTCTCAGCCACAACAGAGTTTTGGTAGAGGTCGAGGACGTGAGCAGCCTTCTAGAGGGGGAGCTTCTAGTGCGGGTTTTATTCCGCCCCGTGTGTATGAGATGAGATGAGCTGGAGATCCCGACGCGACGGTGGCTACAAGTACTTTTCACATCCTTGACCATCCTGTTTCCGTGTTATTCGATTCTGGTGCTACGCATTCTTTCATATCTCTTGATTGTGTGCATCGTCTGCATGTTGATTGCCTAGTTGCGTGTGAACCATTTGTTGTTAAACTTCCTAGTGGGGATAGCATCCTGGGGGACCGTGAGATTCGAGATTTTCCTGTGAGTATCACGGGGAGGGATTGGCCTTCTAATCTGATTGCGGTGGATATTAGAGATGAGGATCTAATTCTTGGTGAGGATTGGCTAGATCGTCATGGGGAGATCATGAATTATAGAATGAGAACCGTTTCGATGTTAGCCTCTGATGGTACCGAGCATTCTTTTGTGGGACGTAAGCGGAGTAGCAAGAGATTTCTGATCAGCGCTTTGAAAGCGGTGAGACTCCTACGAGGAGGTTGCACGGGTTATTAGTGTTATGCTTTGAGATCAGAAGAAGGGGGAGTCGAGCTCTCGTCTATTCCGGTAGTGTGTGAGTATCCTGACGTCTTTCCAGACAAGTTGCCGGGTTTGCCGCCGGATCGAGATGTTGAGTTTACTGTTGATTTAGAGCCGGGTGCAGCACCGATCTCTAAGACGCCATATCGTATGGCGCCTGGCGAGATGCTTGAGTTGAAGAAACAGTTGGGAGAGCTGCTAGATATGGGATATATTCGACCGAGCGCTTCGCCCTGGGGTGCACCGATCTTATTTGTGAAGAAGAAGGATGGGTCACTTCGTCTGTGTATCGACTATCGAGAGTTGAACAAAGTGACTATCAAAAACAAGTACCCGCTCCCGAGGATTGATGACTTGTTTGATCAACTTCAAGGGGAAACTGTGTTTTCGAAGATTGATTTGAGATTGGGGTATTATAAGCTCCGAGTGAAGGATTCCGACATTCCAAAAACGGCCTTTCAGACGAGATACAACCACTACGAGTTCGTGGTTATGCCTTTCGGGCTAACCAACGCCCCAGCCGTGTTCATGCAGCTTATGAACAAAGTCTTTATCGAGTACCTCAATAAGTGTGTAGTCGTTTTTATCGACGATATCATGATTTACTCGAGGAGCGAGGAAGAGCATGCCCGTCATTTGCATATCGTGCTAGGAATCTTGAGAACTCAGCATCTTTTTGCGAAGTTCTCAAAGTGTGAGTTTTGGTTACGGGAGGTTATGTTTTTCGGCTATGTGATCTCGGCTGATGGTGTTCGTGTGGACCCACATAAGATAGAGGCAGTGTTGGATTGGGCGCCGCCCAAAAATGTGAAGGAGGTCCGCAGTTTTCTGGGTTTGGCTGGGTATTATCGTAGATTTGTCTAGGGGTTCTCTAAGCTCGCTCAACCGCTGACTCAGTTGTTACGGAAGTCAGAGAAGTTTGTGTGGACCGACGAGAGACAGAAAAGTTTCGAGGAATTGAAGAAACGGCTGACGACCACTCCTGTTTTGGATTTACCGAGTGGTAATGAGGGTTTCTCAGTTTAAAGTGATGCTTCGGGCCAAGGGCTCGGATGTGTACTCATGCAGCACGGGAAGACAAGCGCCTATGCTTCCCGTCAGTTGAAATCGTACGAGTTGAATTACCCTACGTATGATCTTGAGTTGTCCGCGGTTGTGTTTGCATTGAAGATCTGGCGTCACTACTTGTATGGCTCGTCATGTCAGATTTTCACCGATCACAAGAGCCTGAAGTACATTTTTACACAGAAAGAGCTTAACATGAGACAGTGGAGATGGTTGGAGTTGATTAAGGATTACGACCTAGAGATCCTTTACCATCCGGGTAAGGCAAATGTGGTGGCAGGCGCCTTGAGCCGGAAATCGGTGTCGATTTGGGCGCTAGAGTTACTTACGGCCCAACAAGGACTTCAGTGAGAGTTGATGAGGTTGAGCGTTGAGATTGTACTACCAGAGAGTTCCGGGCAGTTGCGTACTCTTGAGATTTCTTCGTCTCTAGTCGACGACATTAAATCGGGGCAGTTGGAAGACTCGATGTTTATTCAGCTTCGAGAGAATGTAGGAAAAGGGAAAGCCCCGAGATTCGTGATACATGAGGATGGTGTGTTGAGATTCTGAGGTCGGCTTTGTATTCCGAACGACTTGCAATTGAGGCAGAATATTATGAGAGAGGCTCACGCGTTACCTTACTCAGTCCATCCAGGCTCGAGTAAAATGTATAAAGATTTGAGAAGAAATTTCTGGTGGAATAACATGAAGAATGAGGTAGTTGAGTTTGTGGCTAAGTGTTTGACTTGTCAACAAGTCAAAATCGAGCATCAGCAGCCAGCCGGATTGTTGAAACCACTTCCCGTCTCGGAATGAAAGTGGGAAGATATCTCCATGGATTTTGTCACGAACTTGCCAAGAACGAAGACTAGAATGAATATGGTGTGGGTGATCGTAGACCGACTGACTAAGTCGGCACATTTTCTGGGCATCAAGGATACTTTGGGTCCAGAAAAATTGGCTCGTATTTTTATCGCACAGATAGTGAGACTTCATGGTACGCTGAAGACTATTATTTCGGATAGAGATGGCCGGTTTGTATCGCATTTCTGGCAGGAGGTACATAAGGCATTGGGGACACGTTTGCGTTTGAGTACATCTTTCCACCCTCAGACCGACGGACAGTCCAAGCGTACCATTCAGACGTTCGAGGATTTGTTACGCGCGTGTGCGTTAGACTGGAGTAGTGACTGGGAGGAGCATCTGGTCTTGAATGAATTTACGTATAATAATAGCTGGCACTCGTCGATTAAGATGGAACCATATGAGGCGCTTTATGGCCGACGTTGCTGATCACTGATATGTTGGGATGAGCCATCTGATCTAGTTGGCACCGAGCCGGATCTTGTGTTAGAGACGAGGGAGAAAGTTGAGTTGATTAGAAAGAGAATGTTGGCAGCTCAGAGTCGACAAAAGTCTTATGCGGATGTTAGGCATCGACCTTTGGAGTTTGAGGTGGGAGACCATGTTCTGTTGAGAGTGTCTCCGTCGAAGGGAGTTTTCCGTTTTGGGAAAAAGGGGAAGCTCAGCCCGAGGTATATTGGGCCTTTCGAGATATTAGAGAGAGTTGGCGAATTGGCGTATCGTTTGGCTTTACCTCTGTCGTTGAGTCATGTGCATAGTGTATTCCACGTCTCTCAGCTGAGAAAGTATTTTCCGGACCCATCCCATGTTATTGATTTCAGGGACGTGGAGATCGAGAAGGATGTCACGTTCGAGGAGAGGCCCGTTAGAATTTTGGAGCGTCGAGATAAACAGTTAAGGCACAAAACCATTCCTTTGGTTAAAGTGCAATGGTCGAGGCATGGAGTAGAAGAGGTAATGTAGGAGTTGGAGGAGGATATGCGTTCGAGGCATCCCGAGCTTTTTGATTCTTAAGTTACGGGATGAAACTTCTTTTTAGAGGGGGAGAATGTAATATCCGTACCTTTCCACTTTAGTAGTTTCCATTTTTGGTGTATGTCTAATTTTATCGACTCGCTTGTAACCGTTTCGACATTTTGAACCTACTTTGTTCTTGGAGTTTTTCCGTTTGGACGAGTTTTGGAGGTGTTTTTACGTAATTCCATTCTATATTATGTTTTGCCGTATGAACGTTCGATTCTCGTAAAACTTGTTCATTTTCATTGTTTCTTAGTTTGTACGAGTTCGTTTGGTTGAGTGGTTCGTGTTGTGAGTTTCGGTTTGTGAATCCGATGTTGTATCGTGATTTTCGGACATTTAGGCCAATTTTGTAATTTCCTATAAGTTTAGGGAATTTCATCTTCTATGTCATACTACGGATTCCCCAGTAGTCGGAATTGTATTTTCTTTCAACGCTTAGCTTCGTCGTCTTGTATATTCCATGTTTATGTTTCTGGATTCTGGCCTTGTCTTGCGTTTCGAGTTTCATGCCTTCTGCAGCCAGATCTTGGTGAGCAAGATCTGAAGCTTCATGCGTGGGTAGCGCACGCTACTCCTTATTTCTTGCGTGCGCTATCGGTGTGCATTTAGCGTACACTATCTTGTAACTATAGCGTGCGCTAACGACTTCAGCATACTGGGCAGTGGGGGTTCTGAACCCAGAATCCTGTACACTGACCATCCGATAGCGTGCGCTAGGCTTCCGTAATGTACGCTACCGAGTAGCATTTAGCGCGCGCTAAACGTGTCTAGCGCATGCTAGCGATGCTGGGCAGCAGCTACTGGACTGCTTGCAACCCCCGTTAGCACGCGCTACCTTTTGATGGTTAGCGTGCGCTAACTATGCGTTATAAATAGGACAGCAGACCCATTTTTTCGTCATTTTTCCTCCTCTTCTTTTCCATTGGGCGATTCCGGCGATTTTAGGGCGATTTGTGGAGAGTAATCCGTGGAGTCTCATTGCAGACCGATTCTTGTGTTCCAAGCTTAGTACATCATCATCTTAATCCGTCTTCTCCACTCCAATTCAAGGTATTTTGACATAGAACCCTACTTTGTCAATTTTTGGGGGGGTTTCGGGTTTTGTTCATTTAAACTCGATTTGATCAGTTATGTTGTATCTTTACTTAACGAATATTAGTATCGAGTGTTTCCAAATCCGATTATATCGTGTTTATTTCATGGATTGTTGATTCAGGGAGGTTTTGTGAAAACCCTCGCCCGTATCGTTCGTATGTTTATTGTCATAGCTTGAAATCGGGGTTATGGGCGTATTTCATTCGATTATTGTTGTCCGTTAGGACTGAGCTATGTTAATCCTTCGTTTAGGAACCGTCGTTTTCCATCCGGATCGTTCGTAGTCATTATTCATTTCCGATTCTTCGAAGATGTCTCAAAGGCAAGTACTTTACATTTGTTTACGCGTTCTAGTATTTGAATTATGGCTTTTCGTGGTTGTGTGGATGTATATGTGTATGTTCACCTAGAGATGGTCCGACGAGGCCTCTAGGGATACGTTGCCGTGAGTTTCGTATCGCGAACTATGGTTAACCACCCAGAGATGTTCGATGGGGCTCTATAGGGTACGGTGGCCGTGAGTCTCGTACCGAGGTTAACTTTGAAATATTTTGTTGGGGAAATGTGTTTTGTGCTTGTGCAACATAAAATATTTCGGAATATAAATGATTTCTAAAATGATTTTGGCGCATATATTCATCTGATTAGAATGGTAGATTAAATGGATTGTACTTGCACTAGCAGTTGTCGCTAACCCCTTAAATAGGGGAAATACTTTTGTATTTGAGGTTCAGGTCAAGGAAGCAAACGAGCATGTGAGCCGTACGAGGATGATGGGCAGGCGTGATTATGTTCAGTGGTTACTTATTGGTGTCTTATTTGGAATTTATTTATTATGTCATTTGGTTAAGTACTCGAGTACTCTTTCTTGAATTTATTATTTTTGTGTACCCGTTTTGGGGAACAGATTTGATGTCAGATTAAATTGTCTAGTCTCTGTCCTTGGTCTGGATATCGTGAATTGTGAAATTATCGTTTTGTTAATGATTGTATGTCTTGGTCAAATGTCATTTTGTCGTGTTAGCCTGGTGGATTCCAAAGTGTGGGGTCCACGGCGCTGTAATATGCCCTGATCATCTTGGGGGTGTTACAGAATATGGTATCAGAGCTTAGGTTTATGGATACCTAGGTTGTCAGTTATTTGGGTCTAGTTGAGTGTCATTTTTGAACAGTATCACTGTTACGCCATCATCTCAGTACGCCAGTGCTCGTAAGTGTTTCCTAACTTGACTCGTTGCGTTGTTCTGTTATGTTCCTTTCTGGATATCTTGTTGCGTTTTGCGTTTGAATTGTACTCACTCGTTACTTCTTTAAAATTCTTGCTGGTAGAGGACACGGACGCGGTAGGGGATGTGGCGCAGCCGGTGGGGCGGCCATGTTCGATAACTCGGGAACTGATTCGGCGATGCCTTTCTTGTCGAACAGTGTTCCACCTAGTTCCGGAGGCCAGCAGGATCAGTCTGCTAGCTCTGGCAATGCTCATGAGAATATTGGGGTGGCTAATATTTTACAGCAAGTAGCAAACCAGATGACGCTACTGACTCAGGCCGTCTTAGTCGGCCAAGCTAATGCTAACCCGGTTCCGCCTACTGGATCCGACAATGATAAACTACTTCAGGACGTGATTCGTATGCGTCCTCCGCAGTTTGATGGTGCTTCCGACCCTTCCGGTTGGGAGAACTGGTTATTTGAGATGGAGAAAGTATTCGAGGCTGCTAACTGCTCTGAGGAGAGGAAGGTACCCATCGCTCAGTACTTTCTCGCCAAAGAGGCAGCGACGTGGTGGCAAGCAGTGAAACCGCGTGACCGGGCAGCCACATAGGCAGAGTTTCGAGAGCTGATGGAGGACGAATTTTGTCCGTGGCCAGTTAAAGAGAGGAGGATCCGAGCCTTCTTTGAGGCTAAGCCCCAGGATGTTCCAATTTCGTAGGCAATCAAAGAATACAACCAACAGCTTCATTATGTGAGATACCAAGTCCGAGATGAGCTTGATAAGATCCGCCACTTTGATATGTGGATGAAGCCGAGGGTTCGTCACTACATGTTTGGTCGCGGATATACAACCCTGAAAGAATATCAGAACAAAGCAATGGCTTATGAGATGTCGTTTTCTGCGACAGAGGCGGCAACAGAGGGGAAGAAACAGAAGACCTCCGGTCAGTTTTCGGGAGGCAAGTCTGGCAGTTACCCGAAGGCTCAGTCGGATTAGCGAATCTTCGAAAGTCAGTCCCCATCATTTGGGCGAGGAAATGGTTCTAGGCCTGCTCCTACTGATTCAGTGCGAAGTCCTACTTTCTGTCTCAATTATTTTCCCTTCAACAAAACATAATTTTGGTATCGGAGCCATCGTTAGCCACACAAGGAGGTGTGTAAGACTGTGGGAGTCGACGCTAATGATCAGCATGCATCATAGCCGACGGACAGATCGAGGCATGCATCAATGTGGAGGACGGACGAGTCACAGAGGCTGACAAGGTCCGGGGACGTGGAGAAGTCCCAGCTGAAGGGAAAGCCAAGCGTGGCAAGAGCAAGGCGCGCGGTGTGGTGCCGCCGCAACACGAAGAGAACCCGGCACGAAGCCGACTTCTTGAGGATGAAGACATTCAGAAGATCATACTCACCTTAGCACACCGCCTACCCGCCATCGAGGACGACATTGAAGCTCTTGGGCAGCGCATCACTAACACCCAATTGAGCACGGAGGAACGCGTGGGTACTCTCGAGAAAGCTGTTGGCCAACTGGAAGGGCACACGTTGGGCCAACTCGAGACCTTCAAGAGGGAACAACTCTCGTTGCGCAAGGAGCTAGCAACGATTGAGGATCATGTGGCAGCCAGCATCACGGAGATGCGCAAGCAGTATGCCGAGTTTTGCGAGGTAAGTGCCAAATGTTTTGAAGATTTTTGTGAGAAAATCTGTCGGGCAAGCAACTCGGGCACCAACTCGAATGGTGGGCCGAGCTGGAACAACACATTTGGCAGGGCGAGATTCGAGGGACCAAGGGTTGAGGTCCCCAAACCCAAGGAGTTCATTGGCAAGAGAGATGCCAAGTCAATCGAGGAGTTCCTGTGGCGAATGGAACTTTACTTTGATGGTCTGAGACTGACGGACGAGAAGGCCAAAGTACGGCAGGCCACACTATATCTTGCCGACGATGCAGCGCTGTGGTGGCGTCATCGACAAGCCGGTGTTACGAAAGGGACTTGCCAACCGATCGGGACTTGGGACGAGTTCGTGTCGGAACTCAAGGCACAATTCTATCCCGAGAACACATGCTATGAGGCAAAGAAGAAACTCCGCGAGCTCAAGCATAAGACTACCATTCGGGACTATGTTCGGGACTTTACATCGATCATGCTACAGATTCCGGACATGACCGGGGATGATCGACTATTTTTCTTCCTGGATGGACTACCGAGTTGGTCCAGGGACAGAGTACAAGGCCGCGAGGTGAAATCTGTCAATGAAGCAATCAAAGTGGCCGAGTCCCTAGCCGAATTTGAGAAAAGGAAGGAGCCGCGAGCTGAGGGTCAAGCCAAAGGCGGGGGAGACACCCGCACGTCAGCACAGCAACCTGCCCAACCATCACGTGGAAGATTCGGGACGAGACCGCAACACGACGCGGACAAGCCATACTACTCGGGTGAACGCAGGGGCGCTCCCGACCAACGAGGATGCTTTATGTGCGGCGGAGCTCATCGGATGAAGGACTATCCGAAAATGGAGAAGCTCAACGCCATGGCCGAATGTGAGGGGCCAACAGTTGATCAGAGGGACGTGCAGCAGGTAAGCACGATTCAACAACTTAATTCTGTCGTCAGTGCAGGCAGCGAGGGACCGCGAGGAAGCAAGTTGATGTTCGTAGAAGGAACCATCAACCACCAACCCATCAAGGCCTTGGTCGACACGGGAGCCGACTACAACTATATCCCTGAGACCGAAGCCAGAAGATTGGGACTACTTGTGCAACCATGCAAGGGCTGGATGAAGTCGAACAACGGACCAGCAATGCCAGTTACAGGAGCAGCAAATGGAGTGCGAATCGTGCTCGGAGACTGGGAAGGCCGAGTGCATTTCAAGGTCACCACGATGGATGATCGGGACCTCATTTTGGGAATGGACTTCCTGGAGAAGAACGTTTTTGCCTTTTTCCCACAAGCAAAGGTACTATGGGTGAACGGTCCGAACAAACCCATCACTATCCCCTTGACGGTGGAGCAACTTCCCTACGCAGCGATGACGACACTTCGATTTCAGAAATAGTTGACCGAAGAGGAAATGCCGATATACTGCCTGGAATCAATGCGGTACATCGAGGGACCGAGTAGCAGCACACGTCGACGGGGATGTCGACGGAACAGGTGGGGGAGAGTGTCACGCCCCGAGAGAAACGACCGACAGAGTGCTCGGAGAGACCCGCACAGAGGGGTGCGAGGTCCAGCGGATCAACGTGCACGGGGCACGTTCGGGACAGCTAGGCCGTGTGGAGCGGCACAACCGACTGAGGGACTTAGCCGTGTGGCGCGGCATGCGTGGATGTATGGTCGAACAAGTAGGCCATCCGGGCAACAAAGTGCCCGACCGAGGGACAAGGCCATTAGGCCAGATGTGGGACTACCTGGGCGGCGAGACAAGCCACGCCGGGAACCGAACGGACGAGTGCAGCGGACAGGCACGCCGCTTCGGGACAACACTGGACAAGATGACGAGGCGAGGCACATCCGAGGGCCGAGACTCGGACGCGGGCGACGGAAACCCGCGAGGGGTGCGCGCGACGCTGGGCGCGCGTGCGGGCGGCGCGCGAGGGACGCACGGAGCCCTCTCCCCCTATAATAGGCTTAGCGGGATAAAGCCTTGTGAGTGCAGTGGACATTGGAAAGCTGAGGAATCCACTGAGCGGAAGTAAATTGGCGCAAGATTCACTTTTGCTCGAATTTCTGATTTTTTTTTCCATTTCTTCAACGTATTATCCTTTGGACGTATTCGTATATATCTCATAAAGTAATTTTTTTTCCCGGCGACTAATACATCCTCGCGTCGGGGTTTTGAATGACGCCCTAGAACATTTTGATAAACACAAAATAGAATTTAATGTTCCTTTTCGTTGTGTTCCTTTCCCTCATTTTCCCTCCTGCAAATTTCACAGTCGATACCTCTGCAAAGCAGAGAGAGAGAGAGAGACGCGTTCTTTAGAGTTGAATAAGGGTTTCGATTTCCTTAAGATGAGAATCGATGATTATAAGTTTATGGAAATAGTGGATGCAATAGCTTGTATTAATCAGAAAGTCAATCTTATCGGCGTTGTTGTTGAGAGTAGTCTCCCACAAAAATCTAAAGGAACCGGTATTTCTTCCCTCTTCTCTTTGGCATGAAGAAGAAGATGTCGTACTTCCCTCAGAATATTCCTCTGAAATGGATTTTGTTTTCTTTCTTTTGGATTGCTTCAAGATTTTTTTGTTTCAGCAAGGATCATCGATGAATCGCGGCCAAGCCCTGGTTTTGGCATAACTTTTTTTGCTGAAACTATGGATAGACTCCCTTATGTTGAGAGTGTTGGAGATATACTTCTGATTTCTCAGGTTGTCGTAATCGATATCCTGTCTTCCCCTCCTCCTCCTCTCTCTCTCTCTCTCTCTCTCTCTCTCTCTCTCGTTCGTAGGAGTTTGGGGAGCATCGTTTCTGTTGATTATAATATATTTTTTTAATTGTATTGTACAGGTGACAAGTAGGGGCCCAGATGTTTTTGCTTCGTTTAACAAAAAACTTTCATCTTTCGCTCTATTTAAAGGGAGAGACTATAGTTGTAAGGAATTTGTGCCTTATCAAATTTCTTCAAACTATAAACCTAGAGACGACGACAAGAAGTTTATAACAGCGTTAAGACAATGGTCCATCCAGCACAAAATTGAAGGCAAGTTCTTGCGTTCATGTTAATCTGTACATTCAAAACACATCTTTAGAGTTTTCAGATTGCTAGAATGAACTATCTTATCGTTTTAGGCTGTTGTTTAGTTTTCTGGTAAAAAAACTCTTGTCCCTCACAAGTTGGAATCCCTTATTAGCTGACTCGTAGATGTAAATTGTTTGCAATTTTCTGTTTAGCAGAGCGAAACATTTTGCACAGTGTAGCTTGAACTTGAGCACATAACTTTTTTTTTTTTGGGGGGGGGGGGGGGTGATTTTGTATGTGTAATATATAGGCTTGAATGAGTCCTTGTCACTGAGAGAAATCAAGGAAGGCGAACACATCAATCTGCTTTGCAAGGTAATTCAGAATTATGCAGAACCGACTTATAATCAATTAAAGGACTTGGAGATTGTTATTCGCTTTTGTATGAAGTAGTGGTGATACCATGTCCTTTTTGTGCCCCCCATTGCTAGATTTTGCATGTTTGTAAGGTCAAGGAGGATGAGTGGATGCTTTTTGTTTGGGATGGAACAGACACACCACCTGCTTCTGTTGAGACCAAGTTAGTGCATCTGCTTTCCTGTACATCATTAGTGTTTGATCGACCTTTTGGTTCAATAGTCTCTCTCTCTCTCTCTCTCTCTCTCTCTCTCTCTCTCTCTCTATATATATATATATATATATATATATATATATATATGTGTGTGTGTGTGTGTGTGTGTGTGTGTGTGTGTGTGTGTGTGTGTGTGTGTGTGTGTTGTGTGTGTGTGTGTGCGCGTGCGTGCGATATACATTCTGCCTGGTAGATAACTCAAGGCTCCTTATTATTAATTATGAGAGCTATCCCCTTTATGTATGTGGACATATTATATATGGGATCAGCACACAACATTATGATTTTACTGTTTATTTTGGTCTTCACGTTTAACATGGTCTTAGTTATTAGCGAATATGCCTTCACATCAAATGTAAGTCGTAATGCTTTACTTTACATGTATAGTTTAAATGAGGAACCCCTGTTTCCATTGCTTACTTTTATTTTTATTTTTGTGAAGGAACAGAAAGTATTGTATGTTTGCTTCCTTGTTCTTTTGGGAGAATATCTTGGAAATCCGGCGTAAAACTTTGCCACTTTGTTATTTGCATGAGTTATGGTGTTAACTAATTTTAGACAATTAAACTACACTATAATCTTCATGCCACCGACCCCAACATAGTTGGGATTAAGGTGCTGTTGATGATGATGATGATGGAGGAAAAATGAAACTTATATCTGTATATTTTTGGAAGAATCAATAGATAAAAAGTGGGAGAAAAAATGATACCAAGCATAGCGTTCTTACAACAACGATTTTTTTTTTTAGTTTGCTTTCATTCCTCCTCACTTGTATTAGTTACTAAACTGGACCTTATTTCATGATACAAAATCACATATACAGTGGTGACTGATTAAAACCTTGTTATTTATCCTGGTCTGCATGTCTTGCTATTTACTATCGGTAGTGTTTAATAGATTCAGGGGTTTGAACATTACGAATAGAAGAACTTGTAATAATGTAGAAAATAGAAATAAAAACTCTCAGGATAAACTCCTGCCCAGCAGTATGCCGTAATCAGTGTTTTAAATAGCGCACTATAGCTAGATTCGTAGCGCGCTACAACTGTCAACGCGTCGTAGCGCAGCTCGGGTAGCCTTTTGCATAAATAACGTGCGCTATTTGCTCATATCGCATGCTATTTAGGCTATAGCATACGCTATTACGCTATTTGGTCAAAAACTTGCTCTATTTGTGCAAAAGATTGAGAAGGCCTGATAACATAGATTTTCAGACAAATAGTCTTTTACTAATTTGCTCAAACGAATATAGTCAATTTTCACATTGATCGGGTGAAACAAAGAAAGCATCCACTTGCGAAAGAAAATGGGAATGAAATCCTAGGAGAAGGCTTGCACACGCGTAGGAGGTTTGTGACAGAGAGGAGAGCTGCATTTTTGGTGCGCATCTGAACTCAGAGCTGCACTCTCTTGGTGTTACACAATAATTTACTAGTATACGTATATTTTTATTTTTTTATGGTCAGTTATTTCGTTGATTTACTAATATACGTATAAGTAGGGAGTCGAGTTTGGCTGAATGATGGCTGCTAACAACATGTCCCATGCTAGGCGCTCTATCTCATCTTTCTGCGCATGTCCGCACCGGTAAGTCCGGACCAATACTGGAGCAGCCTCCGGATTCATAGCCGCGATCGCCGCCAGCAACTCGGCCAACCGGGCGTCATCCCTCGGATGTGCACCTATTCCTCCGTTACGACACTAAGTGCCGCCTCCATCTCTGCGTTTATGGAATCTGATCTCGTCATCATCCCGTCTCAATTCCCACAGGCGGCGCCAAATTGTTACGACGGGATCCAAGGAACGGAAAACTCAAGAACAAATAAATAATTCTGAAAAATAATCGACAAGATAACGTCTTGGCCCAAGCCAAAGCTCAAATAATGTTAATTTTATGATCATCCTTACCCTAATAACATTAATATATAGATACCCTACGTCTCCTTATTAGGAAAGAGATCTATTCTAATCATAACTCGAACCAAGAAATAATTACAATAATGGTAATACTTAAATAGATAACTAATGATTATTCCTCAGACTACTTGACCCGCGGACATCTGGAATAAACCCGCAAGGGTTCTGCTCGGTCTCCTGCCGCTGCTCGGTCTCGACTCGGGTGGGCTCGGTCATCTCCTGCTCGGTCTCTTGTCGTTGTTCGGTCTCGAGTCCGGTCACCTTCTGCTGCTTGGTCCTGGTTCGGATCGGCTCGGTCCAGGTTCGGGTCGCCCAGTCGCCCTGCTCCCAACAAATGTTATAAGTGATAACAGTTATCCTTTGTCAAGGCTCCATTCTCTGATTAGTTTTTGATTTCTTTTATTTTTAGTAATCATAAATAATTGTTTATTATAATATTAGAAGGTTAGATTCAGTTCATCCTAGTGTAGTTGATTACTTACAATTGTTGGATGGAACCGTTTGTTCTATCTTGACTCTCTTTGACTTAATTCATTGCATGTTAAGAGCTAAGTTAAGGAAATGAATCAACTGTTTTCTGGTTTGGAGTTAATTGTTGTTGCTGTGGGACATGGGAAGTACAGGTGGCCACAAGGATAAATTATGATCGTAGATCATGTTGGCATAGTGTTGGCTATTAAATTAGTTTTGCATTAAGACCAGTGTTTTAAATAGCGCATCGTTGATGTGTAGCGTTTTTGTCTTGATAGCGCGTAGCGCAAATAGCGTAGCGTATAGCGTAGGTTCAGCGTTCCTACTATTTTATATAAAAAAATAAAATATATCTATATAATATATAATTCTTTATCATAAGTTAATATAAATCAAGTTAAAATTATAACTAGTAACACTTAAAATAAGAATATATGAAAATAAATGTATAAATATCATATTTACAATCCACCGTTTTTTTAATGAACTCATCAACAAGTTTTCCTATATCGGTTATTTATCATTGGTTATTTGTCATTATCTTTGACACTACATATATCTAAGAATTATTAAACAAACTATATTTTGTAATAAATTTAATAGAACTTTATAGTTTATATAGATATAAAAGTAATAAAATAATAATTAAAAAATATTTGTAATTAAAATAAAAATATATAATTAAAATAAAAAATATGATAAAAATCAAATTTTCTCAAATAGTCCACGCTATTTACGCTATAGCTCAAATAGCCTACGTTGTTTGCGCTATTTGGATAAAAGCGTGTCACGTCATCAAAAATCCTACGTTATTTCTCCAAAACGCTATTTTGGATGCGCTACGTAGCGCTACAGTCAATTTTTGCGCTATAGCGCGCTATAGCCTACGCTACGAAACGCTATTTAAAACAGTGATTAAGACAATGGTATCTTAAGTTCATTAGTTTTGCATTAAGACAATGGTATCTTAAGTTGACTAATTTGGTATCTTTACAAGATAACCCAACGATAAGAAACTTGTTAATTTACACATGGTCATTCCATTTGGTATTTTCGCTTCAGTACAATGTCCAATTGGGATCCAATTAGTTAGCATTGTAGGCCAAAAACTGATATGATTCATATTCTCTCAATTGGCCAAAAAGGGAATTGTTTTCGCCTTGTAGGATAGGAATATTAGAACCTACTCTTCACTAACAGCAGCGTAAAAGTGAGCAAATCTTAGTAATATAAGTTCCATTGGCTGACCCCCATATGCATCCTAGTGGAGGTCCTTTATATCACAAAGCACATAATTTCAGGTAATATTTTCCCTCCCTTTGAAACAGAAGACCTCTATTAGTGAGTTTACTCCCTTACAGTCGTCTCTCTCTCTCTCTCTCTCTCTCTCTCTCTCTCTCTCTATATATATATATATATATATATATATATATATATATATATATATATATATAAACACACACACACACACACACACACACACACACACACACATATATACAAACACACACACACATATATATATATATATTATCTATGCATATCATACATGTTTTTATAGAATTTTACCGAACTAAAAGATATCTTGTAATTAGTTTATTGTAAGAGTCATCACATAACTACTTCAACCAAGCTGCTTAACATTAGGTCTGATGATGGATGACCTCATGGGGTTCATTTTAGTAATCTTTTTTATCCTTGTCTCACTATAACTAATCAAACATTTTAAGTGGCTATGTAGAGCGGGCTTAAGTTTGTTTTATGTGGAAGATTCATAGTAGCCAAATTTTATTTCGATGTGCTTTCACGCAATGGCTTGAAGCCTTGAACATAAGGAAAACAAACCAAAAACCTCCGTCACAGTTCTGTTTCTCAGTTTATGGCTTGTAATCATGGTTTGTTTTTATGGCGGCATTGTGATTCGTAAAGATAATTTTACAGATTTCTTTGATTTTGCTAGATTAGTAACAGCAAACTGGTGCTTTTTGCCGGAAATTGTTCAAGTTACTTCACGCTTTACGGGAAAATTATGGCTACTGCGCGCTACGGGGCCGAAGCGCGACGTAGCGCGGCCTAAATAGCGTTTTGCACAAATAGCGTTCGCTTTTTGCTCATGTAGCGCGCTATTTACGCTATAGCGTACGCTATTGCGCTATTTAGGCAAAAACTTGCACTATTTGTGCATAAAACTGTGAATGCCTGATAACATAATTAAGAATAAGTAGTCTTTTAATAATCCACTCAAACAAAATAGTTTATTTTCACATTGATCGGCTTTAGAAATGAAAACATCCACATGCCATAAAAATGGAATGAAGGTTTGAGACTGAGATGGTTTGAGACTGAGATGTGCGATTTTTGGTGAGTCTCTGAAGCTGCGCCTCTCTTGGTATTGCACATAATTTACTAGTGTAAGTATATTTTTATTTCTTTATGGTTTTATGATTAATTATCTCGTTGATTTATCAATATAAGTATATTTTTATTTTTTAAAAATTGATAATTTACATGCTCGAATAGCTTACTCTATGCGGTCAAAAATACGACTAATTATTTTTAGAATCAACTGCTCCGATACCACTTATTGGCCACTAAGTATACGGAATACAGCTTGAAAATATTTTAGCAACAAGCTGTACTAATTCAGATTAGAGTGTGTAGCGGAAGTCTTGAAACAGTGAGTTGCTGTAAATACAGCAACTAGGCTAATCTCCTGTTTGCTTGGTGCCTACAGGGTTTTTGGAGTATACTTAAACAAATCACAATAATGAAAGCAGTAAATGCACAAGGTAATTAACATAATAATTAAAGTGGCTAGAGGTAAACCCCTTTACGTCCACTGGTCCTCCACATAGGAGTAAAATGTTTTATTATAAACATTGCGTGCACAACTACGTGTCTATAATCAAACCTATCCTCGTATCGTTCACACAGATTGATACAAAGACAGTAGCTTTCAACCGTTCACACAGATTGGTCAAAGCTAACTCTTGACTTTGCTATGCTACGACGGAACAAAAACGCTACACATGTAAAAAGCGCTATTTAAAACACTGAAAATTATACATCACCCACAAGAAGGATGAGACTTGTGGTCTGATTGCATTGGCTTTTATAGTTATTTGGTAGCAGAGAACATGGTTAAGTTTGTCCTCTAGTGGCTGTTGCTATAATGGTATCCAATTTAGGACTCTTATTAATTATCAAATATTTTTGGTTGTTTACACTGTTTCTTCTATATCTGTTTCCCAAATTATCTGGCCACATGAACTTTTACATATTAAGAACCTAATTTCTATCTATAATCTTGTGTTCTTGGTGATCTGCTATTTCAGACTAGAAGATGAGGTGGAAAATCCACTTCTTTTACAGTTGGAAACTTCTCCTTTGTCAAGAGACACTTTATGTACCTTTCCATCTGTTGGAACAGTCTTGAGGATGATTGTCGGTCAAGGCAATGGGAAGTTGGGCATTAATTATTTAAAAACAAATAGATGGGTGAAATTTGTCAATGTAAAATGTGAAGTTCGTGCGGCATTGCGATGTGCTGTGTTCATGCCCTCCTCTAAGCTTTGCTATTTGCCTGACGATGACGGTATTGTAATAGAACGCCTAAGGTCATTGTTAAGTTGATCCATTTCGTTCTATAAATATGTAGGGCATGTTGGTTTTCCTGTGAAAATTTAAGTGTTTTTGCGTTTAATCTGTGTAGAATGAGAGTATATTTGGTTTGATATGATTTTTATAATAATGTTGTTCCACGGAATGATATAATATAAACGACAATGTGTTAACATGATATGTATGTGGTGAGTTTCACTGAATGATGTTTGGCAATAATAATATGTAAATTCGATGAAATAGGTGCTCATTTCCAAGCCTTAGTTTGATGTGATAATTTATCACGATGAGTTGTAGGTGGTGGGTCGTACTGCTGTTTTAAAATAACAATATATTAGTTTCATGAAAGTGGTAATGTTGGGTGTTTTACTTTCAATTTTTAGTTTTTACATTAGAGATGATAATCTGCTAGGATAATTCTGTAGGTAATCGATCTCATTGTAATTATGTTTGTGACTGGTAATATGTTGGGTAGACATATGTTGTAGTGATGGATTCCAATGGTGAAATATAGAGGATTGAGAATGTTAAAATATGGTTGTGAAGTGCTTTTATTTTCTTATTTATTATTATTAATTTTTTTTTTTTTTTGGTGAGGGTGGGGGTATAGAAGATAATATGGGCCGTTCTGAATGAAATTGATGAAACAAATATGATGTCTCCTTGTCAAGAAGTGGAAAAAAAATTGGAAAATCTCCTATTTAGAACTTATCCAAACATGGCTGTGATAAGATGGCTTTCTGCTGATACTTTATTCCAGTTGTATGACCAGCAAAAAATGTAAACTGACATCTTCATCTGATAATTTACCAATAACAACTGATTCAGATTTTATGAATAGGAAAACATCTATGAGATCTTGGTCGTTGTTAACATTAATCAATGATCAATGTGCTTCAGGTCTTATAATGAGCGCATCTCATCTAAGTGGGGCAGAATACCCTTCACAAGTTTCCCTTGGCCATCTCACATAACAGGTTTCACGTTCATAGAGATTGGATGCTTTGTATTTGAGTTCTCTTTGATAACACATTGCTTACTATGCTTTTGTTTGTTGAATTTCAGAGACCGGGCACCCTGATGTGCCCTTTGTAACTTTGATGAATGTCCTCACCCATCCAGAGGTAAGTTATCTCTTTCTATCTCTCCATTTATCAGTTATACAGACAGTAGAACTTTATCTCTCTCTCTCTCTCTCTCTCTCTCTCTCTATATATATATATATATATATATATATATATCATCACTTTAATTGAAAATGTTCCGTGTTCCTTGAAATGTTGCATGTGGAGTACACCTCTTTACTAGACATTGAAAGATATAAGCTCTTGAATCTGGCCTTTCTAGGTGTAATCCCTTTTCTCCTTTTCCGGCTATTATCCCGAATGTTTTTATCGGAATATCTTTACTTAATGCACTTTTGGCTATGAGTCATGTTTCATGGTGTACGTGATGATTTTGCAATATCAATCACGTAATGTGAAATGAATATAGCAATTATCTCGACTCATCACCGTCTCATGATATTTTCCATGTAACTAGAAAACCTATGATGTTGATGGTTTTGGAATTTCATCTCATTTCTCCTTTATATGAGGTTGCGAGAGGAAGGGCATCCGGCATAAAATTTTGCCACCTTGTTTTTTTTTGCATGAATTATAGTGTTAACTAATTTTAAACATTTAATTGACATTATAATCTTCATGCCACCGGCCCTAACATAGTTGGAATCAAGTTGCAGTTGATGATGATGAATACACTTCTGGCTATACTTCTGACCTCTCTAAAAGAATATTTAAAGTTGTGCCTGATTGGTTATTTGGAACTGCAAGTGAATTTTACTTGTTGTTCTCTGAGAATGAAAATCCCCTGAATGTCGTCTGCATTGTTAAAAATTCAACTATATTTGTCAAATCGTCAAAAATGAGAGATGATATCGGGTTGCCTGTATGTAACAAAAACTGTCTTTAATCATGAGTTGCAGATAACTTGATGTCATCACTTCCAATTGACGAGCCTGTGTGTTGCAGGTGACATATAAATTTCGGTGTGTTGTTCGGGTTGTTGCAATATTCCCATGGAGGGCTGTTGACTTTCGGTCTCCTAACGGTACTTACAGAGTGAGGTTGACCCTGGAGGATCCCACTGCAAGAATCCATGCTTTTCTTTATGCAGAGGATGGGGTAAAGACTTTTTATGTGTTATTATCTTGAGATAATTACAGAAGCTATCCCTGAGGTTTTGGGTATCTAAAACAAAAAAAAATTTCAACATCACAAAATAGCATTGATGTTCGATTTCTGCTTTAGAATTTAGAGAAGTGGAATAATTTAATGAATGAAGGGCGGATTTTGAAATGTTCTTTTTTCTTATTAAATTAAACCTCGAGTTCTTTTTATCTTTTTAAACAAAAAAATTTCTGTGGATATTTTTGTCAATTCTCCAACAGGGGTGTTTTTGTAAATGTCCCTGTTTTTTTTTTTCTTTTTCCTTTCTTATTTTGGAACTTTTATTTCTTACATTGCTCAAAAAATACCGTTTGAAATATCTTTGACATGCCGAACCATGTATATGTTCTAACGCTTCATGCGTTATTTTGGTACTTGCACAGACGAAATTTTTTGGAGACTTTGATTCTGTTGATGTGCTGACGAGGAAGAGGAACATGTTGCTTGGGGTTGCTGATGAAGACAAGGCGGGTACAGTTAATGTTCCAAGAAATCCACCATGGATACAGTGTTGCTTGAAATCTTATTATGTAGACAAAAGTGATGTTTGGGGGAGTAGGAATTATCGGATATTTGGCACTACATTTGCTGGCTGATCGCACGTCTTGCAGACGGGTCGATAGACACTTTAGAATGTACCGAACCGTATGAAAATTTATCTTTACATGCCTCTACTAAGTTATGTTGAATGGTTAGTGAACTATTTGATGAAGAAAAAAAAGATCAAATTTTGTAAGGGATAAAAATTTCTATTGGTAGGATTTTCAGTTTTTTTTTTCTTTTAAGGTTTTTCTAAGTTTTTCATTTTTTTTTTTAGTTTTTAGGATTCAGTTTCAGTTATTTAAAGTTCATATTTTGGGATTTTAGTTTTTAGGGCTTCTATTTTTGATATTTTTTATTTTAAGAAATTTAGGTTTAGCGGATCCCTGTCACGATGCGATCAACTCAAAAGAAAGTTTCTTCAATTTTCACCGATATCAACCTTAATTCTTCGTTTTTTTATACTTTGCAATATTTTCATTCTAATTAACTCTAATTCTGGGTATTTATGATGTTTTTCTGCACTAGGAAATGGATTAAGGCGTTCTATCTATTTGGCTTTATGCTACACTCGATTTTAAATATTCTTAGATATGCCTGTTTGTTATTTCTATTTCTTGCTTAATATGTCTCTGATTATGAATGTACAACTAAAAAATTATGGTCGAGTTTTAGAAGAAACCAATATCTTCACCCATGCGTTGCACCGACACAATCAAAAGAACTCATAACTTACACCCAAAAAAAAAAAAAAACTCAGTAACTTTAAGCAAATCACGATGATCCATTCGACAATAATAACTACCTTTGTTCTCTTAATTCATTATTTACACCAACAATATATAGAGAGGGAAGAAAATCTGAACCACACATCAAATACCTGCAAGTATTTACCATTACACACATGATGACATATTTAGTAAAACATTCAAATAATATAAATTAAATGTCAAGTTGCAGCGTGCTATATATTTAAAGCATCAGTGTGAACCAACATTTCTAGTAGTGCTACCAACATTTCTAGTAGTGCTACCAACATTTGACGACTGCTGTCTTCACATGTGACACTCATTGAATTTCTATTCATCATCCTAGACACTAAGAAATATAATTGACCATGAGTAAATGGAGGCTTCACCATGTAAACTCCAATATTTTCAACAATGTTTGCCCCCAACTCTTGTTAGTGGTTGTTGACGTCTGATTTGGTCAACGTCACGTGTGCTGATCTGGATGAATGGATCGAAGCCACGTAGAAAATAATAAATAAGATGGAAGATATTTGATCACTAAATTTTATTAATGACCTTTTGATAGCATAGAGCCGAGCAGAATAATGTGTGCCGGTCTATCCAGTTTGCTTGTTAATTACAAGTCTTTCTTTCTCTCGTTTTATCTCTCTTTCTCTCTCTATGTCTTTTTTTTTCTCTCTTTTCCCAAAAGTCCGTTTTTTGTACATTCTCCTGGCATATATATAGGCGATGTCAGCCATTCGTGAGATGACAGCATGAAGATTGAGGTGAACATGCTGATGACATTTGTCACAATGAAGCTGACTTCTTCGACATGTGTCACCTTCTTAAGTGTGCTTTGGGAAGGGACATGACAACTCTCTTTCACTGTCCTGTCTGCCTGTTCTTCGGGCTTTTGGCGATACTTATCTATTACGACCGACAATGGGGTCGGCCCTCGAGCTTCCCGCTACTCTGGTCGGCCTTATTCATGATTATGGTTCGGAGCGTATTCATATAAGTGCGCTCGGTCCTTCAGTCCGATTAGGTCGGCTCTAATGTCTTTGCCCGGTCCGGTTTTTTGTGAGTCCGAGAGACGATCGGGTCTATGACCGGTTCGGCTCCAGGATCTGCTCGGCCGTTCGGCTGCCTGGAGCGCTTAGATGGATGCCAAGGTGGATCGACTACCAACAAGGGCCCCCGAGTCCAGGGTCGTGCCGGGTTGGCCGGTGCTGGAATCGTTTCAGATTGAGGTCGATCCGATTTGGGGGTGGATAAGATCTCTTGAAGGGACATATCTTTGAGAGTCGCGTCGATTTGACTTCGGGATCTCCAAGAGTCATAGTGAGGGGGACGCGTGGCGGGACGTAATTCGTCGTGGTGTCTCACGCGTCTTTGATCTTCGTGATGATTATGAATCGCCGCTTCGTGTGTATTCGTATTTAATGCCCCTGTTTCATCTTATAAATATAGGGAGCCTTCTTCCCTATTGCTTCCTTCGCCATTTTTACGTGTTGTTGCGGAGAAAGATCTTTTCCGGCAATTTTTTTTTCTTCTCCGATTTCACAGACTTTCCCGGTAAGCTTGCTTTTCCTCCTCTTTTTTTCTATTTTATGATGTCGGAGCGGAGGGATACGGCGGAGGAGTTGATTGTGTCTTCGGACCGCACGGGGGTGGCGGATCTGTCGATAGGTGATGCTCCCGTTGACTGGAGCGATGAGGATGGCGGCGAGGTCGCAAGATCGCCGGATTCTGGAGATGCAGATTCTGGAGACGTGGAGGTGGCGACGCCGTTGACGGCGGTTGGCGAGACTTGGGCCTGGGTTCGGCCTCGGCCGTCTCCTTTTGTTGAGGCGGAATGGGATTCGGCCTACGCAGCACGGTCACCGATGGGCAGTTGGAGGCTTTGCGGGGGCGATTTAAGATACCCGCGGTGGTGCGGATGTTTGTTCCGGACCCAGAGGAGAGACCCCACACCCCTCCTGTCGGATGCACGGCGGTGTATTACCGCTCCCTGTTGTCCGGGCTGAGATTTCCTCTTCCGTTGGTACTCTCCCGGTGGTTGAGGCAGTGGGGCCTTTGTATTGCCCAAATTCATCCGAATTCTTGGGCTCGGATGGTGGCTCTTTTGATTCTTTTTAGTCAGCATGGATGGACCGAGCCTAGTTTTGAAGAGATTAACAGTCTCTTCCTATGGAGGTCGGTCGGCCGATCTGTTACATTTGGTTTTACTTGTGACCGGCACGCGATGTATAAAGAATTGGTGGATGTGCTGGAGACCATACATAGTTGGAAAGAACAGTGGTTCTATGTAGGGGGGCCGTGGATGATCTCGGTTGATGAGTGGGAACCTGGCGTAATAGACGCCGAGCTTCGGGTCCCAGAACACTTCATTGCTAAAATGAGTAAGTGTCGTGTTCTTTATTGCTGTTCCTTTTTGGTCTAACGCTCATAATTTATTGTTTGTGCAGAACGTATCCCGGCTTCAGAGACCTCCTCCTTGTTCGACGACCGGGTTGAACAGCTCTTGGACCTTCCTGTTGATCGGAGGAAGTCATACCTTCTGGTTACTGAGGATAATCTTTGGGCCGCGGGACTTCGATCAACTAACCCGAGCAGAATGTCTTCGTCAGGTAGCTCCTTTTTATTTTTCTTCTTTTTTTCTTTTTTCTTTTTTTCTTTTCTTTTTTTTTTTTTAACATATCTTCCTTATCCAGTCCCTAGGGGCAGGAGTTCGTCGGGACGGAAAGAGACGCCTGCGCAGCGGGTGGCGAGGCTGGCTGCCGAGGCCGCCGAGCGTAGGGAGCGCGCGGGCAAGCGGAAGAGAGTGGAAGCCGGACCTGAAGATAGTGTGACCAGGGCCGAGGGTTTCCCCATTCCTGAGATTGCTGTGCCCGCCCCGAGCCCTGTACGGACGAGTCGTGCGAAGGGTAAGGAGCCCGCGATTGACTTGGAGGGCCACTATCTCCCGGTGAATAAGGACCGGGAAGAACCTTGTGCCCAGATGAAGGGGCGGCGACCGCGCTGGTTCCTTGATTACGTCTGGGCAGCCACCCCTACCGCCGAGATGCTCGACCGGGTCCCCCCATCGGTGGTTGAGTCCAGCCATGTCCCCATTTTGGGTTGGACACCGAAAATGGAGATGGTGACCAACGACATGGGTCCGGATGAGCAGATCCAATTTGGAAATGCTATTTTGGGCCGGGCGTTGTGCACCTATGTGAAGGCCGCTGGGGAGCTGATGGCCTTGGTTCAGAAATACAAAAAGGCAGAGGCCGATCTCAAGGCCTTACAGGAGGAGCACCATCTCTGCCCTTCGCTTATCAAGTCTTTGGAGGAGGAGATGGCTTCTCTGAAGGGTGAGATGGAGCTTCTGGAGAGCCGGGCCTTTGAGAATATGTGGAAAGGGAAGGCTGACGAGATGGCCACGGCGGCTGAGAAGGCGCAAAAACGGTGCCTGGATATCCGGGCCGAGTACGAGGCCCCTTTGCAAAGTGCTAAGGCCCAGCTTGAGCAATTGACCGAGCGGGTCCAGACTTGTGAATCTGCGGGTTATGCCAGGGGCCTTGCCGACGGGGCGGCTGCTTTTCAGAAGACACCCGAGTACGAGGAATTGATCAACCTTAACTATGTCTCCACTTGTTATGAGATATTGGATCTCATGAAGGAAGGGAAGACCGTTGAGGAGGTCCAGGCCTACGTAAAGTCTCAGGCGGCCGACCTGAAGGTTGAAACTCTCGGAGATGATGAGCCGAAGGCCGCCGAAGTTGTCGAAGATCCGGTGGTGATCCCGTCTGGCGAAGGTGAAGGACAGTCTTCTCAGGCGACTGATCAGGAGGACAAGGCCGAGTAGATTTTTTTTTTGTTTTATTCCATGTATGGCCCGCGTGCCGTTTTTCCTTGATTTCTTTTGTATTCTGATATGGAGCGGCTTATTTTGAATGAATGAAATCTTTTTATGGCCTTTGTTGCTTTTCTGTGTTTGGGCCCGGTTGGTCTGACCGCCGTCTTTTCTGTTCACCCTTTGTTGATTGTGTCGGACGGGCTGGTCTAGTGAGGTGCCGAGGCGAACTCGGACTTTTAGTGCCGGATGGGCCGGTCTTATGAGATACTGAGGCGAGCTCGGACTTTTAGTGCCGGGTGGACCGGTCTTTTGAGGTGCCGAGGCGAGCTCGGACTTTTAGTGCCGGATGGGCCGGTCTTATGAGATGCTGAGGCGAACTCGGACTTTTAGTGCCGGGTGGACCGGTCTTTTGAGGTGCCGAGGCGAACTCGGACTTTTAGTGCCGGGTGGACCGGTCTTTTGAGGTGCCGAGGCGAACTCGGACTTTTAGTGCCGGGTGGACCGGTCTTTTGAGGTGCCGAGGCGAACTCGGACTTTTAGTGCCGGGTGGACCGGTCTTTTGAGGTGCCGAGGCGAGCTCGGACTTTCAGTGCCAGGTGGACCGGTCTTTTGAGGTGCCGAGGCGAACTCGGACTTTTAGTGCCGGGTGGACCGGTCTTTTGAGGTGCCGAGGCGAACTCGAACTTTTAGTGCCGGGTGGACCGGTTTTTTGAGGTGCCGAGGCGAGCTCGGACTTTCAGTGCCGGGTGGACCGGTCTTTTGAGGTGCCGAGGCGAACTCGGACTTTTAGTGCCGGGTGGACCGGTCTTTTGAGGTGCCGAGGCGAACTCGGACTTTTAGTGCCGGGTGGACCGGTCTTTTGAGGTGCCGAGGCGAACTCGGACTTTTAGTGCCGGGTGGACCGGTCTTTTGAGGTGCCGAGGCGAACTCGGACTTTTAGTGCCGGGTGGACCGGTCTTTTGAGGTGCCGAGGCGAACTCGGACTTTTAGTGCCGGGTGGACCGGTTTTTTGAGGTGCCGAGGCGAGCTCGGACTTTCAGTGCCGGGTGGACCGGTCTTTTGAGGTGCCGAGGCGAGCTCGGACTTTTAGTGCCGGGTGGACCGGTCTTTTGAGGTGCCTAGGCGAACTCGGACTTTTAGTGCCGGGTGGACCGGTTTTTTGAGGTGCCGAGACGAGCTCGGTTTTATAGTGCCGGAGGAGCCGGTCATTCGAGGTGCCGAGACGAACTCGGTCTTATAGTGCCAGAGGAGCCGGTCATTCGAGGTGCCGAGACGAACTCGGTCTTATAGTGCCGGAGGAGCCGGTCATTCGAGGTGCCGAGACAAACTCGGTCTTATAGTGCCGGAGGAGCCGGTCATTCGAGGTGCCAAGACGAACTCGGTCTTATAGTGCCGGAGGATCCGGTCATTCGAGGTGCCGAGACGAGCTCGGTCTTATAGTGCCGGAGGAGTCGGTCATTCGAGGTGCCGAGACGAACTCGGTCTTATAGTGCCGGAGGAGCCGGTCATTTGAGGTGCCGAGACGAACTCGGTCTTATAGTGCCGGAGGAGCCGGTCATTCGAGGTGCCGAGACGAGCTCGGTCTTATAGTGCCGGAGGAGCCGGTCATTCGAGGTGCCGAGACGAACTCGGTCTTATAGTGCATTTGATTCAGAGATGAAATAGAGTTGAATTTTATTGATTATACCTTCATGGCACTCAACGAATGAATTAATCCTTGGTCATTCATATATTCTAGCTAGCAAACTCCGTTCTGATGGGCTTTGTTACTTCCGTACGGCCCTTGTTACTTGGATTCAGGAGGTCCCGGGTCGGGCCCCAACGCTCGTTTAATAATGAGGTCTTCGACCTGGAAGTTTTGATGATGAACCTCGGGTGCTTTGTAGAAGACGTTCCGCCTTTCTGCTTGGTTTTGTTTTTTGGGCGACGAGGTCCAGGTTCTTAGGGTCACATTGACCTTGTTCTTCGAAATGAATTCTCCGGTGGGCGTGTTCCAATCTCGACCGGGGTCATCGCCTCAGTGCCGGAGGCTACGAAGATATTTCTCAAGTGGCGGGCCGATGCATTGCCAAGTCTTCAGGGAGTTCTTCAGGCCGTGACCCTTTGCGCTTTTCGAGGCGGGCCTTGAGGTACTGTTTCATAATTGCATTAATCGCCTTGACTTATCCGTTGGATTGTGAATCGTGAGACATGGATAAACCGCTTCGTATATGGAGGTCGTCGCAGAACGCCTGAGATTCTTCTTCGCCATTGTGGTTATATCGGATATGACGGACTAAGGGGTCCTGAGTGATTTTCATATAAGATTGTTTACTTTTTGTTCGGTCATTCACGCAAAGTGGTTCGGCCCCTACCCGCTTTTTGCAAAATAACCGATCGCGACGAGTGGGTACTGTTCCCCCAACTTCCTCTTCTAGGTGGGGGGGGGGGGCCCGAACCGGGCCAAGGGATTTGACCAATCCGGGCTTTCTATTCCGCTTTATAGTTGGCGGCTGGTCGAGCAGAACAAACGCCAGACGGGGCCGGCGAGGGCCATCCCTGCACTTGTGTTCAGGGGGCTAGTATGAGTACATGGACCAGCCCTACCGGGGCGCATTCGGGCTCGGCGTCAGACGGGCCGGACGTCAGACCGCGTTTTCCGATCAAACGAGGGCGGTGCGAATTGCAACGAGATTCTCCTTGGGTCGGCCGTTGCAGGATTGTTGGTGACTCGGTCGGCCGGGCCCCTCTTTCCTTATAGAGATTATTCCTTTGCTCATTTCAGTTTAACATGTTCCATTTCCTGCCCTTCCTTCGTCATATCAAATTCCGTATTTCCCCGGTGGCGCCGCTGTTTGGGTGTTTATGCGAAAAACTCTTTGGGCTCCAATGATGGTTTGAGTCTTCTCGCCTGCATCCCAACAGATTATTCTCTCCGGATTACCAGGGTCTTTGCGAGGATCTGTCGGGAAGTCCGAAGGAGTTTTCGGATATTATGGTGTATGTTGATTGCAACTTTAATTTGAAGGATACGAGGACCCTTTGAGAATTTTTCTAGAACTTTGAGCTGCGCTCAATATCCTTCAAGTTATGACCTTTAAAAGGTCAGCCGAGTCGAGCAGGAACTCATGGTCACAATGGCTCCTGTGCTTTCAACTTCAAATTACGATGATTCCTATGCTTTCGACTCATAGTTACGATGATTCCTATGCTTTCATCTCACCATCCCTTGGTGGGGGTGGTTATTCCCGGATGAACGCAAGGTGTGCCAAAGTGCCCCGCCAACTGGAACGGATTTCCCTTTTTTGTGGCGGGCTGATTATAATTGGAATTTGTAGTCATAGCTTGAGCGACTCGCTCAAGCTCCCGGAGGTCCCCTCCTTCTAGCGCCATTCTGTTGACGTCTGATTTGGTCAACGTCACGTGTGCTGATCTGGACGAATAGAAAATAATAAACAAGATGGAAGATATTTGATCACTAAATTTTATTAATGACCTTTTGATAGCATAGAGCCGAGCAGAATAATGTGTGCCGGTCTATCCAGTTTGCTTGTTAATTACAAGTCTTTCTTTCTCTCGTTTTATCTCTCTTTCTCTCTCTATGTCTTTTTTTTCTCTCTTTTCCCAAAAGTCCGTTTTTTGTACATTCTCCTGGCATATATATAGGCGATGTCAGCCATTCGTGAGATGACAGCAGGAAGATTGAGGTGAACATGCTGATGACATTTGTCACAATGAAGGTGACTTCTTCGACATGTGTCACCTTCTTAAGTGTGCTTTGGGAAGGGACATGACAGCTCTCTTTCACTGTCCTGTCTGCCTGTTCTTCGGGCTTTTGACGATACTTATCTGTTACGACCGACAATGGGGTCGGCCCTCGAGCTTCCCGCTACTCTGGTCGGCCTTATTCATGATTATGGTTCGGAGCGTATTCATATAAGTGCCTTTCGGTCCTTCAGTCGGATTAAGGTCGGCTCTAATGTCTCTGCCCGGTCCGGTTTTTTGTGAGTCCGAGAGACGATCGGGTCTATGACCGGTTCGGCTCCAGGATCTGCTCGGCCGTTCGGCTGCCTGGAGCGCTTAGGTGGATGCCAAAGTGGATCGACTACCAACAGTGGTCACAAGCTCTTTCGGGTTGCGGCGAATGGGATCTGAACTGCTCGGTGGCCTACATTCGTCTGAAAGGACGATCAATAAAAATGGTCTTTGCTGAAAGATGAGTGCATCAACCAACTACTCCTTAAAATGCCTGGATCAACTAACTACTACAAAAACATTAGGCAAATGAAAGATTTTGCATTTTATACAGGGGCGGACCTATTCATGGGTATGGTGGTGCAAGTGTACCACCAAAATTTTATAGAAAAAGCCATCTATACCTATATGAATATCTATTTAATCCCCACTTTTAACACTTATGTATAGGTGTGTATAAATATCTATATGTGTTTGTTATTTGTATTTTTTATCTATCCAGTATTTGAAGTGGTTCAAGAGTTGAATCAATTCTATTATTTTCTTTTATCAAATTATATAGAATGTATACATTATATTCTGTTAGTGTCGAGTACCTCCTCTCGTAATTCTTCGGCATTACTGGAGGTGCTGTGTGAAATCCTAAACGTGTCCCTATATAAAATGCTTTAGTATACCATAATATATTTATCAAAATCTTAGTACTAAACAAATAAATAAATAAGGCATATAAGAGAGCATATAACAATCTATACTATATAAAACTTATCCCCCTTAATTTAATGTGGAAGGGGGATTTATGTCACTTATTCATGTTAAATGATTACATATGAAGAGACTATTTTAATTGTAACTTTTAATGTAAATAAATTAATTTAAATACAAAAGTTATGATAAACATCACAATGCAAATGCACCTTTAATACACAAGGTGATTAAAATGAACTTTTAAATGATAGTATAAATTACAAGATGGTTAAATTTTAGCTATGAAATCTTAGATACAATCGGTGCATCGCACGGGTTGAATAAACCAAAAACAATCCTGGAGCAACATACGGGTTAGTGAAGCCTCATTTCATATAACTAATTACATGGACTAAAATAAAAGGATAATAACAATAAAAAAATATATAAACTTCTCTAAAAGGCATTTAAATTCTGCCATCTGCTCATTCAACTGTCTGCCCCAACATTACGTACAAAACACGTAGATATTCAACCAAAGACCGTGCATCGCACGGGTTGGATAATGCCTCGTCATAAATAAAGCTCAATATTAAATTGAATAACTCTAATCAAATGAGCTACCATTTTAAGTTTGTTAATGTTCTGTATTAAATCGAACCTATGAGGATTCAAACTTGGGTCTATTAATAAACTTAATAATTAAATATATTTTTTAATCCAACCACAATACGAAATTTTAATCTGATATTTTTTATATTTTTTTTGGAAAAAATATTATTTGTAGCCCTAGAAAATTAGAGATCTTATATGGGGCACAAATCGCACCTCTTCAGTACCTCATCACCCCCCTAGTTGATGCACCAACTGGATCCGCCTATGATTTTATAGCCGTGCACTTTAATACAATGTATCACCAAGTTTAGATGAAAAATGAAGGACGTGAAAACCATGCTTAGCAGCATTATTTATGAAGTCAGAATAAGATACATAGATAGTAGAGCAATTACATTCACCATTTTCCATATGTATACATGAATGACTAAAAGTTGGGACACATATGAAATAAAGATAATCGCTTAAAAAAAAATTAAATAAGACTAATACTTAGGCTTCCTTTAAGCTCCGTTTGAAACATCAATTGCTGCTTTTCCGACATATTTTCTAAAAATTAATCACATATGTTCATCAATACAATATCAAAAATACATTAATATTAAAAGAGAGTCGAAAAAAAAATCTAAATAAACATATGTCATCTCCACATTATTTATTTTTTTAAAAATAAAAAACAAATGGACGTTTAGTTTGGGAGGGAAGTAAGAAGGTATATAATATCGACCAATTAAAAATTTTCTCTCATTTTATTCTTTTTATTTTTAACCTAATAGTTTAAGTAATTATAATTTTTTCGTATCAATTTTGTTTTTGATACAAAATATATCAAATTGGTTCTTACTTCGGGCTCTTTAATTTGACATCCATGTAGTATACATATAAAGTAATTTAAATATAATTATGATATATTTAGATGATTAAAATATTTTCATATAAAAATATAAGAATATTGAAGAAAATATATACCTTTAGTTTATTTTCATAGTTTTGTACTTTAACAATTATTTAATTTTTCAGAATTATTTTTTTCTGATTGTAAAATAGTAAAATAATTACATTAATGTCAAATCATATAAAAAAAATTATATTAGTAAGAAAATGGGTGGGATACTTTTAATAAAAGTTGATAATAATAAACATAATCTAAGTTATTAGTTATAAAATTAAATATGAAACTCATATTGTCCTATATGAAAAGATAAATCCATGTGTTTAATTAAATTATGGTTTTCCTATCATCTGCCCTTAGATCACATGATAAGAGTTTATAAATAAAAGTAAATTAAATAATAATTTATGTGTATGTGTGTATATTGACTTATATATATTTTATAATAATTTTATAATATTATTGAAAAATTTAATCACAAATTATTAATATAACAAAATATTTAACATTTTATGCCGTGCATCGCACGGGAGGACATTTAGTAGACAAAATAATAAGATAAACAAATAATACCAAAAGTAAGCCAAATACAATTTATATGGAAGTTGATATATATTGTAATAAATGAATTCCTAAAAATTACCAACTCGATTCAATGAGTTGTAACAAGCAAACCGATTCAAAAGATTACCAACTCCATGGGGTAGTTTCTGATTAGGTCAAGTCTCCGGGTTATTTTTCCATCTGCCCCCAAAAATTAATTAACACGGATAACTACTACATAAACTAAGTCTGTGATTTAACCTAATTGCAAAAGAAATTTGGTTCCGTTCTTCTGGGTTAAATTTTAGCACATTTCAATTTAGTTCAGTACAGTTCAATTCAATTCAGTTCAGTTGAATTCAATTCAACGTTAAAATCAAATTATTATTATTATTATTATTATTATTATTATTATTATTATTATTATTATTATTCATATCACATGTAAGAGTTATTATAATTGTTTGTTTTATTCTTCTTCTTCTTATTATTATTGTCTGTTGTAATATAAATAATAATTATTAAAAGCACGCACCGAATAAGACAGAATCCGATCGATTATAACACGATTGATTATTAGGAGTATTATTGATATTAATTAATATTATTATTAAAAATATTAATCTTATTGTTATTATAATTATAATTATTATTATTGTTGTTGTTGTTGTTTTTGCTGTTGTAATATAAAAAATATTAATTATTATCGTAAATATTGCTCTCTAATTTTATTTTTAATAATAATTATTAATATCAATATTATCAATAATATTTTATATAATTTTTAATATTATTAATAATTTAATTACCATTATTATTATCATTATTGATATGATTATTATCAATAGTATTATGAGTAATTTTATTATTATTATGGATCTCTCTTTTTTAGTACCAATGCATAAAACTAATAAGTTATATATCCTCATTCATAAAACTATAAATTTTTTTATACCAAAATGTGTTACAAGACATTATTACCCTTAAAGTCTATCACTAAAAGATAAAAACATAAAAAATAAAAAATTATTAAAAGCAAACAACAATAATCTAAACGGTCCCACAACTCAATATTTCTCTCTCTTGCAAAAAAACTCCCTCGTTGTATCTCTCGTAAAACCGAAAAACACTGTCGTGAAACTCTTTCGCCAGCCAGAAGATGTCGAACTCCGACTACGACAGAGAATCTGAAGACGCCAGAAGTTCCTCACACGCTAGTGACACTCCATCTGAAGAGGAATTCTTCAATGAGCCGTCGGTTAGTGTATTTTTATTCACACACGATCGTGCCACGACGGTTGTTCATCGTCTCACGATGGTGCTGAAGAAGATGACACCATCGTGTGCACGATGGTTTACACACAACGGTCGTCGATCGTGTGTGCCGTTGTGGGCAAGAATATCAAAGGCTTATGCCTTGCACACGGTGTCATGCACACGATCGATGCCCGTCGTGGGAGCCGTCGCGTTGCACACGATGGTCTTCACACGACGGGCATCGATCGTGTGCATGCCATCGTGTGCAAGCAGTGTCATTTTTTTTCGTTCTCTTAAGCATTCTATCATATTCTTATGATTTGTATGTCTATATTGCAGACTGATTGCGTATGGAAGAGACCTACATTGCGCTTTGTTACATGTCAAGTGAATCTTTACATACGGGAGGCGGTATTTAAAGAGATCATTGAGACACTAAGAAGTATGGGCCGCAATTCCGCAGGTGGTGATCGAGATATCGAGAGCTTGACTGAGGGGGTCCTGGGGCGTTTGATTAAAGCTAGGAGAAATGGGAGTACAAATACTGCTCTACATCACTTGATTGCCCGTCAGTTGGAGGGTGATCAAATCCCCCCGGATGAGTCGTGGTTCCAGGTTTGCGGGAGGACCATTCATTTTACGGCCCATAATTTTGCCATGATCACTGGACTGCATTTTGGAAACTTTACCTTCTATCCACAGGACGACCATCTCCTTCGGTCTGACGGTATTTTCCACAGAATACTCCATGGCAAAAATATTAAGGTTAGTATTTTGCGGAAGAGGTTTAATGCTCGATATTTTGGTAGAGAGATAAGAGATTATGTAAAGGTTTCCAATTTGCTTATATACTACTACTTTATCCTATGTCGTGATGACATGATGGCCGAGACATGGGCATGGGCATTAGTTGAGGATTTCGAGCAGTGGGATATGTTTCCTTGGGGTTGTTATGCCTTTGGGGTTTTATCTTACTACATAGGCAATGTTGCCATGAAGGAGGGACAGGTATCAGGATTATCACTTCTATGGTCCTGTTTGGGCTTTACAGATATGGTCGTATGAGATGATTCCTTCATTGGGAGAATTGTGTGGAATCCGAGATAAATCTGTCCAAGTCCCCCGGTGTTTAATGTGGACTACGAGGAAGATGTTCTGTGATTTCACTCATTTCTTCGACGATAAGGTACATAATGTATAAACGTATTTTCTCCTGACTTCACTCATCTCTTCAACGTTTGGTGATTGTCCATCTAATGGTATGCTTTAATGACTACTTTTGCAGCACAAAGTGCTTCACTCTTTACCGCATCTGGAGGAGGATGAGGATGAGTACTACTACCTGAGTTTTGAGAATGGCTCGCCATATGACGTTAAGTTCATAAAGCCTATAAGAATATCTGTGAAGAACAATGAGGATGAGTCTGCGCCGATGCCGAGAAAGAAAGTTATGGATAGGTTGAAGAAGGTTGATGGGAAATTGATTACATATGAGTCGGCACATAAAGTGTCTAAGCGACGCCGGCAGAGTACCCCACCAGTAGATGGTGCAGAGACATCGGACCGGGAGAGGCAGCCAGAGAGGGTGTGTTGTGTCCATGGACTTCCTTGTCCGGACCACACCCAGGACGCGAGCAGGGATGAGTACTTCGATCACCGTTTGAAGGCGATCTTGTACGATGAGTTTGAGATAGGATTTATTATTCGAGTTTCTCGAAAGGTTCTTTCTGGGATCGTGGATTTCTTTGGACCTACGCATAGACGTTCTAGGAGCCCAGTGCACTACTCAGCTGGGAGTCATGATATGTTTCCCGATAGGCCTCGTCATTCTGCATCTGTTAGCAGTGCCTAGTAGAGGATTCCTGACCCTCCACGTCACTCAGTCTGCATGCACCCCACATCACCATTCTCAAAGATCACCTAGTCATCATTCTCGGTGTCACTTAGTCACCATTCTCGTACACTTAGTCACCATTCTGAGGTCCAGCACAGTCACCATTCTGAGATCCAGCACAGTCATCATTCTCAGATTCATCATTCTTTTGAGCGGACTGAGCAGTCCCTTGAGCCGACTCTGCGGTTTCTAGATTATGAGCATCAGTATCAGCCATTTGACGCGCCGTTTCAGCAGTATGGGACGATGTTCGATTGGTTTCAGGATGAGCATCATTATAGTGCGATGTTTCAATGTGAAGGTAGTAGTCCTCAGCAGCAGCCTCAATTTCAGATCAAGCAGCCAGTTTTTGAGATCGAGCAGCCGGCTGTACAGGTCTCTGATCATTATAGTTGTGAGAGGGATGCTGTAATACCCAGTTGTAATTCAGTAATTATCATTCAGTATTTATCATTCAGTAATTGATACTCAGTAATTTTCACTCATTATTAATCATTTGTCACTCAGATTCAGTCATGGTATTCATCATTCAGAGTAATTGTATCGTGTATCAATCGTCATTCATCACTAATCTGATTGGAGTTTCGTGCCGTGTTTATCATCGTTGAATTTCGTTGTGGGCTGTGCGTGAGGAGTAGCGCACGCTACGTACTCTTTTTAGCGTACGCTAATTGAGTACAGGTAGCGCACGCTACCACTCAGTATTAGCGCACGCTAATGTTACAGTTGCTGCGCCCGAAGGTACCGGATCGCAGTGAGTTATTTGTAGCGCACGCTACGAGTGGTAAGTAGCGCGCGCTAGCGGGTTGTAGTAGCACACGCTAAATTTGTGGAGTAGCGCGCGCTAGGGACGGATCAGGTTAAGTCCAGTGGCTACTGGACTGCACTGGATTAATTCATAGCGCACGCTATGCGTGATATTTAGCGTACGCAATCGATGTTATAGCGCACGCTAATCGTTGGTTGTAGCGCACGCTATCGAGATCAGATCAGATGACAGAAGGTTTCTGGACTCCAGTACTGGGCATCAAATTATTCGTTAGCGCACGCTAACTATGAGTATTAGCGCACGCTAATGATATGGCCGTAGCGCACGCTACAAAAAGGTACGTAGCGCGCGCTACCGTGTTCGGACAAAGGTACTGGACTACCCAAATTACTCGTTAGCGCACGCTACGCACTAGGGGTAGCGCACGCTAACCTGGACTGGCTATAAATTGGACAGTTTAGTCAGATTTCGTCATTTGTCATCTATTCTCTTTCTCTCGTCGGTTCTAGGCGATTTGGGCGATTTAGAGAGTATTCTTCAAGGCGTAATCATCAATCATCATCTTCAAGTCTTTGAGTTGGATTAATCATCACTTCATCATCTCCTTAACATCGAATCAAAGGTATTAAATTCTTGGATCTAGAATTTCGGATTTTTGGGTTTTCCTTCCGATTTCTTCGTGTAAGCTTGGATTATCATTGGAATATGTTAGATATGGATTATCTACCTTGGATAAATATATTCCTACAGATTTAATGGTTATTTTCGGAATTATTTCAAGAACCCTTGGGGTTGACTTCGGTTGATTGGGGATTTTCCGATTGTTGTTGTTGTTAACGTGAATTATGGATTCCTAATGGATTATTGATATCATTGAAGTGTTTTGTTAGTTCGAAATACTCAATTTGGTGTTGGTTTCGACATATTCGGGATTGGATATTTCCGAAGTTGTGTGGTTGGTTATGTATTCGTCGGAATGCCCTATGAGTTTGATTATCGTTGTTTCGACCTTTGGGTTAGTCGTGTTTTGTTGCTTGGTACGTGTATTGAACGATTGTTGGTAATTATTGTTATTCAAGGTTGTTCGAGCGACCGGTATCTTGGTTAGGACGTTGTTCGTGGACGGACATTCTTCATCGGTATTGTGTAAGTTAATTCTTACTCGGTTAAAAGGATACTCATTCCTTTTGTTGTTGATTGCTCATAATCATAATTCATTCATCATAATATTAATCATTTTGAGACTTGTAATTGTCGAATAATCATTTCATTCACGAGGAACGACGGTTCCAAATCATTTCATTGGGTTATCAATCACGTCACTATTACTTTCATATCGGTGAGTCATCTTGGCCTTGTCTAATTATTATTCATTGATATTCATCATGGTCATTCTCGTTCATGTGACCTTCCGGGTTCATATTGCGTGGCCGGGTGTGGCTGTGTGGAATTTTTAGTCGGGCACACGATGGTCATGTATTGGGTTCACCGATACATCGGACCGTGCACACGGTAACGCTTACCTCCGTGAGACTAATTAGGTACAAGGACGGGTGTGTCCGGTCATTCGTCTTGTACACTTGCACAGAATATTACGGGCATACTATGATACTCCTCTTCAGCGTAACTCATAATTAAGAATATTTCATAACTTCAGTTAATTCATGATTGTGTAATTTCAACTCTTGAGGATTGTTGTTACGTAATCGACCCGTTGGGGATTTTGTTTTCAGGTCACGGCAAGGCAAAGGCACGGGAAGAGCATGTTGACGGCGACGAGTCCCAGTGATACTAGTAGGGGGCCCCAGTCATTCCGTTTGTTCAGTCATCTTCAGTCATTTTAGTTATTCCGTCATTTGTATTTTCCGCTGCAAATTCTGTTTGAGATGTTTATTTATTCAGGGTGGTGTAATATACTAGTATTCGGTATTGTCCTGGTGTGTTGTACTTAAACTCCTCATCGGAGTACTTGGTAATATAATGTGGTTCGGTACTACAATTATATTATTTAATTCATCATTTTCATTGCCTGGTGGGTCCCAATCGGGGATTCACGGCACTGTAATATCCGCCTGGTTTGGGGTGTTATAGATGCTGAGGGTGATGAAGTTGGTGAGAGTGCCGGGACGCAGCAGTTGGGTGAGCGTAGTCTTCCACCACGAGTGAGTCGACCATTTGCTGCTCTTCGGGAGCCTTTTGTGGTGGCGCCTCCAAGAGATAGCGAGGCTCTGAAGAAGTTGTACCTACAGTTTAGGAGGGAGCAGCCACGTGATGCTATTGTCCGGTGTTTGGAGACTGGCATGCTCTCACCCAGGCGTTATTTGACCGGATAGAGTCTAGCCGTGAAGACTTTGACGCCGAGGTGATAGATTGTTATGTGCTTGCGACTCGAGCGAGGCCTCCGAGGGGAGTCCGTAGTGTTGGTGTTGGTAGAGTTGGCACTGTATTTGCCATCTCCCAATTTTACGTAAGTTCTATAACTTACTCGCTTGTATATCATTGGTGTGATGTGGATTTTTTTTATTTTTTAGTTTGGCTTTTTGTAGTTAGTTATGGCCAACGAGTTTGCAAGACTCCATCCGGATGATCCACTTGGTATAAGGTGACAGGGAAGCCGGTTTACAAGGATTGGAAAATTCCTAAATGCATCGAGGACTACATGACATGTCTTGATACACAAAATGCGGTTCCATGGTCAAATTGCGACGAAGTAAGTTTGAAATTTATATTTATAAATGATTCGCTATGTTTGATGTGATGATCTTATATGATTACATATTTTGTTTCAACAGATCATTGCCATTTGTTGTCTCGACCAGAGCTACTGGGTGACTATCAAGATTAACATCATAACATAGACCGTGGAGTTGTACGATTCCTTGTCACACCAACACCGAGATGGTCGATACCGATTCAACCAACTGCGACCAATTACTCGTCTGATGCCTCATGTGCTAGCTCAATCCGGGTACTGGCTGAACAACCAATCGAAGAAGAAGTATGACATGGAGATGAGTTTCAAAATTATGTCACAAGAACTATAGTTCATACAAAATGACAATCACATTTGTGGCCCCTTCGCGTGCATGTACTTGGATCGACTCATCTCTGCAAACCCAGCAGGAAGGCACCAAATCAAGGAACTTAATGAGAAATATATTAAGAAATATCGATATGGTTTAGTTGCTAAAATCTTTATGTTGTCGTTAGACATGTAAAATGGTTTATGGTGTGTTGTCTTGTGTTGTGGCAAGATTAATGTGTCGTGTTGTTAAATCTTTATGTTGTCGTTAGACAGTTTTGGCAAGATTAATGTGTTGTGATGTTAAATCACACGTAAAATGGTTTATGGTGCAGTTGGTAAATCCAGGCCAGCTCTGTGTTGCACACGATAGCTGCACACGATCGTGGCCATCGTGGGTTACGATCGTGTGCAACCTGCCCACGGTCATGGGTTGCTGCTGTCGTGTGCCCACGATGGCTTCCATGACCATGTGCACACGACCGTGTGTCCCATCGTGGGCACGGCTGTGTGCACCATCGTATGCACATGAACTTTTGGTATTTTTGCCAATTTGATTTATTGTGTTATCTAGAAGGATATTTTGTGATTCTAAAATTGCTTGTTCAAACATTAATTACTATATGACTTCTTATACAAACTCGTATTTGTCATTTCGTGTAATTCATTAGTATATGAGATATTTCATACAGATGATGAACTTATCCTTACGAATTAATACATTGAGAGCATATAGACTACACATGATATGCAATATATTATGTTAATTCAATCAGTAACTTTTTAACTAAGTGTATCGTTAACAAATACTTGTTAATATATAAGTAACAACAAGTAAATTGACGAGTAATTTGAGAAATTAGTGAAAATTATTGATGTTCTTGTGCACACGACCGTGTGTCCCATCGTGGGCACGACTGTGTGCACCATCGTATGCACATGAATTTTTGGTATTTTTGCCAATTTGATTTATTGTGTTATCTAGAAGGATGTTTTGTGATTCTAAAATTGCTTGTTCAAACATTAATTACTATATAACTTCTTATACAAACTCGTATTTGTCAATTCGTGTAATTCATTTGTATCTGAGATATTTCATACAGATGATGAACTTATCCTTACGAACTAATACATTGAGAACATATACACTACACATGATATGCAATATATTATGTTAATTCTATCAGTAACTTATTAAATAAGTGTATCGTTAACAAATACTTGTTAATATATAAGTAACAACACATAAATTGACGAGTAATTTGAGAAATTAGTAAAAATTGTTGATGTTCTTGTGCACACGATCGTTTGTCCCACCGTGGGCATGACCGTGTGCACACGTGGATACAGTGCCAATTTGACACCGTAGACACCGTGACACCTGGTTGCCAACGTGGCACACGACCAGAGCACACGATCATGCCCATCGTGTGCCCCATCATGTGCACTACAAAGGGCAGCATCAAATTATTTTATTATAAAATTCCATCGTGGGTCCCCCCCTTTTTCGATATAAGCCCATCTTCCTGGACCGAGAGTGAAATACCTGAACCGTAGTCCCTCATTTTCACTATAAACCCTAATAAATTAAAATCAGTTAAAATCCATTAAAATCAAATACGCTAAATGAGCGGCTGATTACGAGAAAGCGATTTAGGAGGAATCGAAGTACCTCCACCAAAAAAAAGAAGGAGGATACCTCCTCCCAACCCACCATACAGAACTAGGCCGAGAGGAAGATACTCAATGCCCAGAGTAAGTTTTTTGATTTTTTTGTATGTGTAGTGTGTACTGCAAATTAATGTGTTTCATGAAACAGGGCCTATTTAAAAACACTGCGAGCACTCCAGTCATACTAGATGATGATGATGATGATTTAGAGATTTCTGAGAAGACAAGTAAAGAAGTTATTTTAGAAGAATAAGATCATGGAGATGATGATACAAGACTAAAGAAACAGCAACAGATGGGAGAAAATGGATCCAAGTGATTGTGGTTTTTAAGTTATTCTTAGATATTTTGGTGTGATGGTGATGAACTTTTGTTATGTAAAGTTATATGCTTTTGGTGTAAAATATTGCTCTTTAAAGTGAGCTACTTTGTTATGGTTAATGTTTGCCTTCATAATCACATTTCTTTGCTTTACATCACTGAACACTTAAATTTCAATCCAAAGATAAAGAAAATAGACACAAAATTATGCATTTCAACTAATAATAAGAATAATGGATCAATACATGATCTATCGAGGATCAAAATATCAGCACATGATTGTTGCTAGTAAGTCACAAAATATAAAAATACATAAGCAATTTAAGTTTCATGGTATCGACATCCCCTTATGTCATGGTCATCATTACGACAAATGCAACACCTCTTCTTCTGCCGATGCCTTTACCTCGTTTGTTCATCCATTCCTTGAGTTTCTTCTGGAGGGATATTCAAATCCACACCACCTATGGTAATGAATGCTTTGCAAGATTTTCTATTATGGCCGGTTCCTTTACACCTACCGCATACCTGAGGCCGTCCACCTGCGGGCAAATTTTCAACAGCGGACCGTACACGAGTCATCCTTGGTCGGCCGACTTATCGTACCACCTCTGGAGGTAAGCAAACGATGGATGAGATTTCCGGTGGGACATTCCACTCATCAGGATGTGGGATAGAATTAATATGCTCCTTATAAGTCTCTCTAAGACCTTGTTGCTTGAAATAACGACTAACAAAATCATACACAGACAAACCATTGTCGGCGCGCCTGTTACAATAAGCAATTATGTCAAGGATCTGGTGTAGGATAATGTATTTTTGATACTTATGAGTATGTATTTTACTCTTTTATCCAGATATATTCTGTTGGAAAACTAGTTTATGGTTCAGTTGGTAAATCCAGACCAGCCCTGTGTTGCACACGATGGCAGCACACGATCGTGCCCATCGTGGGTTACGATCGTGTGCATCTTGCCCACGGTCATGGGCTGCTGTTGTCGTGTGCATCCTGCTATGACCGTGTGCACACCATCATGCACACGATGGCAGCACACGATCGTGCCCATCGTGGGTTACGATCGTATGCATCTTGCCCACGGCCATGACCGTGTGCACACGACAGCATAGACAAAAATATTGAATGATGTGCATATTAGAGCAAAACAATTACCTTATAGCGGCAACATCATGATGACATGGAATATGATCCAAATCAAACTCACAACAACAACATGTCCAGGTTTGAAGGTCGAACTCATAAGAAACTTTGTTTTCTTCGACTTTATAAACAAGTGGGGTGGTAGCTCGAACAGTAAGAGTCAGACTGGCTTGCACAGAGTTAGAGAGCTTTTTAAAAGTGTGCATTGTCAACTCATGGTCTCTTAATGTAGCTTCTCCCCGCTTCTCATCAAACCAATTCCCTAAAATTAGGCGAAATATCTCAAGTAACGAGCAAACAGGTAAATGCCTCGCCCACAACATACGATTCTTAAAGCATTCAACAACATTGGATGTCAAGAAGTTATAGCATCGTACCGGACACTTCGACCTAGCCCACCTCTCTGGCCCAATTTCAGAAAGGCGCGTGTGAGCCCCATTAGGGCTTTCAATATGTAATTTCGAAAAATAATTTTCAAAAACTTCTTCACGATGCGTGTAGGCAGCAGTTCTAAAGAGTCCTATAGCATGAGCACCGTAGGAGGTCATATTTTTTGCAAGATGGTGATAGCACAACCCGTGGAATGCATTCGGATAGACGGCTCGAACAGCATTCTGAATGCTCTTATGTTGGTCACTCACAATCAGTAAATCTTCCATCGAATTGTAGCATATGCGCAGGTTATACAGAAAATAAGTCCATGACTCGTCGTTCTCTATCGGACCGAGACCAACTGCAAGAGGAAATACTTGCTCGTTCCCGTCAAATGTGACAGCCGCAAATAGAGTTCCTTTATTCCATCCCTTCAGGTGGGACCCATCAACTATAATCACCGGTCGAAGGCACGTATCAAATGCCCTAATACTTTGTCCGAGTGCAACGAACATGTGGCAAAACACTCCCTCACGAGTCGTCTGCAAATCATAAATTGCCTCTGGATTACGCTGTTTTAACAAATACAGATAAGATGGGAGCCTCTAATACGACTCATCAAAGCTGCCATATGTATTCTCTATCGCTATATTCCTCGTCCGGAGAGCAAAACTGTATAGCATGTCAATATCGTACTCCCTACACATCTTTGCAATCATCTCCTTTGGCCTCAAAGTGACCCCCTCACCGGTCAATATTTTAGCAAAATAATGAGCGGCAACCTCAGAAGTGACCGACTGTGCGGCAGCACGGTTCAAATCAGGGTGACAGCTGTGCTCCAAGGTCAACTTAGTAATTCTCCAAATAGTTGCACCCTCAATAGCACACAACCTAAACTGACAGTTGTTTCGCCCACTCTTACAGACAAACACTATATGTTTATCGGCGGAACGATCAGTGATACACTGTAGCATGTTTTCCAAATGATACATTCCTACAGTTATCCTCAACTCTGTCTTGGACCGAAAGGTGGACCCCACCTCTAGCTGGTCGGTGACCGATGGAGGCTGCTCGACCCAACCCAAAGTCCCGGCACTACCGAGGTCCAGAAATAGAATGATCGAGTTACGCATTGATTGTAGATGCTCATGCTCGCTCGCAGATTGATAGTCGGATGAGAAGTTCCGACGACTCATAATCCTATCCATTTGGGCCAGTTGGCGAACCCCAACAAGAAATTCCGCAGATAGTGACTCAAGCAAGTCTTTACAACAATCTTCATTTTCGGATGTATGTACCTCCTCATCTTCCTCGTCTTCCTCATCTTTCTCGTATTGATAATCTTTGGAAGACATGTCATAATTTATGTTGTCGGGCTCTACTCTCGAGCTGCTACATCTCATATTAACCTCGGGAGTTGAGGAGCTGCCGTACTCAACATAGACCTCAGGATCCTCCTTGTATTCTACTAGTAATCGAAGTATCTCGGTATCGCCCCGTAATAGGACTTTTACTTTGTTTCCCTTGGCCATGTGTGTCAAGTACCATAATTTGTAATCGGGCTCATTTGGACCACCCAGACCCTCTCTGATAACCCCCACAAGGTTTGAACGACTAACTTTGCTCGTGTCGATGTAGACAAAAAAGGAGTCCCCGTCTACATATGTCGATCGCTCCCAATGACCACCGTGATGTATCAAAATACGCTGCCACGACATATGATTACAAAAAGATGAATAACTATTCAGAAAACTGAGCGAACAATATTCTAAAACGGTCTGCCGTGGACACGACCGATGCACACGATCGTATGCTACCATGTGCAGTGATCGTGTGCAAGTTTCTGTCCATGAACACAATCGCTGCACACGATTGTAGACGATCGTATTAAACGATCGTGAACACGTTAGTTGTGCGCACGATGTCAAGACCGTTGAACACGATCGTCGCACACGGTGGCTTCCCATCGTGTGCAGCGATCATGTCCGTAAGAACTTGTCGGGAACAAAAAATTTCCAGCGGTAAAATAGTGATGCATAGCTTCTTTATGAACCTAGAAGCATGACAAATGAAGTCCTATTTGAACGTCAACTTTTCTTTTCGAATAATCTTATGATTTTTATAAGACTTTTGAGAGACCCTTTGTCAAAAATGGTTGTGTTGTTTTGATGTATATATTGTAGTTAAATTTTGGTTGTTGGATATTAATGATCGGCTTTGAGCAGATGAGGAAAATGAAAAAGAAAAAAGAAAATAAAAGTAGTTTAAATTAAATAAAATATAAAAAAAAAGTCAACATTACAACTTTTGGGAGGAGATTTTAGTCTTTTTAATCAAAATGGTACTAAACACTTATACTCTTATGAATGGGGATATAAAACTTGTCAATTTTATGATTTGGTACTAAAAATTGATTCCCACTATTATTATTGTTGTTGTAGTATAAACAGTTTTTTTATTGTTGTATTTATTTTTATGTGATATTATTATTATTATTTATATTAATATTATAAACGATAGCATATATAATAGTAATTATATTTATTATTTTTGTTATTATTTATTGTTATTATTATAATTATTGTAATATATTATTGTTGCTATATATATATATTTGTTATCAAATATTAATAACAATAATGATAATAATACTTATTATTAATGCTATTATTATTCAAGAATGATTCGATTTAAGATAATTCATTGGGCCTATTCAAGAAAGTTCGATTTAATTCAGTTCAGTTTAATTCAATTTAATTCAGCAAGTTCAGCTCAAAAGATAGCACGTACGAAAATGTTTTAAATATCTCTCAACCAATAGAAGCATAAACAAATCAAACTCCTCGTTTCATAATAAAGTTAGAAGAAAAAAAAAACAAAGAAAAGGCAGGAACAAAATAAAAAATAAATACAAAAGCATTAAAGAGGAGATTTTCGTTAGCTATTGCATGATTTTTTTTTTTTTTGGTAAATCTTAAATTTTATTTCACCAAAATTGGACATGTACAGCTCTACATCTACAAACTCCCAAACCCAAAAACACCAAAGCTAATTGACAAATTACATTTTCAAAAGACTTAACAAGCGAGCATCCTTTCTACATCCAACACCAATAAACTGCTTACAGTCCTTAACTATCACATCCTCTGCTGCTCTCTTTGCTTGGAAAACTCTGAAGTTGTGTTCCCTCCACAGGCAGTATATCACCACAGTCGCACTTAGTCAATACAATCTTTGTTTACTGGACTTGGAACCACAGTGCTGCTGCAACTTTTCTACCTCTTTATCCCACCCTTCTGCACCTCCTGCCATGCCACACCACATTTTCACACACCTCCAAACTCTAGCAGAAAACACACATTGAAAAAATAAGTGCTGTCTACTTTCATTTGCCAAACCACATAAGGTGCATGTAGGGTCCACTTGAATCCCATACTTTACCAAATTATCACAAGTAGCCAATCTTCCCAACATATTTAGCCACATAATGAATATGCATTTAGGAGGAGCTTAATTACTACACAACATCTTGTGCCAAGGGACTTTGTCCACTTCCCCTCTCAAAACATGGTACATCTGTCTAATGGAGAAGTGTCCTTTCTGTAAGAGATCCAAACCAGCCACTGAGTTTCTCACATACTCTCTAGCTCCTAATATCTTCCTAATTACCCAAAATGATTGTTGGCTAATGGATTTGTATTAATATCTGCCCTTAATATAATACCCATGCACCCACTGGAGCCACAACTTTTTCTTCATTTGAATAATATTCCATAGTAATTTACATAGAGCAGCTTGATTCCATACCTTCATATTTACATAGACCCGACCCAAGACCGGGCCCGACCCAGTCTTGTAATATCAATGTATTTCAATTTGTTGCCATGAGGGTTTGAACCCTTGACCTTGTGGTTGGGGAGTGAAGTCTCAACCACTAGGCTAAGATGAGTTGTTTGAGAAACTTGCATTTATATTAAATTTAAATATAATTTCTCGAGTGGGTTTTAAATCGGTTCTAAAATAATCGATCCACAAGTGCCCTTTTGAAAGGGCCGGCACTCCTAGTCCATAAAAAGGATCTAGAAAGTCTGCTTTCTATATCGGTTATTTAACCGATCTACAATGTCTATTTGAACCGATCTAGAAAGTCTTTTTTCTTTCCAAAAAAAATGACCCTAACCCAGCTCGTGTAATATCCGCAATTTCGATTTCCGGTAATTTTCATTTTTCGGCGGAGGTCCGTTTCGACGACTCGCTTATGACCGTCTCGTCATTCTGGGAATATTTAATTCTGCACTTTTTGTCATCCGAGTTCGTTTCGGCATCGTTTTGTTGAGTTCCGTGTTCTTAAACGACTTTTCCGCACTTGAGTTCGATTCTCGCGAATCTCGTCTAAAATTATTGTTTCGAGTTTCTCGTAAGTTCATTTAACGTTATTGTTCATGTTTCAAGCCTTGGTTTGGTGTTTCGATCGTGTATCGTGTATTTCGGACGTTTTGGGCCATTTTCGTAATTTCCCAAAGTTTGGGGTAATTACTTCCGTTGTCGAATTTTGAGCCCTCGGGTGGTCGGAATCGTGTGTTCTCTTAGTGTTCGGATTCGTCTTTACGAGTACTTCGTAATCGTGTTTTCGCTTACGCTCGTGCCTGAGTTTCGGATTTTTCGACCGGATCGACCGAGTCCCGGCCGGGCGCACTGCCGAGTAACGGCCGAATGGCCCGGCGAATCGGTCGTAAGGCCCGTTACGCACGTAACACCGCCGTTACGCACGTAACATGTCGGCAGATTTAGTACAGGAGTTCGGCCTTGGCCGACATGACGTAGCCTCGCCGATTACGTACGTAAGCGGTCGGCCAGGGTCGGCTATTTAAGGGCCTGCACCGAGTCATCCGGCCATTTTCACCCTTTTTCTTCGTTTCTTCGCGTTTCTTTGTCAATAACGGATGAATTTGGATGGATATGACATAGAGAAACATGTTTTGGAAGTTTGATTCATATATAACATCATTTTCCGCCCGGATTGAAGGTAAGAACACCTAAACCTTTGGTTTTGGGAATTTTTGAGGTTTCTTGATGTTTTGGCCGATTTGATTCGTTTTAGTTCAGATTATTGTTAGAACATGGTTGTATACTCAAAATCATTCATTACCCTTGTATTTTTGCAGAACAAATTCGAGTATTTCTCCGTTAAACGATTATATTGGACTATGCCCTCAAGGTGTCCGATAAAATGCTTCAATGGGTAGAACTTGGGAAGTTCTATACGTTTTCGTAGAATTGTGATTGAATTGATATCGTTGTGACTTAGGAACGAAATTCTTGTGAAGAACTCGAGTCGGAACCCTTCCGTTCGTTGCCTTCTTTGGGGTCCGAGCTTCCCGGTCGAACTGTGTTCTTCGGAGCGTTCGGTAACGGTTAGTAAGGCAAGTATCTTATTATACGACTTGTATCTTGCGACTAGTAATCACGTATGAGATTTATGATGAGTTTGCTTGCCTTCGTAAATATGTTCCGTCTGAGTTGGTTGTGTTTTCCGCAATTTGAAGGCTTTGTGATAATAGTGTTATATTGGTATACGTGTTAGGCGTTGTGCCATTTGTGCAGGATTGTGATGTACATATGGGATGGTTGTACACTTGATTGTGCAGTGTATTGTGTACCGAACGTGTGTTATGTTGGTTAAGTGTCGTTGATTGACGATAGTTGTTGCGAGTGTTGAGATTGTGTTATGTGCGTGTGATGTACGATTTTGTGGTGATCAATGTGATTGATTAATTGTGCTCATTGTTGTATGTAATGTGAATGTGAATGTGAATATGTGTGTGGCCGCTAAGTTCACTCGTGTTGGTTCGACGGGACCTACGAGGATTCATGGCAGTGGACTACGGGGTCAGAACTTAGTGAGGTACTTAGGTCCAATCGTGCTGGTCTGACGAGGCCTACGATAACGCATGGCAGTGGACCATGAGTTTCGGACACAGTACGTCCAACCGGGTGAGCTCGACGGGGCTTACGGTGACACGTGGCAGTGGACTACGGTGTCAGGACTGTGTGTGTGATTGTTGTGATTGATATAGTCCGTGCGGGTTGTTATGCCTACGGAGACACGTGACAGTAGATCACGGTGTCGAAATTGGTTATGTCTGGTTAATAATCCGTGCGGGTTGTTGAACCTACGGAGACACGTGACAGTGGATCACGGTGTCGGAATTGATTATGTTTGTTTAATTGTGCGTGGTGTAGTCCGTGCGGGTTGTTGAACCTACGGAGACACGTGACAGTGGATCACGGTGTCATGAGCATGATACTTTTCAAATCAAAGTTTTGAAAGGAAAAGTTTTATGAAAATGAATGTTGGACCTAGTCCTAAGCTTGAGTAAATGTTTCCCGTATTGTAAACTGCTGAGTTATGAAACAAGATTTGGGTTAAGGCCCTAAAGTTTTTCGAAAGGTTTTGTGAATCAGGACTTGAGGTCTTAAAGATTTTGAAAATCTAAAAATTCCCGAGATGATAATCTTATTTTCGAATGCTTCATAGCTTATCTTCCCTTGTGAAAACCTCCCGGGAATATTTTGATACTTGATTATTATATTTGATTCACGATTATTATTTGCTTGTTACATTTCGTATGATTTGATACTTGCACTAGTAAAACAATGGAGTTTTACTAACTCCCGAGTAATCGGGGGGTGGATGTCTGTTTTGCGTCCAGGTACATGCAGATTCAGGGGAGCAGTCACAGAATTGGCACAAGAGGATGACGAGCTGTGATACTAATCATGAGTCGAGAGTTGTTTTGATTTTTGTCAGGTTGTCGAGTTGATCTCGCCTTTTCAGTATTGTATTTCGACCCCTATGTGGGTAATGTTGCTTAAGTCAGTTTTGTCAATTGGGTTGTGTGACCTCATCGGTCTGTGTATTCACGTGTAAGTGATCATAACGGTCTGTATCATTTTATTGTTTGACCCTGGCCGGGCAAGCATTTGGTTGTTTATGGATGCTTAGCCTGATAGATCCTTGTGGAAAGGGTCTACGGCGTGTAATATTCCCATATGGTTTTGGAGGTGTTACATTTATGGTATCGGAGCTTAGGTTGCGGAAACCTAGGCTGTCGGGTCGAGTCAAGTCGTGAATTGTCGAGTAATGTGTTGTCTTGTCGTTCGAGTCATCAAGTGACAAATTGAGTTGTGCGTAGTCACAACGTGTCGGTTATGTTGTCGGACGAGATTAGTATCGTGGGCGACTGTCACCTCCGTGCGACCTGTGGATGTAAGTCTCCTCCTTTATGCGTAATACCTGTGTATCTCGATTTTATCTTAGTGAGTTAATTGCGGTGTATAATTTTATTTACACAGTATTGTGTAATATAGTTGTGTTTAATACTTGTGGCATATAGTATGTGTATAGAACTGGGCACGTTATTGTTTTATCTTTGAACCACCGGGTGGGGTGGTATGTTGCGAAAGTTGTAAACCTGGATGGGTTTCGAAAAGGTACCGACGGTAGAGTTTGTGAGAAACTCCGATAAATGATTTTGCTGTGTGTTTAAACTTGATACCACGAGATGCATTTGATTGAATTGGCGACCCTGGTTGCCATTTAAGTATGTGGTTTTAAATTCGACTGTTTTTGGAATGTTGTAATTTTTGTCCGCTATGGGTAAGTTTGAGAATTTTGTAGAAATCGATTTTTGGAAAATATTTTGGTGGTGCGGTCAAACCACGGTTTATATGGATTTTTAAAATTTGTTAAATTTTGACAAATGGGCCGTGTATTTTTAAATGACACAATCAGACGGTATTTGAAAAATGTGTTTTGAAATACTTTGGACATTGTAAAATATTACCGTCGTTTTGGTTATGAACTAAAGGATTTGGGAAAATTTCTGTTTTGCAAAACAACTTTGCCTTCCGTAAATTAGAACGTTATGTGTTTATGCATTGAGGTTAAGTCGTGCAGTGAGTTGCTATATTATTATTCTCGTCAGAAAATCTGGGTTGTATGCCCAAGTGGCGGGATATGTTGTTAGGTATCGTTTCCCACTTCAATGACCGAGGTATTAAACAAAGTGTTTTCAAAATTTCATCCCAGCAAAATCTTTCAAACTCGCGAATTTTTTTTAAAATCTTATCATTCGAACAAATACCTCGATAAACTTGTTTTTTTTTAGAATAATATCGGTGTTGGACCACAATGGTATGCTTAATGTTTAAACCGTGTGTGCTGAGGTATAGGTCGTACATCTTTGTCAATGTGAACGTGTGAATATTGCATTGTGCTGCTGATTGTGGACTTATGTCGATTATGTGAGGTTTGTTTTATCATGTTATTCTGATTGGTTATCCGTTCAGTATGCTAAGGGGTCGAGGTCGAGGCCGTGGCCGTGGTCGGGGTGGTGGTCGTAATCGGGAGCGTGAGAGGGCGACTCACTCCTTGCCGAGTACCAATCAGCTCGGTACAGATCAGGGACATTCTCATTCAGCTAGCGTCAATATTGACGTTGACGCTGCCACCATCCTTCGTCAGGTGGTTGATCAGTTAGTGCAGATAAATCAGGTCGTACATCGGAATGAGAACCCAAATGGGGATAACGGGGCTAGCAAGTGATTACGAGATGTGATGAGGATGCAGTCGCCCCGTTTTGTGGGTTCATCTGACTCGTTAGGTTGGGAAAGTTGGCTTTTCCAATTGGACAAAACTTTTGATGCTGTAGCTTGTCCGGATGAAAAGAGGGCACCCATTGCTCAGTACTTGCTTGACAAAGAAATTGCAGACTGGTGGCAGACTGTAGTGCCTGCAGATCGTACACCTACTTGGGCTGAGTTTAAGACTGCCATGGAGGCGGAGTATTGCCCGTTGCCAGTTTGTGAACGCAGGATCGTTGAGTTTTTCTCAGCTACGCCCCAGGATGTGTCGATATCCCAGGCCATAGTCGATTTTAATCGACAGCTGGCTTATGTTCGTGATCAAGTGAGAAGTGAAGCGGACAAGGTCCGATACTTCAATATGCGCATGAAACCCCATATCCGTGAGAGTATGGCTCCGCTCATGTGTACCACCTTGAAGGAATATCAGGACCGAGCTTTAGCCATTGAGATGGCCGTTTCTGTGACGGAATCTGGTTCAGAGAGTAAGAGACAAAAGACCTCGAGCAACTTTTCAAGAGGCCAGAGAAGTGAGATCCGTGAGCCTGTTGCTTCGCAGTTTCCTTTTGGGAGCACTCCTCGTTCGGTTGACCAGTCTAAGAACCTCACTCCGGAGGCGAGTAAGAAGATCGGTGTGAAGACTTGCTTTAACTGCAGCCGTGTAGGCCATGCGAGACAGAATTGTCGTTCGCCACCGGTTAATTATTTTAAGTGCGGCCAACTGGGGCACCAAGCGGTGCATTGTGAGACCGTTGCCAAGATGTTCGGAAATCGGGTTTTTGTTCCTACTCGGGGAGGGCCCGGTGGTGTCCAGTGATGTAGTTGTGTATCGTACTTTGTGCTGTAATTCGTGTAGAGATTGATATTTGTTGCGTGAACTTTTTGGTTTTGTTTGTATCCTATCATGATGTTTTATTTTAAGTTTCGGGACGAAACTTAATTTTAATAGGATAGAATGTAATATCCGGTATTCTCATTTTCCGTTATCTTGAATTGTTTGTGTTTTGACGTCGGACATTTTCTTGTTGATGAGAATCAGAATGATTTCTATCGTGATACTCTATTTGTTTCTATCGCATAACCGTTTTAATCGGGTGCGACTTGTTGTCACGTACGTTTCCTTGATTAAATGTGTGCATGTGATGTGGTATGTGATGCGTCGTTAATTGCTCGTTATTGTTTTGAATCATTGTCGGTGGCATTGTTATGGTCGTCGTGGGACGTGTTTTCACGCTGTATATTCTTTCGCGTTGCTTGTAACATTTCACCAATGGGCGAAAGTTACGCGTTTCTTGTGTATCTCGTTGAGTTTTCCTGTCGGGATATTGCTTCTCCCTACTTGTTTTAAGTTTCGGGATGAAACTTCTTTTAAGGAGGGTAGTATGTAATATCCGCAATTTCGATTTCCGGTAATTTTCATTTTTCGGCGGAGGTCCGTTTCGACGACTCGCTTATGACCGTTTCGTCATTCTGGGAATATTTAATTCTGCACTTTTTGTCATCCGAGTTCGTTTCGGCATCGTTTTGTTGAGTTCCGTGTTCTTAAACGACTTTTCCGCACTTGAGTTCGATTCTCGCGAATCTCGTCTAAAATTGTTACGAGTTTCTCGTAAGTTCATTTAACATTATTGTTCATGTTGCAAGCCTTGGTTTGGTGTTTCGATCGTGTATCGTGTATTTCGGACGTTTTGGGCCATTTTCGTAATTTCTCAAAGTTTGGGGTAATTACTTCCGTTGTCGAATTTCGAGCCCTCGGGTGGTCGGAATCGTGTGTTCTCTTAGTGTTCGGATTCGTCTTTGCGAGTACTTCGTAATTGTGTTTTCGGTTTACGCTCGTGCCTGAGTTTCGGATTTTTCTGACCGTCGGATCGACCGAGTCCTGGCCGGCTGACTGGCCGAATAACGGCCGTAATGGCCGGGCAAGAACGGCCGTAAGGCCTGTTACGCACGTAATACCGCGCCGTTACGACGTAACATGTCGGCAGATTTAGTACAGGAGTTCGCCTGGCCGACACGCACGTAGGCCTCGACGATTACGTACGTAAGCAGTCGGCCAGGGTCGGCTATTTAAGGGCCTGTACCGAGTCATCCGGCCATTTTCACCCTTTTTCTTCGTTTCTTCGCGTTTCTTCGTCAATAATGGATGGATTTGGATGGATATGACATAGAGCAACATGTTTTGAATGTTTGATTCATATCTAACATCATCTTCCGCCCGGATCGAAGGTAAGAACACCTAAACTTTTGGTTTTGGGAATTTTTGAGGTTTCTTGATGTTTTGGCCGATTTGATTCGTTTTAGTTCAAATTATTGTTAGAACATGGTTGTATACTCGAAATCATTCATTACCCTTGAATTTTTGCGGAACAAATTCGAGTATTTCTCCGTTAAACGATTATATTGGACTATGCCCTCAAGGTGTCCCATAAAATGCTTCAATGGGTAGAACTTGGGAAGTTCTATACGTTTTCGTAGAATTGTGATTGAATTGATATCGTTGTGACTTAGGAACGAAATTCTTGTGAAGAACTAGAGTCGGAACCCTTCCGTTCGTTGCCTTCTTTGGGTCCGAGCTTCCTGGTCGAACCGTGTTCTTCGGAGCGTTCGGTAGCGGTTAGTAAGGCAAGTATCTTATTATACGACTTGTATCTTGCGACTAGTAATCACGTATGAGATTTATGATGAGTTTACTTGCCTTCGTAAATATGTTCCGTTTGAGTTGGTTGTGTTTTCCGCAATTTGAAGGCTTTGTGATAATAGTGTTATATTGGTATACGTGTCAGGTGTTGTTCCATTTGTGCAGGATTTGTGATGTACATATGGGATGGTTGTACACTTGATTGTGCAATGTATTGTGTACCGAACGTGTGTTATGTTGGTTAAGTGTCGTTGATTGACGATAGTTGTTGCGAGTGTTGAGATTGTGTTATGTGCGTGTGATGTACGATTTTGTGGTGATCAATGTGATTGATTAATTGTGCTCATTGTTGTATGTAATGTGAATGTGAATGTGAATATGTGTGTGACCGCTAAGTTCACTCGTGTTGGTTCGACGGGACCTACGAGGATTCGTGGCAGTGGACTACGGGTTCAGAACTTAGTGAGGCACTGAGGTCCAATCGTGCTGGTCTGACGAGGCCTACGATAACGCATGGCAGTGGACCATGAGTTTCGGACACAGTACGTCCAACCGGGTGAGCTCGACGGGGCTTACGGTGACACGTGTCAGTGGACTACGGTGTCAGGACTGTGTGTGTGATTGTTGTGATTGATATAGTCCGTGCGGGTTGTTATGCCTACGGAGACACGTGACAGTGGATCACGGTGTCGGAATTGGTTATGTCTGGTTAATAGTCCGTGCGGGTTGTTGAACCTACGGAGACACGTGACAGTGGATCACGGTGTCGGAATTGATTATGTTTGTTTAATTGTGCGTGGTGTAGTCCGTGCGGGTTGTTGAACCTACGAAGACACGTGACAGTGGATCACGGTGTCATGAGCATGATACTTTTCAAATCAAAGTTTTGAGAGGAAAAGTTTTATGAAAATGAATGTTGGACCGAGTCATAAGCTTGAGTAAATGTTTCCCGTATTGTAAACTGCTGAGTTATGAAACAAGATTTGGGTTAAGGCCCTAAAGTTTTTCGAAAGGTTTTGTGAATCAGGACTTAAGGTCTTAAAGGTTTTGAAAATCTAAAAATTCCCGAGATGATAATCTTATTTTCGAATGCTTCATAGCTTATCTTCCCTTGTGAAAACCTCCCGGGAATATTTTGATACTTGATTATTATATTTTGATTCACGATTATTATTTGCTTGTTACATTTCGTATGATTTGATACTTGCACTAGTAAAACAGTGGAGTTTTACTAACCCCCGAATAATCAGGGGGTGGATGTCTGTTTTGCGTCCAGGTACATGCAGATTCAGGGGAGCAGTCACAGGATTGGCACAGGAGGATGACGAGCTGCGATACTAATCATGAGTCGAGAGTTGTTTTGATTTTTGTTGTGTTGTCAGAGTTGATTTCAGTCTTCCGCTGTATTGTATTTCGACCCCTGTGTGGGTAATGTTGCTTAAGTCACTTTTGTCGATTGGGTTGTGTGACCTCCTCGGTCTGTGTATTCACGTGTAAGTGATCATAACGGTGTGTATCATTTTATTGTTTAACCCTGGCCGGGCAAGCAATTGGTTGTTTATGGATGTTTAGCCTGGTAGATCCTTGTGGAAAGGGTCTACGGCGTGTAATATTCTCATATGGTTTTGGGGGTGTTACAGCTCGGGTCCGACCCGACCACAGCCCGGCCCCGACCCGACCACAACCGGCCCGGCCCAAGACCCGACCCAAGACCGGGCCCGACCCAGTCTTGTAATATCAATATATTTCAATTTGTTGCCATGAGGGTTTGAACCCTTGACCTTGTGGTTGGGGAGTGAAGTCCCAACCACTAGGCTAAGATGTGTTGTTTGAGAAACTTGCATTTATATTAAATTTAAATATAATTTCTCGAGTGGGTTTTAAATCGGTTCTAAAATAACCGATCCACAAGTGCCCTTTTGGAAGGGCCGGCACTCCCAGTCCATAAAAAGGATCTACAAGCAGTCTGTATTAACTTTATAACCTTTTGAGGTATGAGAAAGATCTGACACCAATATGTCTTAACACTGAAAAGCACAACTTTGATCAATTGTAATCTCCCTGCATATGTTAGCATTTTTGAGGCCCAGCAATTTACTGCTAAAATATTATCCACCAGTGACCGACATTGCATCACACTGAGAGAGGAACTCCTAAATATTTGAAGGGGAGTTCACCTTTTTGCATCCCAAAGGTATTTAGAATTACCTCTTGTTGTAGCCTACTCACTCCTCCAAAATAGATAATGCTTTTGGCCTCATTTGCCTTCTGTCCAGACACCTCAGAGAAATGATTAAAGGAGGCCATTAGCTGCTGAACTGATCCCATATATCCTCTGGCAAATAAAAGAAAATAATCCGCAAAACAGAGTTGCACAATACCAAATTTCCTACATCTCTGGTGGAAGTGGAAATCTCTGTTTGTTCTCAATCCTATGAGACACTTATGTAAATACTCCATACAAATGACAAATAGGTATGGAGAAATAGGGTCCCCTTGTCTCAACCCTTTCTAGCTGCAAATGGCTCTCTCACTTCACCATTAATACTTAAAGAATAACTCACAATAGTGATGCATTGCATAATCCAGTTTACATACATGAAAGGGAATCCCAATTCTAACATCAGATGTTTCAGGAATGGCCATTCCACCGAATCATACGCTTTCTGGTTGTCTATATTTACCATACATCTAGGAAAGATTCCTTTCCTGCTATAACTCTTCACCAACTCATGACTTAATAAAATATTATCAAAAATCATTCTACCTTTGACAAAAGCAGATTGACTAACACTAATAACCTCATCAAGCACATCCTGAAACCTATTAGCTAACACCTTAGATATAATTTTATACAGCACAGTGCAGCATGCAATAGGCCTGAACTCCTTAATAGTGGCAGCAGATGGATTTTTGGGTAATAAAGCAATTAGAGCAGTATTTATATTCCTGGGCAGAAAACCACTACTATGAAATTGCTTAATAGTCTCAATCACCTCAGTGCCAATGATGGGCCAAGCTTTTTTGAAGAAGTAGACATTGCAGCCATCCACTCCAGGGGCTTTTTGAGAGTTCATGGTAAAAAGAGCTTCTCTTATCTCCTCAGCAGCAAATTCAGCACACATGCCAACTTTTTGTTTGTGTTGAATCAACTTTCCCCTTCTAACAATATTCCTTTCAAGCATAGGCAGACTTGGAGCTGCACTTCCCATCAGTCCAAGGTAAAAAGATTTAATTTCATCAACAATCTGGGCTTGAGTTTCACATTTAGAGCCACCTGCTCTAGTAAGTTGATTGATAGCCTTGCCAGCTTTGTCTTGCTCTTGTATAAGCATGGAAGAATTGAGTATTGGAATCTCCCAGAGAGACCCAATCCACTCTAGACTTTTGATGCTATATGCTCTCTTTAATTTGACTCCATTTTTCAATCTCCTGCAAACATGCCCTGTCTTCCTGATAATATATGTCTTCCTGCGGTCTATTATTTATCCCTTGCTGAATGGTTTTTAATTTCTCCCTCAACAGCTCCAGCTTAGCAGGCAGCAAGGTTCTTGTATTGGCTAGTATTAAGTTGCTTAAATGGATGCTTCATCTGTTTCAGCTTGAAACATATATTCAGTAATCCATTTTCATGAGTTTTCTGGTTCCAGCTTCCCCTAACAATAGAATCAAACTCCTCATGAGCAGCAAATACATTTAAGAACCTAAAAGGGACATGTCTAGGAACATTCCCCATTCCAAATTGTATCAATTGAGGACAATGGTTAGAGATAGTCCTCTCCTTTAACTCCACTACCACATAGCTGAACTGAGCACACCACTTCACATTAGCAAGAGTTCTGTCAATTAGAGATAGGATTCTATCATCTCCTGATTGGTTAGTGTTGTGTCACGATTTATTCATCCCGACAGGCGATCGACTATAAGGCCGAGCGACCAAGTCAACATCAGTCAAACTATGGCTAGCTCGCCAAATCAAAGATATCAGACCCCCATCAGTTACCCAGCGATCGACCCCCAAGGCGATCGCCCTTTGGCGGCTGGCGATCTACTCAACTAACCGGCTAAGGGCAATCGACCTGCGCCCCGAGCAGAGACGATCGCCCGTCAAAACCATCAAGGACTGGATCTCAGGAAAGCACCCACGTGTAGATCCACCAAAGGCGCTGACGAGATCTTCGCCAGCAGATAAGATCTTTTGCTGACAGACAAGACATTTGACCACAGCCTGTCACCTACCTCACCTACCAGCATGCGCGCCGAAAGTTGTCAGTGGGACCACCCGCGACAGCAACTCAGGACGCGTGTAAGATCCCCATCGACCGCATAGTTGATCGCCAAAGAACTCCTGCAGCTTTGAGGGGACAGGCCCATGTGCTAAAAGACGATCGCCCGAATATTATAATTCAGAAAAGGCGATAGCCCGGCGTATCCAATCTCTATAAATAGAGAACCTCCTCCTACGGGAAAAAGGTACAGACTTCGCACAACTTATGGTTCGGAATTGACTCAACCTACGGTTCCCGGTTCATCAATATACGGTTCGAATTCATTTGACTTACGTCCGAAATACATTCCACCAAAAGTTCACATTCTCTCACATTCCGATACATCCACGGAAATATGAAGAACACACATATCATCAAGCTCCGGCTATCTCACCGAATCCATCTCGTGACTTCTCTCTCCAAATCTCTCGTCCGTAAGACGATCGGCAGGCGGCAAGTCTCCACTGCATGCATTCCAAGGGATTCATAAGCCCGTAAGCCCAAACATCCACTAAATACTCGCCGTGAGAGGCGGTCGATCTCTCACCGCCGCGACTGCTCATCACCTTTGTTACAAGAACTCACAGAGCATCAAATGGTTCTTCCGCAATCTACACGCTCACTAGCTAAGATAACAAGAAACTTTACACTCATTGTAATTGTATTCTTACATTAGTACTTGTATCCCCGAATATCGGTATTAATAATATCTCGCGAGAGCATTCAAGCCCGGACTAACAACCCCAGAATCTTGTGTTATTTATCTTTCTCACGGAAGTGCTCTTGCATTTGTTTGCTATCCCATCCATTCCAAAGAATATCTATCTCCTGATAATATTTTGGGTAGCAACAATTGGCGCTAGAGGAAGGGGATCTAACCTCAAACTTTTATTTCTACCGTCCCGATGAACACTCACCGTTCTGGGCATATACTTGAAGTGACACTCACCGCGCTTCAAAGAAAACCTTCAATCATGACATCCGCCGGTACATCGAAGCAAGTGCTCTCCGAACCGCCGGACACCATATCCCGGCTCAATCCGAACCCCACCAACGACAGGGGAAGCCGCGGCAACGCGAGACTCTCGATCTCGCATCCGAGAGATTGCCCCAACCAAACACTCGATCAATTCCAAACCGAGGAACAGATCGAGGAGGCTATGGCCATCCTGGAGGAGCGACGGAGAGCATGCGCGCCACCCGCGATAACTCCCTCGATCATCCGCCGCATGGGAAAACGGAAATTCAATGGGCTACTGAACGAGCGATCAAAAGCCCCAATTCGCGAGGAAAGGCTCTCGCACGACCGGACGGATCCATATTCGATCGCTCGACGCGACCCATCCCGGCGACCGGGCACTCTGTTTCCAACCTTGAAAAGACGGAATCCGAATCCGTCACCGGGAGTTCGGCCTACTCACCTCACACCCAACGCATGTCATCCATCCGACTCGCCCGATCGCTGTGGACTCGACTAATCGCCTCGGCCTCGCTCCGATCGCGAGCCGCTAACGCCAAAGCACGGCGATGGCCGCCATGCAACGCGCCGACGAGATGAGAGCACTCTTGACACCGGGCAAGCACCAAGCAAGAAGATCGCCGGCCGACCGAGCCACTCGCGGTCCACATCGAGCTTGCCCCCATACAACCAACGATCGCTCCTCCTAAAACACCTCTGTATAAGGGGAGATCGGACCCCGAAACCCACCTGAGTAAATTCCGAATTTACATGACTGGGTGTGGGGCATCTGATGCAACCAAGTGCCGGATCTTCCAGCTGACATTGGGCGAGCTGGCCCATAAATGGTACGTCTCACTACCACCACGATCGGTCCCCTCTTTTAAGAAACTGGCGGATGACTTCACGTCATACTTCGCCAGCAAGGTCGCCAGACCAGAAGGCCCCCAGCGCATGATAAAAATCAAGCAGGGGAAGGACGAAACTGACGCAGATTACATCGACCGGGTAGACGAAATCATCCTCACCGGCGAACCCGTCAGTGATGAGCTCGCTCTCTATTCGGTCATGGGGGGATTCCACGGTCACTCTCCCATGTTCAGACATCTCTCCAAGGATATTCCCCCAACTTACACGATCTTCCGCGCTAAAGCGGCCAACTTCCTGGCCAGGCAAAGGCTACTCACCCTCCGCTTAGGCGAGGAAACGCCACCTCTTGCCCAGAAGATAGCGATCGCCAAAGCAAAGAAGGCGATCGCCAAGACACCCGGAGATCTCAAGGCTTTCGAGGACATGGAAGCCCATCTCCTCCATACGTTCAATGTAACTCCGGCACATATTTTCTATGCCATCAAGGGGCACGAAGAGCTCAAAAGCCAAAGGCGATAAGGGACCACGGTCACCTGGACAACAATCAATATTGTGCCTACCACAAGAGTCCCGCCACAAGACCAACAATTGCCGCGACCTCCTCAAACACTCTGAGACTGCTCGAGGAGGGCAAGTCGATGCCTTATTGGTTTAGCCGAAGCCCCCGCCTATCTCTATAGACGATCGTCCGAGTCGAACGCAAAACAGCCGGGAAGCTCATACGAGCCGACCCCTGGATCAACCTCGGCGACCGTCTCTATATGCTTCAATCAAGAGAAGGAGACCACGGAAGTCATCCCGATCTCCTCCTTATTTAAGAAACCGGAGGACTCGATCGCCATCTCAGCTCACCGTCTAACACGATGGGCTAAGGCACGAGATCGCCTCCCCGCACAACGTACACCCTCGAAGGTCGGCATCTACATGACGATCCAAGGTGGAAGAGTGCACATGGTCCAGTGGTCGATAATTCCGATTGCTTAGGCCATGCAAGGTCCCTTTAGGCCAAGATCGTCCGCCTTCGTTTAAATACGAGGCCGCGTAGTCCGAGGGCCCTCCAAAACAAATCGGTGGACACGATCGCCGCCCTCAAAGGTTCATCATCCGACATGGTGAACCGGACAATGCGACGTGCCACAACCCCGTCTCAACGCACACTGCCGAGGTCGGCCATCTCCATGGTCGGCCGAGGTGGAAGCAGAGCTAACAAGCCGCGGCGTGGAGTTGATTCATCCGACGCCGCCCGCGCAAGGACTCCTCTAGACCAAGACCGCACGCCTTCGTTTAAATACGAGGCGAGGCGCAGCCTAACGGAGGACCCTCATAATAAAGTGAGTCACGAGACACTCAATGTCTTCGCGCATCAAGACATGATCAAGGAGTCGGCCCATTGAACTCCGCGATCGTGCACGTTCCTCAAGATGGACGACCGTCCCCGAGGATTCGACAAAGTTAAAGACCGCTCACTCAAGGAATTATTTTCATCCCCTTACTTCCACTAAGTGAATAAAAACAAGGGGCAAGAAGAGTGCGGACTACCTACACGACGATCGTCGCTATTCAACCACATACGGAGATTGTCATTTTTTCGGATGTAGTGCAGATCGAACTTGTTGTAAAAAGTTGTCTTATGAGTTTATCAATTCATTTGGAACTACCTCGCAACGATCTCTCCTCACGCATTTGTACGAAGTCAAACAAAGACTCAAAATAACCATTCATTCAAGTGATAAGTCAGAATCCAAATGCTCATTTTATTACTTGAAAAATAGAGTACACGGCCGCCCAAGGCCTAAGTACTACAAAAAGAAAGCTACAAACTACAAAGAAAGTAAGCTAAAAGCGTAAAAGGAAGCGCCTCGGCCCTGCCGGCCTTCGCCATCGGCATTCGGCGCGGTCCCTCATCTTAGGAGCATCGGGATGAGCAAGACTGTCTGAGACGGATACTACCAAATCCACGCCGATGTCCGCTGTGTCCAAGATCGGCAAGGAGAAAGCCGAATGGAGAGGATGCTCCAATGCATATGACTTGAACTTCTCACAGAGGACCGACCTCCAAGCCTCCCTTCTTAGCCGCTCGGATCGAGTCGGCGAACGCCAAGTAAGAGGCGAACTCGCCGACATACTCCAAATTTTGGAAGGGATCGGCCTTGGTCGCCTCAACCTCTCCTCTCGGCTCGGCCATCGCTGTTGCGATCCCCTGAGCTCGGCCTCCCTCGCAGAACCTTCTCTTTCGCCTCCGCTACCACTGGTCACCGAGCGATCGTCACCTTCCGCGATCGGCCTCCTCCTCAAGAACATTCTCGCCTGACGGCACTCTGCATCTGGTCCCGAAATTGGTCGACCGCCATTCGAATTTCTCGCCTCCTTCTTCTCCGGCTCAAGCTCATGGCTCGCCCGCTTGGCCGCCTCCAAGGAGTCCTTCTCCATCGCCACGATCTTGTCAAAGAACTCGGCGTTCTCTTTCCGAGCCGCCTCGAGATCCTCCTCAAGGCGAATAGTGGAGGGCCTCCTCAAACTCCCGAGCACTGGAAGGCCATGGTCGCCGTCTCAAGAGAAAGGGCGACAACGGATGCATCGAACTCGACGATCGGCTGAGCGATCGCATCCAGATCGATTGTCCACGCCTTGGCAGGCGGAAGCACCTTGCTAACATAGGGAGGAATATCACAGAATGGCGAGGAGATCGGCTCGCCAGAAATCCACGACCATCGGTGGACAAGAAGGATCTGCGCGACGGATCCCGCATCAAAACAAAGTTAGTACAACTCCTACGCAGATGCAATTGTCAAACACGTAAATGCTATCTACCTCTCGGCCTTCTCTGATCCCACCAAAAACGGCTTCCTCGAGGAATCTCTGCATCCGCGATCGCGCCTCCCGCAAAAGCCGCAGAGGCGGCTCGCGCTCCGAGCAACGATGGTGATCGGAGGCGCGGCGATCGGCACTCCATCGCCCGGGCAGAAACGGTTGCTTCCGCCTCGGCCTCTTGCGATTCGCCCAAGACCCTCCTCCGAATTTCCTCCTCAACCACGACTGCTCTACGCGAGGCTCCGGCCCGCACGAGGCTCCGCCTCCGAACTATAGGCAATGCGACGGTGGAACCCGAGTCGACCTCTTCGCGTGAAGACGGCCTAGACTCCCGGGTTCGACATAGCGATCTCACCGGAGGCTCCAAAAAGCGAGGGAAACGAACTCTGCAGCTAAAGACGATCGACTAACGGCCGACACTGCCCTTAAAATAAGGCGATCGCCTAGTAAGTGAAGATCGCAGACCACATACTGCACCGCGAGATGTCTCGGGAAGCGGAATAGTCGAGCCGACAACCGGCGACTCTCCTTGTTGATCCGAGTGGCGTCTAGGTCGCCGTCGACAAGCTCCTAATTCGCTCCCAAACAACGAGGAAGTCGAAAGGCGGCTCCTCGATCGCGGAATATGAAAGCCCGCAAAATGTAAATTAAATTAGATCACCCAAAACGCATCCAAGCGAAGGGAGAGTCTAAACCCTTACCGGATTCCTCTCCCGAAATCTGGGATCTCCGGTTCTTTGTGGGATTGTCGCCGAAGCTCTCCACTTGCCGACCCGTAACCACTTCGTCCGATCGCCCGTATCTTATTCGAACTCCATGAATCACCCGAGATCGGCCTTGAATATGGTAACCGCCGACCAACCCTCTATGGGCCGTCGCTTAAACAAATAGTTCATCTCCAACGGCGACGGAGACGTGACAAAGTGACCGCCGAAAAGGGTGAGGGTGCAAATGATTGGAGCCGGGCGTTCGGCCACCAAGTGGCGCCACATTCCAAGCGGCCCAGATGGGAGACCGCAGCGACAGAGGGAAGCGCAACCCGGCCTCCATAACGGCCTCACTCACTGCGACCATACCCATCGGAGGCCGGTCGGCTCGTTCATTCTCCGCGGCGCGAACATGTCCACATCTCAAGGAACATGGAATCTTGTCCTCCAGACGCCGATCTCTCCCGACGCCGAGCTCCGTATTTGGCCGAGCGACCACAACGATGGCCGCGGCACGACATCGCACCGCTTGGGGAGCACATATGGATAAGCGACCGAGTATCCCTAAATCGAATCGCGAGTAGACCGCCAATCTCTCCATTATTTCAAAGAAAGGCCCTATAGCCCGTCCCAAAATCGCTATGTTGCTCCCAAGAAGCCCCGATCGCCGGATCTCTCTCGATCTGCGATCGTCTCTCCTCGCAGCCCGACTCCCTAGCAACATCGGCCTCATGAACAAAGCCTCAACTTCGGGCCGGTCGATTCCGGCCGAATTGCACCATTGCCTCTGTGGAAGACGGAAGAAGTTTCTCCTGGCACCGATGTCCCGGCGGCAGAACTGGTTCCCGCTCCAAACGATGATGAGGTTCCGGCCATTTTCAGAGTTAGAAAGGAAGAGAAGGATTTTTCTTACCCTAAAGTGAAATCGATCGACGATCGGCTCGTAGATCTTCAGAAAATTCGGCAGCAGGTCCTTCTTTCTCCAAAAAAGCACGCGTGAGTGAGACTGCAGCCCCGCGCCCCCTTTTATAAGAGAAGGCGGGGACCCGTTTGCAATAAGAGAAAACCTCGGGGTCGAATCTCAAACGGCGCACCGGTTGACCCCTCGAGACCCGCGTACGCGTCTTTTCGAGGACGCGTCAACCGAGGAGTCATTAAGGACCGTTGGCGTCCTCCAATAGAAGCCCGACACGTGCGAGGAGACTTTTCAACACCCATTGTTTTTCCCGCGATTCGGCGGCCAACCAGTCGTCCAAATCCAGAGTATATCACCAAAGACGATCGCCAGTTCCATTAAACACGAAGTCGCTCGTCAATAGTTCGATCGCTAAGAGAGCCACCTCACCCCACGTTTCCAACGTATGAGCGGTGAGGGCAATTGTTGTGTCACGATTTATTCATCCCGACAGCGATCGACTATAAGGCCGAGCGACCAAGTCAACATCGACCAAACTATGGCTAGCTCGCCAAATCAAAGATATCGGACCCCATCGATTTACCCAATGATCGACCCCCAAGGCGATCGCCCCTTCGCGGCCGGCGATCTACTCAACTAACCGGCTAAGGGCAATCGACTGCGCCCGAGCAGAGACGATCGCCGTCAAAACCATCAAGGACTGGATCTCGTGAAAGCACCCACGTGCAGATCCACCAAAGGCGCTGACGAGATCTTCGCCGAGATAAGATCTTTTTTGTGAGACAAGACATTTGACCACACTGTCACCTACCTCACCTACCAAAGATGCGCGCCGAAAGTTGTCGGTGGGACCACCCGCGACAGAACTCGAGACGCGTGTAAGCTCCCATGGACCGCATAGTTGATCGCCAAAGAACTCCTGCAGCTTTGAAGGGACAGGCCCATGTGCTAAAAGACGATCGCCCGATTATTATATTGTAGTAAAGGCGATCGCCCGGCGTATCCAAGCCCTATAAATAGAGAACCTCCTCCTACAGGAAAAAGGTTCCGACTTCGCACAACTTACGGTTCGGAATTGACTCAACCTACGGTTCTCAGTTCACTGAATATACGGTTTGGAATTCATTTGACTCACGTCCGAAATACATTCCACCAAAAGCTCATATTCTCTCACATTCCGATACATCCACGGAAATACTGAAGAACACACATATCATCAAGCTCCCGGCTATCTCACCGGAATCCATCTCAGGACTTCTCTCTCCAAATCTCTCGTCCAGAAGACGATCGGCAGAAGCGGCAAGTCTCCACTAGACAGATTCCAAGGGATTCATAAGCCCAGAAGCCCAAACATCCAGCTAAATACTCGCCGTGAGAGGCGGTCGATCTCTCACCGCCGCGACTGTTCATCAACTTTGTTACAAGAACTCACAGAGCATCAAATCTGGTTCTTCCGGCAATCTACACGCTCACTAGCTAAGATAACAAGAAACTTTACACTCATTGTAATTGTATTCTTACATTAGTACTTGTATCCCCGAATATCGGTATTAATAATATCTCGCGAGAGCATTCAAGCCCGGGACTAACAACCCCGGTAAATCTTGTGTTATTTATCTTTCTCACGGAAGTGCTCTTGCATTTGTTTGCTATCCCATCCATTCCAGCAATATCTATCTCCGGATAATATTTTGGGTAGCAACAGTTAGTACACCACGGGTATTGCCCCCTATCATCTTAACTATACTCATCTCATTGTTCTGAATGAAATCTCTAAAATCCTTGACATCATTTTCACTCACAGGGTTTCCTTGATATCTGTCTTCTGCTGATAATACAACATTAAAATCCCCACTTATTACCAAGGAATCATTACATTGAGTGCTTACTCTTGTAAGGAAAGTCCAGAGATCACTTCTCATCTCTATTGTATTGTAAGCATACACAAATACCATATGAAATGAACTCCATGTATTTATCTCCCCAATTTCAACATGAATCCCCTGAGCTTGAGTTTCTATCATCATTATAACCACTTTCCTAGCATCCCATCCAACCCAAATTCTCCTAGTCATGGCCTGATCATAATTATGAATTAAACTCCAATGTTTTTGAATTCTACTAGCACACTTGATAAACTTTTCCCTTTTAACTCTAGTTTCCAAAAAAGCAGCTACATCTATCTTATTCTGTTTCAGAAAGAGATTAATCTCTTTCTGTTTGAGGGGTTTATTACAACCTCTCACATTCCATACTATAATTCTCATGACTGACCGGAGGGTAAAAGGGTCCCCGCCCCTTACAGTTATTCCACTGAGCTCATCTTCATCATCTAGCATCTGATATGGATTTCCAGTAGTTACCCACCAAGTGGTGGAGGAGTTTGATTATGTGCTGTTTTTGTCGTGCCCATTCTTTTTCCACCCATTCCCTAGTATTCTTGTTACCCATTTCACCATCCATGCCTTGCTTCAGATTATCTGTATTAGTCTCTTTCTGAGGTGCTCTTTGTTCTCCCTGTTTCTCAGGTATAGCATTCTGAGGGGTAAGCTAATATCTCTGGTTTATTTTCAATGTGACATTGCTTGATTAAAAATGTATTCAGGTATGAGATCGAAGGCGAATCTCCTATAACATACATTATCACTGCTTGTTTCCATTTTTCAGCTTCTTTTTCTATATCAGTCAAATCGAGACATGCAGTAGGCATACCTTGCTTTAGCGTCGGAGCTACATAGTTCAACTTCATTCCAGTCTTCGCCGGCTGCACTATCAAGATAATCTCCGGTGGTTTAGGCGTAGACGCCATTTCCAACCTTCTCTGAGTGGAGTTTGCCGACTGATTTTCGTCCGGCCCAGTTGGCCCTTTTCCATTCGTCTCTCCATTTTCCTGCTCTGTTGTTCCACCCGTTGCCTTTGAAGTTTGTACGTGTTTCCCCATCATCTGAGATCTCTGCGGTATTGATTTCTGGCTTCCAATTACTACCTTTCTCGGCCGCCCCTTCCTCGCCATTCGCCGACGGCGCACGATAACTCAGACACTATCGTGATAAAAGTATATAAAGTCGATCTGAGTTTTTTTTATGCACTTTTCTATTGCATGAATATTTAGATGCATATAGATACATATAGTCCCAGCATTTAGAATGCACAAAAATATAAAGAGTGTTTCGGAAAATTCTTCCCTTATTGGTGTCTTACCTAATACTAATTATAGGGGATAGAGTTATGGAAGGCTCTAGACTTTTCCAGAGATAGTAGGATCCTGTTAGATGTCTTACCTTAACTAGGAATCCTATGTATGGAAGGACTCTCATTGTAATGTCTATATAAAGGCCCATCTATTCATTATCAATCTGATTGATTTCTTTGCCTTTTCTTTCTCCGAAACACGTTATCAGCACGTAGCTCGAACAAAAAAAAAAGAATAAAAATCGGCGGCCAGCCATGCCGCCCATTGCCCCGCCCGCCGCCGCCGCCGCTGCCCGACCATAGCGCCTACGCCCGGCCAGCGCCACCGCCGCTGCCCGCGCCCAACCGCCTACGCTGCCCAATCACGCCGACCGCCGCTAACCACCGCCGCCGCTGCCCAACGCCGGACCACCGCTCCAAGTCGGAAATCCGCCGCCGATCCAGTCCAGCCGGAAAGCCGCCGCCGATCCAGTCCAGCCGGAAAGCCGCCGCCGATTCAGTCCAGACGGAACATCACCGCCGGACCGCCGCTAACCACCGCCGCCGCCGACCGCCGCCGGCCAGCTCCAGCCCATCCAAGTCCGACCCGGTTCTGAACCTCGGACCAAAACCCGAACACCAACTTATTTTTGGAAGCCGCCAAAATTGCGCCCCCGGTTTCACGTCGTCGCATCGAGTACCAACCGGTAGATCGAAGCACACCACAAATTCATCACGTGCCTAATTTTATAATCGAGGTAATTATCTGACTTGTCCCTATTCAATTCTCTCATTTTTGGGAATTTTTCTTTTGGTGACATAGGTTATTGGGTTCTTTATCACCCACGCTACTTTGCGGTGGATGAGACCGCGAGAGAAGTCGGTATCTCTGCGTGTCGAAGAAAACTGTGTGACGGTCTTGGGGGAGTCACGGAATTGTTGAAAGTCGATACTTGTGGTTGTTGCATACACCACGTATCTGGGTGCAATCTGATATCGCCGTTTTTGTCGACTTTACTAAACAACAATTAAGGGAAGTACATCGAGTAACGGTTATGTTACACGCTTTTAAAAGCATCGATTGTGACCTTTTACATTGTCACTGAAAATCCAACAAGACTAACTTCCTCTTGTTTATATCTTGTAGATGGCACAAAGCTCCAATGTTCATCCGGAGTTCGACATCCTTGACCATGCTGGTAAGGAGTACCATAGGTGGGTCTCAGACGTTCGCTTGGTGTTCGTCGGTAAGAGATTTACCACCACCATCTTTCCCTCTAACGAGCCTACTGCTCAAGAACCGAGCGAGGAAACCAAGGCTAATGCACTGATGTACTTGCGTAGACATATACATCCGTTGTTGAAAATGTGTTACATGAATTTGCAAACCCCAAAAGAACTATGGGATACACTCGAACAACGATTTAATAATGTGCATGATCAGCGCTTCCCCGAATTGCAACTTCAGTGGGAGCAAATCCGATTTTTGGATTATGCGAATGTGGAGGCATATAACCAAGCCATCCTCGATCTTCGTGCCGATCTTGGTTTTTGTGGTGTCAAGAAGTCTGATCCAGATTTGATCGAGAAGACTCTTAACACGTTTCCCGTGGGAGCAAGTGTGATTGCTCATCAGCTGCGCGTTGCCTATGAGGAAGGGAGAATTAAAAATTTTAGTGACCTTACCTCCCACCTCGCGAAAAAAAAAAAGTCACCATGAGATTATTCTCAATAGCAATAGGCGCCCAGCTGGTACGAAGCCGATTCCGGAAGTGAATCAGGCTACCCACAGGAAGGCACCACGACAAAATAGAAAAGGCAACGCTACTCAGTTTTTGCAAGCACCATGGGTGCATGACTCGAGCAAGCGAGGGAAAAGACGAGGTCATCGTTCCAATGTGTGGAAGAGGCAAGGTGGCTCGGCCACGGGACCTAGTGGAACCCAACCACGTGGACCGCCTCCTGCCGCCGGGATTGGAACCACTCCAAAGGAAGGCCGGAATTGCTATACTTGCGGATCAAAGAAGCATACTTACCGCAATTGCAAGGCGCCAAAGAACATCCAAGCTTACTACAAGCACTATAAACAGTACTTGACTCAAGAGTCAAATTACATGGAGGAAGATAACGAGAATACGGAGGTGAACCATACTGAGATCCCTCCTCTCACCATTGCGGACAAAGACCAACATATGGATGTTGCCGACTTTGACTAGATCATTGTAGTTTGACCAGTTTTACGCTTTGGTTATATTTTGTCTTGTTTCTAGTTTTCGAGAACTACTTTGGATTTTCTATGAATGTAATAAATTTGGCCATGATGAATAAAATTCTTTTAATTGCTGTGATTGTGCAAAAACGAATTTTATGTTCCCCTTCGAAAGTATGTTTGGTTTATCAAAAAACAATTGCTCAGTAATGAATTGCTTGGTTAATTTGATACATTGGTGGATTTCATCAAAACTTATGATCAAGACTAGGCGCATCCTCCTTGGTATTTGTTTATGCTTTGAAAGTTCAAACGGAATCAGTGGTTTTTAAACAGCCTTAGTTGTACCGACATTCCTACTTTCTCTGCAAGTCTACCAAGTTGGAGTTACCGAAAAGATCATTAGTCGAGATATAAATCGAACACCATGATGGGTTTTGAAATGTTTAAACGCTCCTACGGCCATATTGCCATAGTATTGTATCAACAATAATGCCTTTGAAAAAGGCTTCAACCTTTCTCTATCACTCAACAATAGGGAAATACCAAAATAGAAACTTGAAACGAGCACTGAGATCTGAGTTTAATGATACAGAAAGTGCACGACCTATGGACAGAAAGATACGGAAGTCTAGTTTCCAGAACAACTGACCGTCCGTCCATAGCCTTCTTAACGAAGAAGTTATTGCTGTTTTAGTGAACAAAGGTCAAGCTACGCGGAAATTATTTCCAGCGATTGTGCTAACTTTGATCCTAACCAACTTGGTCGAATTTCCCCAAATTCGAAGTTAATGAGTTTTCGCTATGTTTTTTATCACAAGACTAATCGAGTTTCATGTCTTATTGTAGATGTCTCGTGGCGAAATTGAGTGCCTTGCTGATAGTGGAACAACCCACACTATTCTTCGGAATAGGCAATTATTTAAGGATATTGTGCCATATATATCATAAGTGACAACAATGATTAGTTCCTCCCAAGTAATTCAAGGGAGGGGACCTGCTTATTTCTTGCTACCTAATGGTACGCATATTAATGTCACAAATGCTCTCTATGCCCCAAGAGCAAACCGAACCTTGCTAAGTTTTAGGGACATCCGTACCAACGGTTATCACCTTGATACACATTGTGAGAATGAGACAGAATTTTTGTGTGTTACTCTGGCAGAATGCGGAAGACGCCGCGTTCTCGAGAAACTAATGAGTCTAAGTAGTGGTTTATACCAGACTACAATAAGGGTTATTGAATCCTACGCTGTGAGTCACGAACTTTGTGATTCCGAAGCATACCAAATATGGCATGACCGACTCGGTCACCCTGGACGCGACATGATGATTCGCATTTTGAAAAACTCACATGGTCATCCGTTTTTCAAGTCCAGAAAATGATTGGAAGCACCACTCGATATCGGCATTGATGTGAGTGAGCTTGATACCGTATCACCGGGATTAAAGATCGCACGCCCTGATAAGGTTGACGGTGCATCTCTCGTAAATCCCGAGGCTTCCGTGGCAATTTCTAATTCCCATAAATCGTTTTGCAAAGTCTGTTCACTAGCAAAGTTGATACCATCTCCGTCCTTTGCTAAAGACTCAACACAAAACATTCGCTTCTTACAAAGAATTCAAGGGGACATTTGTGGACCTATTCAACCAGGGTGCGGACCATTCAGATACTTTATGGTTTTGGTTGATTCATCGACGCGATGGTCACATGTCGCTCTGCTATCCACAAGATACTGCATTTGCTAAACTCCTAGCATAAATCATCAAGTTACGGGCTAACCACCCCGACTTTCCAATCTCGTCATTAAGATTGGACAACGCTGGTGAGTTTACGTCAAAGTCTTTTGATGACTATTGCATGTCGATTGGGATTGAAGTTGAACATCTCGTCCCCCATATTCATTCGCAGAATGGCCTTGCCGAGGCTATGATTAAGCAGTTATAGTTTATCGCCCGAGCATTGGTATTGCGCACCAACTTGCCAATTTCTGCATGGGGTTATGCAATTTTGCATGCAGCTATACTTATTCGCTTTCGACCCACTTCCAATCAATCGTTTAGTGCGTACCAGTTGGTAACTGGATATGAGCCTGATATTTCACACTTACGCATTTTTGGTTGTGCAGTCTATGTGCCAATTACGCCTCTACAGCGTACTAAAATGGGTCCGCAAAGACGATTAGGTATATACGTTGGCTATGAATCGCCTAAAATTATCCTCTATTTGGAACCTTTGACAGGAGATCTGTTTACTGCAAGATTTGCAGACTATCACTTTGATGAGACAAACTTCCCGTCGTTAGGGGGAGAGAGGAATCGAACGATTCCAGTTGAACGCCAGAAAATTGTCTGGTATGCTCACTCCTTGCGTCACCAAGATCCCCGCACAGCTCAATCCGAGCTAGAAGTGCAACGTATTCTCAGTCTTTAGAAAGTTGCGGATTCGATGCCCGACAACTTTACTGATACTGCGAAAGTGACAAGATCTACCATTCCCGCTGCGAATGTTCCTGCAAGGTTAGAAGTCCCAGTTATAGGGCAAGGTTCAGCCGCCCAAAAAAATGATTCCCCCGGCGTCAACCTTAGTGGTGGGACGGCTGCTTCGGCTGCTCTTATCCCTGCTCGAAAGAGGGGGAGGCCAGTGTGTAGAAAGGATACCGAACCTCGAAAGAGAAGAGGAACGGAGGCACAAAATCCTCTCATCATCGACACAGTGACTCTGTCACACGAGATTATCTCTGACTACGGATATGTCCTCGAATCAACAATGGAACAATCGACGGACGCGTCGGAAACTTTGTTGATGTCAGAGAATAAAGAAATCTCGATGCAATGTATGAGTGAATACGTACTATTGGACAGGTCATCCACGCTAGTTGATGATGCTTTTGCCTACTCCGTCGCTCAAGAAATTATTGAAGACGACGATGCTGAGCCGCGCTCGGTTGCTGAATGTCAACAACGAGCCGATTGGCCTAAATGGAAAGATGCAATGCAGGCTGAACTAGACTCAATGGCTAAACATGAGGTATTTGGCCGTATCGAGCAAATACCCGTGGGCGTTAAACCAGATAGACATAAGTGGGTCTTTGTTCGTAAACGCAATGATAAGGATGAGGTCATGCGTTACAAAGCGAGACTAGTTGCCCAAGGCTTCTCGCAGCGCCCTGGCATTGACTACGAGGAGACGTATTCTCCCGTTATGGACATCATCACTTTCCGCTACTTAGTCAGTTTGGTAGTGTCCGAAAAACTGAATATGCAGCTTATGGATGTGGTTACAGCGTATCTTTATGGGGATCTAGATACGGATATTTATATGAAAGTCCCCGAAGGGATTTCATTGCCCAAATCAAGTAGCTCTAAACCACGGAGCGCTTACGCTGTGAAATTGCATCGTTCACTGTATGGGTTGAAACAATCCGGAAGGATGTGGTACAACCGCCTACGTGAATACTTGGTTGGGAAGGGATACGAGAACAATGACATCTGTCCATGCATTTTCGTGAAAAGAACATATACAGGATTCGTGATTGTAGCCGTCTATGTAGATGACATGAATGTTATCGGTACCATAGATGAGATCAATGAAACGACCCGCTACCTTAAATCAGAATTCGAGATGAAAGACCTAGGGAGGACTCAATTTTGCTTGGGCTTAGAGCTAGAACATTGAGATGATGGCATACTCATTCATCAGTCTGCCTATGTCCACAAAATGCTCAGGCGATTTCGTATGGACAAGGCACATCCTCTTGCTACCCCCATGATTGGTCGAAGTCTGGAAATGAACAAGGATCCGTTTCGTCCCAAAGAGGAGGATGAAGAGGTCCTTGGAGCAGAAACACCGTACCTTAGCGCAATCGGTGCGTTGTTGTATCTGGCTCAATGTACTCGTCCAGACATCGCATTCTCTGTGAATCTGTTAGCGAGATTTAGCTCCGCTCCCACGATAAAGCATTGGAATGGAGTAAAACACATCTTTCGATACTTGAAAGGCTCCAGTGATCTTGGATTGTTCTTTCCCTATGCAAGAGAGAGCGATATTCCGAAAGGAATTGTTGAGGTTAAGACGATGCATACCGACCGTCGATCTTCCGCTGATATTGCAGCTGAGCATGGTAGCTTGACTACCATAAGTGCTAATGCGAGCAAGCTTACCCCCTATGCAGAGAATCCTAACAACACGTTAGTTGGATTTGCTGATGTCGGTTATCTCTCTGACCCGCATAAAGGACGTTCCCAAACTGGTTATGTGTTCACCATTGGGAATACGGCGATATCTTGGCGATCTGCCAAGCAGACCCTGGTTGCTACTTCCTCGAACCATGCAGAGATAATTGCATTACACGAATCTGTAAGGGAGTGCATTTGGCTCCGGTCAGTCATAGACCATATACGAGGAACGTGTGGATTAGATCCCACTACAGCAACCCCTACTTGCATCTTTGACGACAATACGGCATGCATTGAGCAGATGAAGTTAGGTTTCATTAAGGGTGACAATACCAAGCATATCGCGCCGAAGTTCTTTTATAATCAGCAGCAGCAGAAATTGCTGAATATCGAAGTGAAACAAGTGATTTCCGATGAGAATATCGCAGACTTGTTCACTAAGTCTCTGCCGAAATCTACATTTGAGAAATATGTGAGAAGCATCGTCATGTGTCGATTATCCGAGCTCAACCAATGATAGCTCGACGGAATGAGCTGTCATGTATACCTCAGGAGGAGTATACTTCACATGATTCTGACATTTGTAGTTGGTGCGTTGCGCTCTTTTTCCTCACCAAGTCTTTATTTTTTCCACGGGGTTTTATTTGACATGGAAAGGTTTTTTACCTAGGCAACACCTTATGCACCATGTTAGTATTAGTGCTCGACACAGGGGGAGTGTTCTGGGAAATCCTTCCCTTATTGGTGTCTTACCTAATACTGGTTGTAGGGGGATATAGTTATGGAAGGCTCTAGACTCTTCCAGAGGTAGTAGGATCCTCTTATATGTCTTACCTTAACTAGGAATCCTATGTATGGAAGGACTCTCATTGTAATGCCTATATAAAGGCCCATCTATTCATTGTTATCAATACAATTGATTTGCTGTCTTTTACTTTCTCCCGAAACAAAGAGAAATTTATTCGGAGTATACTTAAAGTGAGTTCTGATTGTAGTTTAATGTATAAATATGTGCAAAATGATTAATTAATTTATAAAGAGATAAATTGGTTTAGGAGCCTTTTTGGTATGATTGCTTCCTCGAGACACATGAAGATTGAAGAAGGATGGTACTTATATCGACCAACGGTCAAGATCCACGACTGTAAATACTGATTTTTTTTTAATTGTGTAGTTACTAATTGTATGCATATATTGTTCTCGAAAATATGGTAATTAAAATTTTATTTTTATTTTTAGTTGCTTCCTCCGTACGCTTTATTTTGTAACTTGTATTTGATGAATAGGAGGTTGAGCGACGTATCGGATGTACATGTGACTGGAGAGACTCCGGATCTATCTTGACGTCATTAGCGGTCCGAAGAAGGACCGCTAACTGCATTCCGACATCTTCACGCAGATGGGCGACAAAGGCACATCTTCATCGGCGCAGGCAAAGCAGGAACAGTTGAGGCAGCATGTCGAGCATCTTCAGCAGTCGCAGACTGAAATGAGGGGTCAGTTTGAGGAGACTATTACTCAGATGCAGATGCAGGAGCAAATGTAGTCGCATGTGGGTCTTCCATCGACCAAGCAGTCAGATATTACCTATGGAATTTTCGTCTGAAATTAACCGACTTCGTCTCTCAGTTGGAAATTACCAACGGATTGGTTGTCCAAGTTCGTTTTTCGGACCCGTTTTACCGATGGTTTCTTTATTCAAAATCCGTCGAATTTTAAATTTTTTCAATGGATAGAAATTCCGGCGGCGAACCTTTATCGACCAGCAATTTCGAGACAGAAAAAATCGATTGATAATTCCATCGGTAAGTACTTTATCGACGTCCTTTTCGAGCTTTTACAGATGGATTTTTCTGTCGGCAATTTACGTTTTTCGGTAGAAAAATATGAAATTCATTAATAACGTTGAAAAAAGTAAAAAAAATTTAAAAATATTGGAAATAGATTCAAAGAGAGAGAATATCTGGTCTCCGCCCCTATGCAAAAAATTTAAATACTTGAAATTTCTTATTAATTAAAAAAAATTACTTGTAAAAAATACAAGTAATTTTACATAGTAACAACCGAAAAACATCTTTTAACCGAAGAAACAATATGAATTAAAAATACAACATTATCATCATCATCCCAATATTCAAAAAAAAAAGAAAAAAAAGAAGAAGAAATTAATTTTTAATTGATCACACAGCAGCAGCGTCTTGCTTGAGTTTGAGCAGCACAAACAGGCTAAGTGCGGATGATGACATAATGCGATCCACTCCCTTCACAAATTTCTCAGGGAACAGTGTCCCGAAGACTTGATCCAATATCTCATGACCGAATTGTTTCTTTATCAGCTCCTCCGTAGCGGCTCTCATGCTCAGGGACACCTGTTGCGGGCTGGGGAAAATATTGGAACCATTCACCTCAGCCAAACCCTCCATCTTCTCTATGCCGAAACGTCCGTTTTGCTTCACGACTTCTTCCATCTCATGTGGACATGCAAAGTGTATCGGCACGTTGAACCCGTCCAACTTCTCTTCATCAATTACCCCCTACACGACACGAAATTCCTCCGTCACGACAATATGAATTATTACATAAATTAGCATTAACCGGACCGGAGAAATTTAAATAGTTATCGGGCTGCATCCCTTCGTCATGGTGATCATTTTTGTACATATAATCGTCTTAGGCATATATATTCGTGTCAGACTGTTTGACGATGGAATATTTTTACTTCGTAGTAAGAAAAAAAAATGATACTTTGCAGTATTAGAAATACTCTCATACTCTGTAATTCTGTTTATTATAAAAATACATAATTAGAAAGTGTCATCTTTTTATATCTAAAAATTGTTGGAAAAATAGTTAATTAATACCATAATTAATTATGGTAATTAAAGACATTAAATGGTATATTTGGAATCTACATTTTGTGTAGATTAATTTAGTGTATTTACTTGTTCAATTTCGTTAAGAAATGAATGAGTAATTAATGCACAAAATTAAGCCATTCAATAGTTGGGAATGTGGTGTGGAATCCCATCCCACATTGGAGAAGCAAGGAAAAGTTGAGCTATTTATAAAAGACTTTCCATCATAAATGAGCAATCAAGTGTGCTCCATTATGGTGACCCTAGTTGGCTTTAATTAATTTTTAAGGCTAAAATCTGAATTCTACGAGGAAGGTGCAAAGCACCTTCCGAGTCCGAGTCCGAGCACGTGCACGTCGCACTTGTCACAACGGGCGCTTCGTAGGCGCACTTTGCACTTCGAACCGTTGTATCTTGGGGACGTTTGCCGTTCAACCGTGTGTACTGTGCGGGGCAATTTCGTCTTACGTGGAGAGAGTCCAACTCTTGCCTCGGTTTTGCATCATTTGTCATTTTCTACAGCATCTACAACAACAATCGTAAGACGAATTTTCTGTAGAAGATGGCGTCGTCAAGCAACAATGTTCATGCTCCTGCCCATGCCGAAAAATCAGAGAAGTTCTCAGGTACTGATTTCAAACGTTGGCAATCAAAAATCCTGTTCTACCTTACTACTCTCAACCTCTGTCGCTTCCTTTCCGAATCTCCTCCTGTTGTGGGGGATGATGAAACTGACACCCAGAAACGCAAGGCATTGGATGCATGGCATCATAACGACTTCTTATGTCGGAACTATATTTTGAATGGGCTAGATGGCACACTTTACAGTGTTTATTCCACAATCAAAACGTCCAAAGAGTTGTGGGACTCGTTGGAGACAAAATATAAAACAGAAGATGCCGGTTTGAAGAAGTTCATCGTGGGTCATTTTCTAGACTTCAAAATGGTGGACACCAAAACTGTTCTCGAGCAAGTGCAGGAAATACAGTTGATCCTGCACGATATTTTGGCAGAAGGAATGAGCTTGTCTGAATCCTTTCAAGTTGCTGCCATAATCGAGAAGTTGCCACCGATGTGGAAGGACTTCAAAAACTACCTTAAGCACAAACGCAAGGAAATGGGCCTTGAAGATCTTATTGTGCGACTGAGGATCGAAGAGGACAATAGGAAGAAGATGAACAAGTCATCTATGGAGGCAAAAGCAAATCTCATCGAGTCAAGCAACAACAAAAAGCGGAAATTTAACGGGAAGAAGCAAGACTCGAAGAATCATAAGAAGATCAAAGGAGAATGCTACAACTGCGGTAAATTCAGGCATATGGCGAAAAATTGCCGCAAACCAAAGAAGGACAAGAAGAGAGATCAAGCAAATGTTATCGAGAATAAGTATGTTCCCGTCGATTTGTCCAGTTTTGATCTGTGTGCAGTTGTAGATGAAATCGATATGGTCGGAATATGGTGGGTGTACACCAGCGCTACTAAACATATTTGTGCCGATAAAACCATGTTCTCCTCATACGAGCCTATCACCGAAGAAAGAAAGTTGTACATGGAAAACTCCGCTGCCTCAAATATTGTCGGAACTGGAGAGGTTATACTCAAGATGACGTCGGGATTGAAATTGACGCTCAAGAATATGCTACATGTTCCAGACATGCGTAAGAATCTTGTTTCTGACTCAGCATTGAGCAAAGCCGGATTTAGGCTAGTGTTTGAAGCGGATAAAGTTGTAATAACTAAAAATTGTCACTTTATCTGAAAAGGCTATATAGATAACGACCTTTTCAAACTGAATGCTATCAATGTACGTGGTGGAAATGAAATAAACGATAAAGTTGTTTATTTGGTTGAGTCTCCTAATTTATGGCATGATAGATTAGGACATGCAAATCTAAATATACTACGTCGTTTAGTAAATTTATATTTATTGCCAAAAATAACTTTCGATCAACACAAAAGGTGTGAAATCTGTGTTGAAGCAAAAATGGCAAAATCTCCTTTTCATTCAGTGGAAAGATCGACAAAACCTCTTGAATTGATTCACACCGATTCGTGCGATTTAAAACTTGTGCAAACAAGAGATGGAAAGAATTGTTTTATAACTTTTATAGATGATTGCACAAGATTTTGTTATGTGTATCTTTTGAGAAACAAAGACGAAGCATTCGAAGCTTTCAAAACATACAAAACATAAGTTGAAAATCAACTCAACACCAAAATCAAAATGATTCGAAGTGATCGAGGTGGTGAATATGTTGCACCTTTTGAAGAATATTGTCGTGAAAATGGCATTATTCACCAAACAACTGCACCTTATGCACCCCAATCGAATGGTGTTGCCGAACGAAAGAATAGAACATTGAAAGAAATGATGAATGCTATGCTGATAAGATCGGGCATATCACTTAACATGTGGGGAGAAGCTATTCTTTCGGCCAATACAATTTTGAATAAATTACCCAAAAAGAAGCAAGATAAAACTCCATATGAATTATGGAAAGGAATGAAGTCGTCCTATAAATACTTAAAAGTGTGGGGGTGCTTAGCAAAAGTTGAAGTACCGAAACCCAAGCAAGTAAAAATAGGACCAAAAACGGTTGATTGCATTTTCATAAGATATGCAAATAATAGTAGTGCGTACCGATTTTTGGTACGCAAATTGGAAGTACCCGATATAAACGAGGGAATGATCATAGAATCAAGAAATGCCATATTTTTTGAAACTATATTCCCTAAGAAAGAAAAGAATGAAATAAGTTCGAAAAAGAGGACTTATGATGAAATCTCGCCAAATAATAATGGACCAACACCGCTTCATAAAATTATTAACACTTATGAATCCAAGAAATGGTCCAAGGCCAAAATGGACATAACGTGAGAACGAAAGATATTAGATCTATTATTGTGTGTATGTTATTGTCTGGGTTTACATAAAAGTTGACCGGTTTAAGACATCACGTTCACCGAGCAACGAGTAAATTCAATAGCATTACACTAAGGAAGGTTCAAGGCTAACTACCACCTATCCTGAAGCAATAATAGGTCGTCGGGACTTAGTGCATATTGCATTTGCATTAATCATCATTCATGTGGGGGATTGTTGGAAAAATAGCTTAATTAATACCATAATTAATTATGATAATTAATGACATTAAATGGTATATTTGGAATCTACATTTTGTGAAGATTAATTTAGTGTATTTAGTTGTTCAATTTCGTTAAGAAATGAATGAGTAATTAATGCACAAAGTTAAGCCATTTAATAGTTGCGAATGTGGTGTGGAATCCCATCCCACATTGGAGAAGCAAGGAAAAGTTGAGCTATTTATAAAGGACTTTCCATCATAAAGGAACAATCAAGTGTGCTCCATTATGGTGCACCCTAGTTGGCTTTAATTAATTTTTAAGGCTAAAATCCGAATCCTACAAGGAAGGTGCAAAGCATCTTCCGAGTCCGAGCACGTGCACGTCGCACTTGTCGCAATGGGCGCTTCGTAGGCGCCCGAAATTCGATTCCTAGTACAAGGTATCGAGTTCGTAGAAAAACCGTTGTATCTTGGGGACGTTTGCCGTTCAACCGTGTGTACTGTGCGGGATAATTTCGTCTTACGGAGAGAGAGTCCAACTCTTGCCTCGATTTTGCATCATTTGTCGTTTTCTACAGCATCTACAACAACAAAAATATTATTTCTCGCACTCATATATATATATATATATATACTATTTAGACCGTTTCCTATAAGTTTTTGCGATATTTTTTATGATCTTTAAACACCGTGATTTCAGGGTGTATGTGTGAGAGAGGGAAGGGGATGCAGTGCAAGATAAAGACTACGTCTCCGCACCCCACCATTGGATCACACACACCCGCACGGGTGTGTGTGTGCGCGTGTGTGATCCGACGGCGGATCTGGTGCACAGCATGGTGCTGTACTGCACCAGATCCGAACCCGTGAGAGAGAGTAAAATTTGCATTACATATTTTGTATAATTCTCAGCATAGTGATTTGGGAGAGAGAGAGAGAGTAAAATCCGAATTATATATATCAGTAAAAATATGATTTGAAAAAGTAGAAATGAGCTAAGCGGAGTTAAATTAAGAATTAGCAAAGTTGTCAACTTGTCATCATATACTATAGTCAAACTATAAATGTGAGCAACTTTATCATCTCTATCATTAAACTAATTAGGATACAACTGTATATCATTCAAATATAATATAATATATTTTTTTTGTTGAGGGAGAAACGAGAAACTCCCTCATCTGTATCAGATGTCCCTTGACCAGTTAGGTGTTAAATCGAGGGATGTACACTAATGGCAGCCCTGCAAGGGAGAGAACCAACGAGACACGAACCCATCAACAAATCTTGCAATATTTCAGCAAAGTATTGTCACCATACGGATTCGAACCCTCAATGTCGGAGTGTTTCCACCACAATCACCTTGCAACTTACCATCAGTCTATCACATCTGGGCGTCCCTTGTGGGATATTTAGTATCGGGAGTATCATATTTGTACAATTAAATCAAACAATCACCTTTTATTTTTTTTATCTCCACTATATATTCACTATCAATATTTTTTAATTTTTTAATCTCCGTCATATACACGAGTCCGACTCCTCTCCAGTAACTGGACGGTCCAATTCAATCTGGACCGTCCAGATCACACACCCGCACGGGTGTGTGTGTGGGGCTGCACCAGACGGTGCAGATCCCTCTAGTCCTCTCCGGAAATGGAGAGGATCTGGATTCCATATACACTATCAATGTTGGCACTTTTGCCGACAATAAAATATTGTCGGCTAAAATGCTCGGCCGTTGGCTAAAAATCGATCGGTCGATGTGCGTCGGCTAAAGTTTAGCCGGCTAAAAACCGGTCGGTCGAGGTGCGTCGGTTAAAGTATAGCCGACAACTTCTGCGGAAGGTTGTCGACTATACAATCATTACTTATATCAATCATTACTTAAAATATATACTCCCTCCATTTTTCTTTAGATGTCGTTTCACTTTTTGACACACATTTTTAGGTGCTTTGACTGTATAGTTAAAATTATTATCTTTAAATAATTTTTTTTGTGAATTAAAATTTAGATTGTATATTTTTATTCAAAAAAATAAAATTTAGAAAATGATAAATTTAACTACCCAGTCAAAGCACCTAAAAATGTGTGTCAAAAAGTAACATCTAAAGAAAAATGGAGGGAGTAAAAAATATCAAAGCTGCTACACACACATACAAATGCACACACAAATGCACACCCCTGTTTTGTATGGGTTGTACCTGGGTAGTAGGGGTTATACCCCTACACAACCCCTACTACCTATAAAGCAAGGTACAATCCCTACTACGCAGGGTACAACCCCTACAAAGTAGGGATGTGCATTTGTGTGTGCATTTGTATGTGTGTGTAGCATTATTCAAAAAATATATCATATGTCAAGTTTTGAGCGGAACAAAAACGAGTTTATTTAGGATTGAGATACCTAATGTTAAGATGTGCTTCGACTTTTTTTGGAGCAAAGGTGTGAACTGAAATGAAACATATGAGTTAGTTCACGTGGACTATATTTTTGTGTAACTAAGACTTCTACATTTACACCTAACCATGTATGGGACGATAATGCTACTCATTACTGTTATCAAGGCCGTGTTCGGATTCTGCTGACGTATAATTAAGTCCTACCAGATAAAGAGAATAATAATCCTTCTCTAAATTGAACCCAAACAAATGATAATAAGCAAGAGATCTGTCTAAATATTCATTATCATGCATATGCCCAATAGAACTTCTGATAAAAATAGAGTTTGAATCCCTGACCTCCACTCTATACATAATTTTACAACAATGCTGCATGCGCAATCAATTTACATAATTAAATTTTACAACACAACAACTCACCACATATTTATCATAAAATTTATTATTAATGCCACCACTTATCCCATCATTCATATAATCTATGGTGCAAAACAACCTCGGTCCACACAATAGTTGTGATTGAAGTGCTATTTATAACTTTATGGTCAAGGTAGTATTCAATGGACCAAGTTGTATTTTCTAAATGTCATATGATGTTTTTAAGTGATATGCACTTCTTGCATGTGCTTTTGTTTTTTTATATAATTTCAAAAGTCAATACTACTAAAACTAATACTAATATACTAATAATATATAATTACCTCTTTCGCCAGATCCATTAAGCATTCTCCGATCATACCAATCATAATGCTCAAAAGAACCCGAGAATGTTGGACTCCGTCGGGGCGAGCCGGAAAAACTAGCATGACTAGGCCTCCAGGGACAAGCTCTTGTGCTCGTGCGTCGAGAAACTTGGACAAGTCCGCAGCGAACTGCCGAGAGTATGCATTTGTTATCTCTTCATCATCCCCGACGTTATGTATCCTTCCCTTGTTATAAGCACCCGAATTCCGAACAGTAATCTCGCTCGGCACTTGAGACAGCCACTGTAGGGAACTGGAACAGTGGACGACGTGGAGAGATGCGCGGGGGAACAGGCGCGTGTAGAAGGAACCCGGAACGCCGGACGCGTAGTACTCTCTATTGGGAGAGAGGGATCTGAAAAGAGTGTTGAAATCATTGAGTGCGTGGTCGCTGAAGTGAACTTGAAATTCCGGGATCATTGATTCATCCGAAATACTACTTGAGTACTTGAGTTTGATTGTTGCGATAATGTTTTCGACGGCGGTGAAAGTGTTGGGTCCGACGGAACAACCTAAATCGGCGATGGAAAAAGTTTGTGACGGCGGGGAGGTGTTCGCAATTAGTTGGTCCATGTGTTCGGTTATGGATTCTTGAACAAGTGATTTGGAAGAGTCGATGACCGCTCTCTGCAACGTAAGAAAAACGAAATGAGGGAATAGAAACTTGTGAATACATGGCATCATTAATTTTATCAGTGAAATAGTTGCGATATAGTAAATCATACATACATACATACCTGGTAGGAGGAGTTCTTTGTGTAGCTCTCCTTGCCGTCTCCACCAGCCATTGCAAAACAATTCTCGGAATCCATCTCTCTCTCTCTCTCTCTCTCTCGGGGTGTGTGTCTTCATTGTTGAGTCGCATTTAAATACTATGGGAATCGAACATTTGGCGGTGAAACATAGCTGGCCATGCTTTTTCCCAAACTCAAAGTGAGAAACAAACAAAAGTATTTTATAATCATCCGTCTCATAGAAAAACAAACCAAATCAAACCAAACATATTCAGTATATCCGCTCAAAGCAGGGTCTGAGGAGGGTAAGATGTACGCAGATCATGTCCCTACTTTTTACGGTAGGGAGGCTGTTTCCGTGAAAACCCCCGACTTAGTGCACAGCAAAGTATTGAGTGATATTTACAAAGAAGCATATGATGCGAAAAAGCTCAAAACCATACCTGAGTCCATAACTTAATTCACATGAGATTTACCTAAGTGGACTTTGGCAACTGCACTCTCGATGAACGCTGCTCCAACAGAAGAGAGGTAGACTCAGCGCACAACTCTCTGTCAAAAATACACCACACGCAAAAGGCAACAGGATAAAATATACAATAAAAGTAAAAAGAAAAATGCAATCATCTAGGTCAGAGTTAACTGAGTTAACCGAGACAACCCAACCCTGAGGCTCTCAACTACAACACCGAACCCTACAAAAGAATCCACAACTCTGATCTGACGCCTCCAAGCGCACCTATCAACAGTCATGGTCTCGGAAAGGTTTATGGCCTTCAAATCTAATCTCAGCTCCTCCTCCCACGTCCTCCTCGATCTGCCTCTCCTCCTCTCCCCGACAACCAATAAACTCTCGACCCTCCTCACCGGAGCAAATGTCTGCCTCCTGCGGACGTGGCCAAACCATCTCAATCTCCCTTCCCTAACTTTCGCTGAAATGGGCGCCACTTCTAGCGCGTTCCTGAAAACCTCGTTCGAGATTCTATCCAACATTGTGCGACCACACGACCAACATTGTCCTGAAAACCCCGTCTCATAGAAGTAGTAGTTAATTTTAAAATCGAGTGTATTGTATTTTGATTTTTAATTTTTTTTATTGGTGATAGTAGGATTATAAAAGAGCTTTACCCGGTTCGGAAGGTTCGATTCGAAATAATTCGGTTCGTGGTTCAACTCTCTATCAATATCATCAATATATTATTTTATTAGTTGCTTATTTATTGCTTTCCTACTGTTTCCTCACTTCCTCACTCAATCAGTAGTATAACCCAACACTATGAACCCATTTATCTCTCTAGCAACATCTATTTATTTGAGTTTTTTTTCTTGAAAGAGAAAATATTGAGTACATTTTAGGTATTCTGTGATGTTTTTCAATATGTGAAAGGAGTACCTAAAACGACATTTATCTAAATGAAGGCAATTTATATGATGTTTCACTAACATTTGTTCTAGCCAACACATTTTCATATAGGTTGTCGATCGATCTGATTTGAGTCAGCACTCTCTCTCTCTCTCACATCTTAGTGTTCGACTTTTAAAAGCTAAAATATTTCAATACAGGTCGATGTTCAACTTACAGTTTCGATCTATACAAGATTGAGACCCTTAACTTTGAATGTTATAAAATAAAGTTGAACAACTATCGAACTACCTAGCTCATAATTCTTTGAGATGCTATTTAATGTTCAGAATTTAGGAGCACTTTGCATTTTTCAGAGTTTGGTCGTGAATATTGTCTTGTATGATTGGAACCATTAGTTTATCCAACCCCCGGTCTTTGGCTATTTATAGAAGTGAGAAAATAGTCGTTTATAAATGTACTCGTTTGTTGGTTGATGATATTTGATGGTTTTTGTTGGCAGCTTGTAACTTGAATTAAAGTTGTTCTCTTTATCGCTTAGCTTATCTTCATTAAATGCAGTCTTCTGTCCTTAGCCGCCAATAAATACTATTTCACAGTCCAGATTGCTGAGCTATTAATATTTATCAATTCATAACAAATATGTTCTCCTTACTGCATTATTCTAGGAAGAAAATATTCCTTAAGTCTAAACTGTTCCTGATGTATGGCAACTTGTTGTAGAAATCTTCTACTAGTTCTATATTAAGTCCTTGTAGCTTAATCGTTGTTTATTAATAATCATGAGTTGTATCTTTTGTGAAGCCTTTACTGTATCTAACTCTATGATGTAATCTCAGTATCTTGGTGTCTTTTGTGAGTTTATTGTAGGACACTCAAATCGTTCTAGCTGCAATTTTGCATTATCAAAGTCATAATGTTTATTTCTAGAATTTTCTTATTTTGATAATTTCAATACTTAATGAGTCCTAACTTTATTTGCACCTAGTTTTTTACATAATTTTTAGTTTTTTTATGGGCTATATAGTTCTTGAATGTGTAATAGAATATAATATTAAGGTTATTTCTTGATTTGAACTCAATTACACTTGATTTCTTTTGGTTGTATTTTTAGTTATTGTCTCAACCCCATACTTAAGAGACGATGCACGTACGAGAAAATGAGTGAATAAAGCAAGAAAAATAGATCCGAACAATATGCACGACAGGGGCCAGGACTGTGTCAAATGACACGGTCGAGTTGATGATATAACACTCCCGACTCGCTCGGAAACACTACATCACCATAGATCATACTCACAAGAATCTACCGGGTTAGACACCTTACATATCAACGACAAAATTTGTAGTATCCGGGGATATTTTTTTTTCGTTTTACTGTTATTTTGTACGTATTCATTTGGAATTGTACAAGTGCTATTGTATTTGACTGATACAATGTATATTGTATTGAGATATTTCGGAATCGAAATATTTTTTTACTTGTCGTCGGTATTGTGTTGCCGATCGAATATTGCTTGGTGAGTTTGGAGTTTGATTTTGGCTAAGTATATTGGATCTAACGTACGCTACATGTGTAGCATTACGTACGTTAAGGGTGGCAGGTTATGTACGTTAAACCATGTTGGTTACGTACGTAACACAGGGTATCTGATCGTATCTGACTTTCGGCGTGTGCGGCCGAATGTGATTGGATCATGTTGGCCTTTCGAGGCAGCCAAGTCAACGGGCATTACGTACGTAATGCTTATGCTGTAGCTTACGTAATGCATGTTTCACTTTGAGGCAGTAGTTTATGGGATAACGTAACGTACGCTACGTAAAGGTGATTGATGTTGATTACTTGAGATTATGATGTTGTTGTTGTTGATTACTTCGTGTGTTGATTGATGGTTGGAGAATATCATGATTCCTGATGAGTTTTTATAACTTATGATGAAGAACACGATTATGTCTTGAGGAGTACTTGTTCTTAATGTTTAAGAATACTTGGAGGTTATAATCATGTTTAGGAAGAGTTATATTAAGATTATTATATGATTAACATAGCTTTGAGATGATTATTGTTGTGTGTGTGTTCTTGGGAGATTCTAACCATTTTAGTATAGAATTATGATGAATTATGTGATGATTGTCATAATCTTGAAATGGTTGATTTAATCTTGTTGATTAATCCGAATTCATGATGAATTGGTGGTTGATTATTGTTGAGACATCATGTTAGTAGAGTTGATGATGATCTTGAGGTGATAATGGTGATATTGGTAATATTATCATTATAGGATGATTAATTTGATGTTGTTCTTGATAATCCTTGTTGAATTATTTTTCACAAGTGTTAAGAACATACTGATCATGTTAATTTATCAGTGAGGTGATTGGGGGATGTTAGAATTCATAGTTGAGGACTATGATATTCGTTTGTGTGGTTTGTTCGATTCGTGATTGAATCGGAGTTGTCTATTGTGTTGTTTTCGATCAATATTGTGTTATTTAATGAACTGTGTTTCAATCAAGGTTGTTCAAGTGCTTTTGATTGTTGGAGGATGCCATTCGTCGTTCGTGGGAGGATTTCATCGCCTTCGGTTTGAGGTAAGTTTTATACTTGTACTAGTCAATGAGATAGATGTTATCATATATGTGTATGAATGCGTTGTATCATTTCGAGAAGTAGTCTCTTCATGATTTCGTTGATACAGAGGATTGTTTGATACGATACCCTTTGGAAATTATGCCAAATATTATTGTTGTTCGTTAATAGCCGGTTCAAGGCATTTAGATGCTTGTTGTTAACATTGTTGTCGATAGCCGGTTCGCTGTATCGATGTATCGATTGTTATTGATGACTGATGTTCCATTGAGATATGGTTGTGATCGTTGTTATTGATATCAGTATTTTTCTATTGATGTTATATTGGCCGATTGAAGGCATTGTCGTATTTGGTTATCAACTCTATCTTCGGTGGCTGATTAAAGGCAACGGGACATCTATTTTAATTGTATCGTTGTTTATCGATTGGCCGTTCTAAGATAATCGATGTATTGAATTGGGAGTGTCGAGGACATTTTGTAACACCCCAATTCACAAACGGGACATTACACGCCGTAGAACCCTCGTGAGGTCTACCAGGCTAACACAAGACACATAAACCACAATGAAATCCCAAAAGATGCACTCAAAAAGTAAATAAGACCGTGGCCTCGGCCAAAACATTTCAACGGAGTACATGAAACATAAGTTAAATACCAATTCATTGCCCACGCAGGGGACTTAAACCAAGTTTAGAAATAAACAGTCTAATTTCAATACTCGACAAATGCAATGACAAAACATAAAAAATACAGACTCGAGCCACATCATCATGCCAGCCCATCCTTTGTGTGCGCATCCCGTGCCAATCCCTTAGCTCGACCAGTACCTGAAATGCATAAGACGCATTTCCTCCATTTAAGGGCTTAGCATTCGAATAGCTAGTGAAAGTACACAATTACACAACATTATATACAAATATGAATTTTACACAATAATCTCAATCAAAAATCATTTGCCATAAATATTCCGGAATACTACATTGGCAATCAAATCAGTTCTAATCATCACGATATCACAAAATCACAACTGGTATCCCGCGACGGTACCCCTTAGTATCGACCCCCAGACATCCCGTCGAACGCTCCGGGTGGGATACCACTTCCGCGGCCGTACCCCTTAGTATCGACCCCCAGACATCCCGTCGGACACTCCGGGTGGAATTTCAACCACACACACACCCAAGTCCACTTCCGCGACCGTACCCCTTAGTATCGACCCCCAGACATCCCGTCGGACACTTCGGGTGGAAGGAACACAACTCACGCACCCGAAAACCACAATTCATCATTCATTTCGAAAACGTAACATACATAACGAAATGTAATACATGTACTTGCCTTGGATAAAATGACGCGAAAGGAAAAGGTGAACGACAAGGTTTCAGTCCAAACAATCTTCACAAATCCGATCCTACACAACCACGATATACAATCGATCTCAATAATGCGGAAACGTAAGAATTCATCTTAATTCTACCCGTAGGGACGTTTCGTCGGACAATACAAGGTCAAAACCGATTCCAAACTATCAACGGGGGAAAACATCGAGTTTAATCCACAAAACCACAAGAGAAACAAGGGATGGTGATTACGCTATCGAAATCTAACAATCATAAGAGGCAAATCGGACTAGAAGGGTGAAAACTAAAACAAAACCCCAAAATCCCCAAAAGTTAGGGTTCTAAGGAAATATACCTCGATTCGGACGGATGGAGGATGATTATGATGATGATAAACCTTGCTTGAAGCACAACAATCAATCTCCAGAGAAACTCTAAGGATAGCTCTAGGCAAATCGCTCCAAATCGCTCAAGGAACTCACATCTCGCACAAAGGGATGAGAAGGAACGAAATAACGTGACTGAGGTTAAGTCGGGATTTAAAACGCCTGACAGAGTGTTACGTACGTTAACACGAGTTGTTAACGTACGTTATGAAATTTACGTACGTAACCTCTCACATGCTAACGTACGTAACGAACAATTTGTACTCATTTGCGAAAACCATAACATACGTTACCAATAGGGTATAGCGTACGTTATGATGCCTCTATAACATACGTAAGGGAGCATGCATAACGTACGTTATGCATGCAGCAGTCCCACGCTGCTAAACACTTAATTCTGCACAGTCGATACAACGACGAAACGCAACGCAATGATAGAATCAAAAGTGTAAACATGAGGTATCCATCACAACGAAGCTAAATTTTGAAAGAAATACACTACCAACTTCCGCGGAATCTAAAATACGACAAGGAGGATAAAAGCACCCTAAACTTCTAGGAAATTACAAAATGGCCCAAACATCCGAAAATCACGATACAACGTCGGATTAACAATTTGAAACTCACAACATGCTCCACTTAACCATACGAACTCATGGAAATAGGTAAATGACGAAATCGAACGAGTTTAACGAGAATCGAATACACATGCGAACTCGAGATGAAATTACGTAAAAACATCATCAAGACTCGACTAAACAGGGAAACTCCAAGAACAAAATAGGTTCAGAATTCCAAAACAGTGCTAAGCGAGTTGTCCGAAACGGACATACAACAAAAATAGAAATTACCGAAAATAGAAAACATGGATATTACACATTTCCCATGTGTTGAATCGTTATTATCGAATGGCCATTCTAAGGTAATTGATGTATTGAATTGGGACTGTCGAGGACATTTCCCATCTCTTGAGTCGTTGTTATCGATTGTCCGTTCTAAGGTAATCGATGTATTGAATTGGGACTGTCGAGGGCATTTCCCATCTATTGAGTCGTTGCTATCGATTGGCCATTCTAAGGTAATCGATGTATTGAATTGGGACTGTCGAGGACATTTTCCATCTGTTGAGTTGTTGTTATTGATTGACTGTTCTAAGGTAATCGATGTATCGAATTGGGACCGACGAGGACATTTCCCACCCGTGATATCATTATTATCGATTAGCCATTCTAAAGGTAATCGAGGTATTGAATTGGGACCGCCGAGGACGGTGCCCATCCATGAGTTATTGTTGTCGTGTTGGCCGACTCAAGGCAGCACACTATTTTTCTTGTGAATTCGGTAATCTTGTGATCGTTATCGTATGTGATTAATGATTTTGAAGGCTAGTCTCGGCTAGTGCTCGATGGGAACGTTTGGGGCTTAAACTTTCGTGGTTGGTTTCCCAACACCTACAGTCAGTAGGTCACGGTCATTGGGTGATCTCATTATGGGTAAGCTTGGGGCTTGAACCTTCGCGGTTGGTTTCCCAACACCTACAGTTCAGTAGGTCACGGTCATTGGATGGCCTCGTTGTGATACGGCTTCGTGCCGTGGCTTCGACCCTCATTATGATACGGCTTCGTGCTGTGGCTTCGGCCCTTATTGTGATACGGCTTCGTGCCGTGGCTTCGGACCTCATTGTGATACGGCTTCGTGCCATGGCTTTAGCCCTCATTGTGATACGGCTTCGTGCCGTGGCTTCGGCCCTCATGTGATACAACTTCGGACTGTTTGGCTTCGGGCCATTGTGATGATTGACAGCTTCTACTGAGTGGCTTTCAGGCCATTGTGATGATTGGCAGCTTCAGTTGAGTGGCTTTCAGGCCATTGTGATGTTTTGGTATTTCCATTGGAACCATCAGGCATTGTGATTCGTATTTATTTCAGCTTTGGTTTGGTTTACCTTTGGGTAAATTCATTGTTGTGTTCTATATTGATGATTCGTTGTTGGTCACTTGTGTTCTAACCTCTTGAGCAGGTATTGATCGTATGCCGTGGGCATAGTGTTTCACGAATGCTTGGTTCTTACCTTGGTTTGTGAGCATCTCGTAATACCATTGTTGTACCATTTATTTTGCCTTTGGATGCATATCATGTTGTATATGTATTTGATATTCATTATCTGGATGACAGACCTCGTGGGGGCAGAACATGTTCTCATGTTTCAGGTCTTTGCGAGGAGAGAGTTGAGACACAGGGGCATGACGATGGTGACGAGGCATTCAAGCGATACTAGTCCCGAGTTGTTTCGATGTTCATGTTGGTCAGTCTGTTTTGGCCATGTAGGCCCATTATTGTCGTTGAAATTCCACATCGGAATATTGTGTTGGATATCATAGTAAGGATTGTGATTTACCTTTTGGTCAGTTGATGTATTTAAGTCATGTTCGCCTGGTGGACTTCCTGGTGTGGGGTCCACGGCACTGTAATAACCCAATGGAATTTTGGGGTTGTTACACAATTGATTGTTGAAGTCAAAAGACACAATAATAGACTGATAAGGTCAGTCGACATCACAAAAGACCTTCACGGTCATACAACCTAGGGCTGGGACTTTTGGAACCGGGAACCGCAGAACCGATCCGAACCGCATCGGAACCGACGGTTCGGTTCGGTTCCTAGCAACAATTTTTTTTCGGTTCGGTTCGTACTGTCAGTATTCGGTTCGGTTCGATTCGCGGTTCCTGTCTGTTTTAAAGAGGAACCGATCTGAACCGCAAGGAACCGTCCGAACCGGGAAACCGACCCTCTGAATATAATATAATATAATATATTCTTATTAAACATAATTAATATAATATAAAATAATATAATATATTCTTAATAAAATAAAATATAATATAATATATTTCGTCCAAACCATATAAAATCGGTTCCGATTCGGTTCGGTTCCTGTGCGGTTCGGACAAAAAAAACTGGAAAAACCAAACCGCGAAAAAACTATGCGGTTCGGTTCCGCTTCCTGTATTTTTCTCCCAGGAACCGAAAAGTCCCAGGCCTAATACAACCTCATATCAAGACAAAATTCCAAGCGGAAGAAAAATAACAACTCAATTCAAAAGTAGAACCCACACCCATGAAAGGGTGATCAATCGATAAAAGAAAATAAATGACTACAATAAAGATAAAAAAGACTTTGACCCCCATGTGAGTAGCATCGCCGTCCTTCATCCTCTGTCAAGCCAATTCAGTGACTGCCTCCGAGCTGCAAATACCTGAATGCATAAAAGGCACCCACCCCCGAAAATCAGAGGGTTTGCAAACTGGAATTTGCTAATACAGGTACAGAATATACGAGTTATACAAAATATCCACACAAATCAAATCAGTCATAAAGCCAACACAAGTCACATAATCACACAATCATCACCAAAGAACATCCAAATACGCAACGATACAAATTATTCATAAAGTCACCCCTTCCCCAAAAAGAAGTAAAAATGAAGTATTTATAGGCACGGACCATTGAGTCAAAAAAGTTGGTTCAAAACCTTCGGAAATACCTTTGGGAAACACTTAAGTAAAATAATTTGAAAACACCATTTATTGGCTCGGGCTAATTTAATGGTTTTAGATTATCGAGGATCAAACAGAAACACTTGAAAAGTAATTTCAAAATATCTCGGGGTTTTTAACCCAAAACACGCTTTCTTAATGAATTCCATCGGGGATCTCGATCCAAAATTTAATTTATTTTGGAACACCGGGATACTTGATCCTGGTAAACCACCCTGAGGTACTTGACCCCGAGAAAAACCACCCAACGGTACTTGACCTTTGGAACGGTATTTTGGAAGAAACCTTTCAGAGTCGCTGAAGAAGAAATCCCTGCTCAAGACCATCGATGACTAACTAGCCCTCAGAGATCTCGTCAGAAGTCCTTGTTCAGTTAACACTTCATTTTTCTTACTGATACCAATAATTTTGAAAGGGTTTGTAAAAGATTCAAAGTACACGAATTTATTGGTAGCAGAGTGTATAAGCTATCCCACAAGTATTCTTCGATCTAAAGCCTGCCAGGAGCCGCACAAATTGAACATCCGTATATCGACATTCACTACACTGTGGCAGTCGACCCCTTATACGTATCACCTCGCCGGCGTCACTCCCACAGGAGTCGCCCCTTAAATTCATGCAGTAGGTGACATTGTGGTTCGCCAACCACAAGAGTCGTTTGTTGCAGCATACACAGACCGCGTTACGTCTTGGCCCTCTGCGTCTTTGTATACGACGCACCACACAAACAAATATTCACGTTGACAAGACACATAAGGTTCAATCAACCAACGATACAAATCTCAGTCACGTAATCTCAGTCAGCACATGGACTTCACAGTATATTCACAGCCACATAAAAACTTACAACGCAGTACTAAAAAACCCATGTAACATCGTAATCATAAAAGCTTACAATTACAATCTCTATGCATCGGCGTTAATAACAACACAAGATATCATGACCTTCACATTCATACAAATCACATTCACCACACAATTAATACGAGAGCCTAACGTTCGTAACACGAAGGCAACAACAAATATACAACATACATAAATTAATACGAAACAATATATGAACTTCGTACAATTATGAAATTGCATAGATATTATTCGTATAGCAAGGTACTTACCTCAAATAACCGTAATTGATATAATTAATGGAAGAAAGATTGAACAAATCCGATCACAAACACAGGCTCTGCCGAATCGCCACCACGCGTCCAAGAATTACGAGACGGTAGTAACAACGATGAGAATAAACTCGATAATGCAACATAAACCCACTGACCTAAACAAACAAGCAAATAGAGTTCAAGGGTTTCCCAATCATATCAAGTACATGAATTAAACCCGACAAAATGAAGAAAAAAGGAATCCCAACCATGGATTATTGTAATATCCGCATTTTTTTCCCTTTTTCGGTATTTTTCAATTTTAGTGACTCTTTTGTAACCGTAGTAATATTTCGAGAATATTTAATACTGGACTTTTGTCATCCGAGCTTGTTTTGGACTTGTTTTACTTAATTCCGCGCTTAATGTCATTTTCGTCGCCATTTGGTTCGATTCTCGTAATCGTTGTCCGGAACCACCGTTTCGGGGTTGCTGTAAATCCATCTTATGTTATTATGCATGTTGTGAGCTTTTGCTTAGTATTTCGATCGTGTATCGGGTATTTCGGAGGTTTTGGGCCGTTTTGTAATTTCCCAAAGTTATGGGGTAATTACGTTTGTTGTATTTTTTCGAACCTTCGGGTGGTCAAAAATATGTTTTCTTTCGGCACTTAGATTCATAGTCTTGAACTCTATGTGTTCGTATCTTCATGTTTTGTTAATCATCGCGTTTTGATTTTCGGTTCACTTCTTGCCTGTTTAAGGCAACTTGTCAGTCCTGTTCTGGGAGGACATAACGTACGTTACAGTCGATGCTTAACATACGTTATGTGTTATGCTTAGCGTACGTAACTTCATTGTTGTTACCTACGTCATGGTGTTCATGAAATCGGGAAGTAGGCTCTGCCGGCCCCTTACGTACGCCACAAACATGATGTTACGTACGCTAGTGTGGAGTATTATGTACGTTAGCCAGTGGTGTTACGTACGTTAAATATTTCAGGGCTTCTGGCAGTAAGCTGTACTGATCAATTACGTACGCTACCGGAATGGTATTACGTACGTTAAGCTGTTAACGTACGTTAACCTTGACATGCTAACATACGTAATACGCTGCGGGTATAAGTACCCGTGAGTTGATCGAGTTCGGTCATTTCCATTCTTTTATTCCTATTCTCCAATCTTAGGCGATTCTTGGGCGCATTCCAGGCGATTCGAAGTCTTGTAACTTCAAGCTATCCTCTTCCTTGAATTCTTGGTGTATATTAACAACACCAACACTTGTTCTTCGTCTCCGATCCAAGGTAAACTCTTAGAACCCTATTTTGGGGAATTTGGGGTTTTTTGATTTTATGTCCGATTGGTTCCGTGTTATTGATTAATCCATGACGTATGTGATTAATCTTAGTGATATTCATGTTTTCCATTTGAGTTCATGGGAAAATTCGTGGCATTTGTTAAATCAAGAGGGTTCGGTCGCGACCGGCCCTCGTTGTTGTTTTTGTACGAATTTACATGAATCGTAGGTGGGGTTTCGGGTGTATTCCATTTACGTACTCGTGTAGAAATGGTTGTGATTGTATTCTTCGAATCATTAGGTTTGGGGTTGTCGGTTCCTAGCGATCGTGGTTGATTTTTTCATCCTGTTCGTTTCGTCGTTAATATATCAAGGCAAGTATTCTTGTGAAACCTTTATGCTTAACATGAAATGGTGAGTTGGATTTTTGACTATGGCCAAGCCGGAAGGGTCCATAGAGGCCTCGGATGGGACCAGTGGTTTAGCCCCGGTCCTAGGCAAATTTGAACTGTAATTATTGAATGTTTGTTTTTCGAAAAAAGACATGTCTTGTTTTGGATTTTTAAATAAGTTGATGCATGTACTATGATATGAGTAAGCGAATGGTTTGCCTTGATTACTTGTACTAGCATAATTGTTAACCCCTTTGGGGACCCATTTTGGGGAAATTCTTGTTATGAATTTCAGGTGGCGTTCAGCCGGTCGAGCAGGCACTGGAGCAGTACGAGGATGCTCGCCGAGGTTGTTGACGTGTGCAAATGAGTCCCTTTGTTTCCGTTGTCCATTTTGATGTGTTTTCTTTCCAAACTTGTGAACTTATAGATAGTACTCGCGAGTACTTAGGCATTTTGATTTGGGATATGGTTTGTATATTAAATCGTATTTGTGATTTTGGGTGATGTCTGGTTTACTGGTTGTACCGGGTGATTTCACTTAATTATTGTTGTGGTGTTGTATGTTTCTTGCTAAACGAGATGGTTAGACGAGCGTTATTATTTATTTAGCCTGGTGGGTCCCACGTAGGGGTCCACGGTGCTGTAATATTACCCTGAATATCTTGGGGGTGTTACAGAAAATGGTATCAGAGCACTAGGTTTATGGATACCTAGGCTTGTTGGTTAATTGTGTCTAGTTGTGTTTTATTTTGCACACTGACATCACGCTGCCATCATCTCGATACTTCCAGTGTTCGTAAGTTTCCTTACTCGATTCCTTGTTTTCTCGTATCGTACTTCCATTTCTTGAACTGTGACCGTTTTCCTCTCGAACTTACCATCGAAGTGCCTTATCCTGTATGGATGCTGGAAGAGGTCGAGGTAGAGGTCGTGGACGTGGTCGTGGACGCGGCCGGGGACGTGGGGCAGCCAGTGGGGCGGCCACATCACACACTTCTGGAGCCAGCAGTAATGATGGTCGTCATGTCCATACTGCTACTTAAAACGATACATCCGGCAATGGCGCCGACATTAGTGTTGGAGCTATGATGCAACAAATGGTGAATCAAATGGATACGATAGCCCAGGCGGTTCAAAACCCAGCTTTGGCTCGTACTGCTCAGGCCGGAACAGATCTTTGGTTTCAGGATGTCCCCAAGATGCATCCTTCTCAGTTTTCTGGGGCTTCAGACCCGATTGACTAGGAGAGGTGGATCAAAGAGATGTGCAAGATCTTTGTTGCCACTAACTGCCCTGAGGATCGTAAGGTCCCAATCACCCAGTATTTTCTCCTGGGGAGGCTGCTGATTGTGGGAGGATGTTGAGCCTCAGGATCATAATGCTTCATGGGCCGAGTTCAGAGACCTTATGGAAGCTAAATACTGTCTGTGGTCGGTTCATCAGGCATGAGTTCATGCTTTTTATGATGCTCAGCCTCGAGATATTCCGGTTTCTCAGTCCATTGCTGATTTCAACCGGGAATTGGGCTACGTGAAGGCCCAGGTTAAGGAGGAGATCGATAAGATTTGCCACTTTTCTATGCGGATGAAACCTAAGATTCGTGATTACATGCCTGGACTCTCCTGCACCACTCTAAAGGACTATCATAGTAGAGCTCTTGCTTATGATATGTCCTTGACGGCCAGTGAGGCAGATCAAGGAAGTAAGAAATAGAAATCCGTCGGTAACTTTTTGGGTCACAAGGGTGGAGTTCAGCAGAAGCCTCAATCTGCTAACGCTCCAGCAGGCGGTTCGGCTCATTTTTCTGGGGGCTTCCGGGGTGCTACCAGTGCCTGCACTCGAGAGATCAGGTGTTTTAACTGTGGCCAGTCGGGCCATAGGAATCGGGAGTGTCCTCGTCCGTAGTTGAATTGTCATACTTGTGGTCAGCCGGGCCACAAGGCTTCCTTTTGTGATCGTTTGGGGAAGACTCTCGGTGCACAGGCTTCTCTTACAGCACCTAGGGAGCCGAGTGTGAACCAAGGGTCATTTGCTCTGCAGTATTCACAGAGTGTCGGCCAAGGGACAGGTCAGGGACAACCCTCTAGAGGGGGAGCATATAGTGTCGGCTCCGCTCATCCGCGTGTATATGAGATAAGGAGGGCCGATGATCCGGCGGCTACTGTGGCTACAGGTACCGTTCATATATATTCTCATCCTATCATTGTGCTTTTCGATTCTGGTGCTACGAGTTCGTTCATATCTCTGGAATGTGTGAGCCATTTGGGTCTTGACTGTTTGTCGCCTTGCGAGCCTTTCATCATTAAAATTGCTAGAGCTGATAGGATCGTGGGGCAAAAGAGGGGAAACCACAAGTTCGTAATTAACGCCTTGAAGGTGATGAGAATCCTGCAAAAGGGGTGTACTGGTTATTGGTGTTGCGCCTTGAAAGCGGAGGATGCTGGGGTCTAGTTTTCATCGATTCCAGTCGTTAGTGAGTTCCCAGATGTCTTTCCTGATGAGTTGCCGGGGTTACCACCGGGCCGTGAGGTTGAGTTCGCTATCGATTTAGAGTCGGGTGTGGCTCCAATTTCAAAGGCGCCATATCACATGGCACCTTCAGAGATGGCTGAGTTGAAGAAGCAGTTGAATGAGCTTCTTGAGTTGGGGTATATTCGACCGAGCGCTTTGCCTTGGGGCGCACCGATCTTTTTTGTGCGGAAGAAGGACGGTTCACTGTGTTTATGTATCGACTATCGCGAGCTAAACAAAGTGACCATCAAGAACAAGTATCTCTTGCCGAGGATTGATGACTTGTTTGATCAGTTGCAGGGAGCTGCGGTATTCTCGAAGATCGACTTGAGATCGGAGTATTATCAGCTTCGGGTGAAGGAGTTCGATGTCCCGAAAACAGCTTTTCGGACGAGATACGTACATTACGAGTTTGTGGTTATGCCCTTCACGCGCCGGCAGTGTTCATGCAGTTGATGAACAAGGTTTTCATTGAGTGTTTGGATAAGTGTGTCGTCGTATTCATCGATAACCTTATCTATTCGAAGAATGAGGAGGAGCATGCTCATCATCTGCATGTGGTGTTAGACATTTTGAGGACCGAGCGACTCTATGCGAAGTTCTCGAAATGTGAGTTCTAGCTGAAGAGAGTGATGTTTCTGGGTCATGTGATTTCAGCCGAGGGGGTCCGTGTGGACCCACATAAGATTGAGGCAGTGCTAGATTTGACACCGCCTAAGAATGTGAAGGAGGTCCGTAGTTTCTTGGGTTTGGATGGCTACTATCGTAGGTTCGTCGAGGGGTTTTCGAAGCTGGATCGACCACTTACACAATTTCTTCAGAAATCTGAGAAGTTCGTCTGGAATGACGAAAGACAGTCGAGTTTTGAGGAGCTGAAGAGACGTTTGACTTCAACCCCTATCTAGCGTTTCCGTGTGGCAACGAGGGTTTTTCTGTTTATAGCGATGCTTCGGGTCAGGGTCTTGGGTGCGTGTTGATATGACACGACAAGACTATTGCGTATGCGTCCAGGCAACTGAGTCCATATCAGCTCAACTACCCTACTCACGATTTCGAGTTAGCGGCAGTTGTTTTTGCGCTCAAGATTTAGCGTCATTATCTCTTTGGCTCTGCATGTCAGATTTTTACCGATCATAAAATTCTGACGTACATATTCACTCAGCGTGACTTGAATATGAGGCATAGGAGGTGGTTAGAATTGATTAAGGATTATGACCTCAAAATCCTTTATCATCTGGGCTAGGCGAACGTCGTGACAGACGCCTTGAGTCGGAAATTGGTTACGTTACAGACGCTCAAGATACTTACGTCTCAATGTAAGCTTCAATGTGACTTGATCAAGTTGGGTGTTGAGATTTTATTGTAGGAGCTGTCAGGCAACTTTGTGCTTTGGAGATTTCGTCATCGGTGATCGATGAAATTAAACTGAAGCAGTTGGAAGATCCGATAATTTCTCAAATCCGAGAGAATGTTCTTAAGAGGAAGTCTCCTGGATTTGTAGTTCACGAGGATGGTGTGTTGAGATTCTAGAGTCAGCTTTGTGTACCGAACGACCTGGAATTGAGGCAGAGTATTTTGCGGGAGGCCTATGCTATGCCTTACTCAGTTCATCCTGGTTCGAGTAAGATGTACAATGACATGAGGAGAAACTTTTGGTGTAACGACATGAAGGAGGAGGTCACATAATTTGTAGCGAGATGTTTGACTTTTCAGCAGGTCAAAATCGAGCATCAGTGACTAGCCGGGTTGTTGCAGTCGCTTCCTATTCCGGAATGGAAACAGGAAGATATTTCGATGGACTTCGTAACGATCTTGCCGAGATCGAAGTCTGGTATGAATATGGTTTGGGTGATTGTGGATCGTCTGACCAAGTCGGAACACTTTCTGGGCATCAAGGATACTTGGGGTCTGGAAAAGTTGGCTCGTGTATTTATTGCGCAGATTGTGAGGCTTCACGGTACTCCAAAGTCTATTGTTTCGGATCGTGATGGCCATTTTGTATCGCACTTTTGGCAGGAGGTACATAAGGAGTTGGGTACTCGTTTGCGTATGAGTACTTATTTTCATCCTCAGACGGATGGGCAGTGGGAACGCACTATCAAGACATTTGAGGATATGTTGCGTGCTTGTGCTCTCGATTGGAGCAGTGATTGGGAGGAGCATTTTCCGTTGATCAAGTTCACGTACAACAATAGTTGGCACGTATCGATCAGGATGGTACCGTATGAGGCGCTTTATGGGCGGCGATGTCGATCGCTGATTTGTTGGAACGAGGTGTCCGATTTGGTCAGAACCGAACCGAATATTGCCTTAGAGACGAGGAAGAAGGTAGAATTAATTCGGGAAAGGATGTGGACTGCTCAGAGTCTACAGAAATCCTATGCTGATGTTCATCATCGACCTTTGGAATTCGAGATGGGAGACCACATTTTAGTAAAAGTGTCGCTGACAAGGGGAGTTTTCCGCTTCGGGAAGAAGGGAAAGTTGATTCCGAGATTTAATGGGCCCTTTGAGATTCTAGAGAGGGTCGGCGAGTTGGCGTATCGTTTGGCATTGCCTCCGGTATTGAGTCACGTCCAAACATTTTTCAACGTTTGTTGTATTTTTTCGAACCTTCGGGTGGTCAAAATATGTTTTATTTCGGCACTTAGATTCATAGTCTCGAACTCTATGTGTTCGTATATTCATGTTTTGTTAATCATCGCGTTTTGATTTTCGGTTCACTTCTTGCATGTTTAAGGCAACTTGTCAGTCCTGTTCTGGGAGGACATAACGTACGTTACGGTTGATGCTTAACGTACGTTATGTGTTATGCTTAGCATACGTAACTTCATTGTTGTTACATACATCATAGTGTTCAAGAAATCGGGCAGTAGGCTCTGCCGGCCCCTTACGTACACTACGAGCATGATGTTATGTACGCTAGTGTGGAGTATTATGTACGTTAGACAGTGTTGTTACGTACGTTAAATACTTCAGGGCTTCAGACAGTAAGCTGTACTGATCGATTACGTACGCTACCGGAACGGTATTACGTACGTTAAGCTGTTAACGTACGTTAACCTTGATGTGCTAACGTACGTAATACGTTGCGGGTATAAGTACCCGTGAGTTGATCGAGTTCGGTCATTTCCATCCTTTTCTTCCTTTCTCCGATCTTAGGCGATTCTTGGGAGAATTCCAGGCGATTCGAAGTCTTGTAACTTCAAGCTATCCTCTTCCTTGAGTTCTTGGTGTATATTAACAACACCAACACTTGTTCTTCGTCTCCGATCCGAGGTAAATTCTTAGAACCCTATTTTGGGGAATTTGGGGTTTTTTGATTTTATGTCCGATTCGTTCTCTATTGTTGATTAATCTATTATGTATGTGATTAATCTTAGTGGTATTCATGTTTTACCTACGAGTTCATAGTAAATTTCGTGGCATTTGTGAAATCGATAGGGTTCGGTCATGACCCGCCCTCGTTGTTGTTTTTGTACGAATTTACATGAATCGTATGTGGGGTTTCGGGTATATTCCATTTACGTACTCGTGTAGCAATGGTTGTGATTGTATTCTTCGAATCATTAGGTTTGGGGTTGTCGGTTCCTAGCGATCGTGGTTGATTTTTTCGTCCTGTTCGTTTCGTCGTTAATATATCAAGGCAAGTATTCTTGTGAAACCTTTATGCTTAACATGAAATGGTGATGTATAATATGTGTGTGCTTTGCTCACTCCGGGAGGGTCCGATGGGGCCTCGGAGGAATCTGTGATTTCGCTCCTGATTCACAAGCTTGTTGGCTAGCCAGTCCGGGAGGGTCCATAGAGGACTCAGATGGGACCAGTGGTTTAGCCCCGTCCTAGGAGATGCATGTGCGTGATTTTGATTTTTGACTATGGCCAGACCGGGAGGGTCCATAGAGGCCTCGGATGGGACCAGTGGTTTAGCCCCGGTCCTAGGCAAGTTTGAACTGTGATTATTGAATGTTTGTTTTCCGAAAAAAGACATGTCTTGTTTTGGATTTTTAAATAAATTGATGCATGTATTATGAAATGAGTAAGCGAATGGTTTGCCTTGATTAGTTGTACTAGCATAATTACTAACCCCTTTGGGGACCAATTTTGGGGAAATTCTTGTTATGAATTTCAGGTGGCGTTCAGCCGATCGAGCAGGAACAGCAGTACGAGGATGCTGGCTGAGGTTGTTGACATGTGCAAATGAGTCCCTTTGTTTCCGTTGTCCATTTGGATGTGTTTGCTTTCCAAACTTCTGAACTTATAGATAGTACTTGCGAGTACTTAGGCATTTTGATTTGGGACATGGTTTGTATACCAAATCATATTTGTGATTTTGGGTGATGTTTGGTTTACCTATTGTACCAGGTGGTTTCATTTAATTATTGTTGTGGTGTTGTGTGTTTCTCGCTAATCGAGATGGTTAGACGAGCGGTATTATTTATTTAGATTTTCTATTCCGAGTGCTTCAACGATGGGTTACCATTTTACATAATGATCTCGGTGTTTGATTCTTAATGACATTAATACTATCGAATTGATTCCCCTAGTCAATTTAACGTTGATAATTATATGGCAAGAGTGGGTTACGACTAGTTTATCAAACGGTTACGAATTCCTACCCAATTCTCCTGCAATTGATTCGTCGAGCTTTATAATTCTAATGTCAATCGAGATGGAAGTTTTCGCATGTGATTGTTACAACGAGTTGTATGAAAAGGAAATATACGAACAATGATAGTCCTGTTTACTACAAGTTCATCCGTTTAGATTGTCTACGAGATTTAGAAAAATCTACCCAAGTACCCGTAATCCAACAAGTATAATCAACAACATTGAAGAGATTTCTTCTAAGATTGATAGGCTTACCTTAATAGAGGAAGAACAATGAAGAGAGATGACAAATCAACAAGTGCCACGAGGAGAAACGAGGAATGGATCGAATGACTTGGATAATCTTCACCGGAGCTTACGAAATCACCTCCTCTGTTAATTCAAGTGTATGAGAGGCCAAGAATTGAGTATAAGGCTGCGGAGATGCTTCAAGAGTGTTTCACTTCAGGTTTTAGGTCGGGAGAAATGAAGGTGGGAGTGTTATTTTATAACACTCGATCTTGTTAACATACGTTAATGTTCCAGGCTTTACGTACATAAAGCGCATTACGTATGTAATGTACTACGGTTAACGTACGTAAAGTCCGTCCAGAGGCCACTGACTGAAATGCACCCATCTATTACGTACGTAAGTTGTCATAACGTACGTAAGGCACCTGACCGTAGCGTACGCTAAGCTTGGCGAATAGCGTACGTTATAAGGGGTTGACTCGTTTGTCTTCTAGCCCACCGAAAGTAACTCAATCCACGTCAAAAGGAAGATTCTGGTCGGAAGACCAACTCAACCATTATGTACATAACCAAGTTACGTTAACGTACGTAATACTTCAGATTTAGCGTACATTATGCATATTCTATAACGTGCGTTAGACATTCAGTCCCTTAGCCATATATTACATTTTAACCACCTCGGGGTGACCATCCTTCCCACTCGTCAACAATTTATTAGGGAACAAGACATTGGCCACCGTCATATACGCACCGACAATTGTCCAATGGCGTCAAGGTGTGTCACCTCTGTTTCATCCACATCGCACAATTGTATCGCAATAGCATTAAATGAAATCACATAAAAATAATAAAAAAACATCACACTATAAGAAATCACACAGTACAAGGTAATTAAGCATGAAATACCGGAGGTATTACATAACACCCCCCTTAAAAATAGTTTCGTCCCGAAACTAAGAAAATAACTCGGGATGACTCTCCTTCATGCTCGACTCGGTCTCCCAAGTTGCTTTCTCCATGCCGTGGTGCGACCACTGAACCTTCACGAGGGGTATGGCTTTATTCGCAATGTCTTCGTACGCCGATCCAAGATGGCGATCGGTACTTCTCTAAAGGTAGCGTCGTCGGAAATTTCCACTTCTTCGAAATTGAGTTTGTGACTCGGATCATAGACATACTTCCTTAACTAGGAGACGTGAAATACGTTATGCACTCCATCCAGATGCGGCGGCAGAGCTAATCGATACGCAAGGTTTCCCACCCGGTCCAATATCTCGAACGGGCCTATGAACCTCGGGCTTAACTTGCCCTTTTAGCCGAAACGCCGAATGCCTCACATAGGTGATACTTTGACCCAAACGTGATCCCCGACTGCAAATTCCAACGGTCGCTGCTGGTTTTCGGTATAAGATTTATGCCGGCTCTGCGTGGCTAGCATGCGCTTTCGAACAATAGAGACCTTCTTAATGGACTCCTGGATCAGATCTAACTCGGTAACCTTGGTGTCAGAGGCATCATCCCAGCATAATGGCGACTTGCATTTTCACCCATGCAGGGCCTCAAATGGTGCTATGCCTATGCTCGCATGCCAACTGTTGTTGTACGAAAACTCCACCAAACCCAGATGCCTAGCCCAATCATTTCCCCAATCGAGCACACATGCCATCAACATATCTTCCAAGGTTTGAATCGTACGTTCGGTCTGTCCATCCCGTCTGAGGGTGATAGACTGTGCTAAAATGTATCTGGCTCCCCATAGCTTTATGGATGGCTTTCCAAAAACAGGACACGTATCTGGTGTCCCTATCCAAAATGATGGATGAGGGGACGCCATACAGCCTCACGATCTCCCTGATGAAAATAGTGGCCAATTGCTCTGTTCCGGTTGTTTCTTGAATAGGAATGAAATGTGCCGATTTCTTTAATCGATCAATGATAACCCAAATTATATCCTTTTCTCCCACCACCATTGGTAACTTAGTGACAAAATCCATCGATATGCTCTCCCATTTCCACTCCGGAATGGGTAGGGGTTGCATGATTCCGGCTGGCCTGCGGTGTTCAATCTTCACTTGTTGGCACATCATACATCGGGCGACGAACCTAGCAACTTCCCATTTCATATTTTTCCACCAAAAACTCTGTCACAGATATTTGTACATTTTGCTCGCTTCGAGATGAATAGAATAGGGAGTGGAGTGCGCCTCCCTCAGTATAGTTTGCTTCACTTCGTCATTCGGCGGAATGCATATCCTATTCTTGAACCTCACCAAATCACCCTGGATCTTATAGTCGGAAACATATCCCCCCTCGATCCTTGCACCAATCGCACGTAGTTTGGGATCCTCCATCTGTGCTAGACGTATCTTGTCTAGTAAGGACGGGTGTATATTGATTGAGCACAATTGTCCTTGCCTACGTTGTATCCATACTTTGGTACTGCTCCTGCTGATGTCTTGCTGCAGTTTGGGTTGAACTGTTATGTTGGATTACATTACTTCTTGTCTAGTTTTCCGACTAAGAGGATCAGCTACCACATTGGCCTTCCCGGGGTGGTATGAGATCTCCACATCGTAGTCCTTGATTAACTCCAACCAGCGCCTCTGTCTCATGTTTAATTCTTTCTGGGTAAAGATATATTTCAAACTCTTACGATCCGTGAAAATTTTGCAAGTAACTCCGTAAAGATAATGCCTCCAAATATTGAGAGCGTGCACCACTGCGGCTAACTCCAAGTCTTGCATTGGGTAATTCGTTTCGTACGGCCTCAGCTGTCGGGATGCGTACGCAATAACTCTATCGTTCTGCATGAAGACACATCCCATCCCATGTTTAGATGCATCCGTGTATATAATAAATCCTTCCGTTCCCTGTGGTAGCAGTAACACTGGAGCGGTAGTCTGTCTCCTCTTGAGCTCATCAAAACTCTTCTGACAGTCCGTAGTCCATACAAACTTGGTGCTTTTCCTCAGTAGGTTCGTTAAGGGTCGATCGATACAGGAAAAATCCTCGACGAATCTTCGATAGTAACCCGCCAATCCTAGGAAACTCCTTACCTCCTTGAAATTCTTCGGCGATTCCCAACTCATTATCGTCTCGATCTTTTGTGGATCGACCTTAACGCCCTCCGCCGAGACAATATGTCCGAGGAAAATTACTTCCGGCCTCCAGAATTCGCATTTGGAAAGTTTCGCATAAAGCTGGTGCTGCCTCAACACGCTCAGTACTTGACTTAAGTGTTCCTCGTGTTCTTGTCGGCTTCGAGAATAAATTAGGATGTCGTCAATAAAAACCATGATGCACTTATCGAGGAAATAGATTAAAACTCTGTTCATCAATTCCATGAAAACAGTTGGGGCATTAGTCAACCCGAATGATACCACGATATACTCGTAATGCCCATATCTCGATCAAAATGCAGTCTTCGGTATATTTTCCTCCCAAATCCTTAATTGGTGATATCCAGACCGTAGATCGATCTTTGAAAACACAACTGCCTCCTGTAATTGATCTAGGAGGTCATTGATTCTTGGAAGTGGATAATGATTCTTGATAGTAACCTTGTTTAGTTCTCTATAGTCAATGCACAAGCATAGAGAGTTGTCCTTCTTCTTTACAAAAAGTACCGACGCGCCCCACGATGAGGTGCTCGGGCAGATCAATCCCTTCTCCAGCAGATCTTCGAGCTGTATCTTTAGTTCTTTCATCTCGGCCGGTGCCATCCTGTAAGGGGCTTTGGAAATAGGTCTCGTCCCCGGCTCGAGTTCAATGGAGAGGTCAACTTCTCGGTGCGGTGGCAGCCCTGGTAGTTCATCGAAAAAAACGTCTGGAAATTCATTCACCACCAGAATGCTTGCGACCGCAAGTTGTGATGTATCCTCCTGAAGAACATAACACCAATAATACTTCCTTCGAGAGTTGCAGGAGACTTATGTTGAGAGAAGGCTGAGATATCCCTTCGTACTGAAGTGTTCTCGACCCTTGATAACATGTGTGGTACCGTCATGAGCCATGATGGAAATAGTCAAGTGGTAGGTATCCAATATTATTCTGTGTATTGGCATCCAGTCCATGCCTAGAATGATATCTTCATTCTGAAGCGGGAAGACCATAAGATTAGCGGTCCAGCTATGATCATCGATGCAGATCTGACAGTCTCAAACTTCTAGATCGCCACCTACTCTACTACCCTCGGTAGCTTAACGGTAAAGGATTCACAAGGCACACAAACAAGATTAAAACATTCAATACATTCCACATATATAAACGAGTGTGTGGCTCTGGTATCAAATAGTACATGCACAGGCTGAGAGTTAACAAGAAGGGTACCTTAGATAGCTGGCACGAATTGATCATCCGTAGCCCTCAGTTCAAATAAATGGGACGGCGTTGACTCCGAAAAGGATGAAGTACCACCGCCGCGCCCACGACCTCGTCCGGTACCGTGTGGCGGTAGTTGAGTCTGATGGGGTGGAGCTTGGTAGTTGGAAACGGCAGGCGTCCTGGAAGATTGCACAGAGCCTTGTTGACTCGGTTGGGAAGCTAAGTTCTGTGTAGGATTGGCCCGCCAACAGTAACGATACATGTGTCCACTCTTCCCGCAATAGAAACATTTAGTAGCCGACTTGTGACACCGATCATTAGTATGTCTAGACACGCCACAATTGAAGCAGTCCTTACGGTAAGGCCGATCAGATGCACCCCTCTGTTGATACGAAACTGCTGACTTAAAAGAAGATACGGGGCCCGAGTTCGTTTTGTTGCTGCTCCCTGACTGAGCCGATGTCTTTTGCTTCTTCGAGTTATGTCCGGTGTCGGTATTAACAACAGTACCGGCATATGCTGTGACTACTTCTTCGTACGCCCTCAGAGTCATGCAGTGGAATCCGGCGGCATAACGTTGTACATCTTCCGGCAACCTCTGTGCAAGGTGGCATATTCGCTAATCTTCTGATTGAACCATCTGCGATATGTAACTTAGTTCGGTTTGGTAGGCCCGAATGATCTCTGGTACTGGAATATTCTATGGTCCATCACTGAAAAAGTCTCACGCACGAGCGGTTTGGGCTGATCTGGGACAGTACTCGCTCCGCAGTAGCCGGGCAAATTCGGTCCACCCGACCACTCGGTTCTCTGGCCTGTAAGTTCTCCACCAGCGGGCAGCAGTGTTGCGGAGCTGATTCACCCCGAGTGGCACCTTACGGTTCTGTGGACATCCGATCACTTCGAAAGCAGTCTCCATTTCAGAAATCCAGTCCTCCACATGTTTCGCCCCTGTCCCGTCAAATAATGGAGGCCTAGCCTTCAGCATCTCTCCCAACCATCGGTTTCTTCCTGTGTTTTCCTCCACATTGATGACCGGTATCCATTCTACCTGGTTGACCTGAGCGATTTCCATGGCGATAGCTTGGGCAAGGGCCTAAACGAAAGTTGGGTCCATGCCTCCCGGGTTGTTATTCTGGTGTTCCGCCTCCTGATCATTTTGATTAATTGGTGGCGACTGGTCCCCTGCAGGATGGGTCTCGGCAGTGTTCCTGTCCCCATCGCGGTTTGCGGCGGAAGCCTGAGCCTCATTCACCACCCTCCTAGCTCCTCGGCGTGCCATTACTGATAGTATTAATCTAAAGCCAGTTCCACACACAGTTTACAATTAAATGTAGTATCCAGACAGAAAACACACATATCACTTACTTTGCATTCCCACGAGGAGTTACGGTCGCTTGGGGTGTTGGACTGGAATAAATTTGAAAATTAAGAGAAATTTTATTTAAAATCTTTTCAACAGGAGCCGATCGCGCTCCGATACCATTTTCTGTAACACTCCCAAAATTTTCCGAGGCATTACAGTGTCGTGAATCCCATGTGGAACCCACAAGGCTAGTTTAGGAAGTGGACATTTTAAAGAAGTTATAAATAAACGATAAAATCCACAGTTACATGACATAATTCGAATTGTTTTAAGGAGGAACATAATTCAAAGTTCGATTATTACATAATGAAGATTTTGAAAATAAAATTTAACTCATGCAGCGGCAAGATTTTGTTCCAACACCGTTCAAGCCTGACCGGACCCCTCCAGAATGTCCTGCACATAATCAACAAATTTACCTGGCACGATAAATCATGCCAGATAACCGGGGTCAGATATTGCATACCAATAACGATTATTAGCAACAATACACACAGTTTTACCAACACCGTGCCATAAAAGGACAGAAGATAATTCACAGCACGACCGACGTTGTCTTTCTCTTTTATCACATAAACCCCAAGGTCGTAACCAAGGGTCACGAAAGTATCCACACAGGAATACCCCGGAACGTGGGTGCCCTACTTGGGTCTTATCCCTCAACACATTTCCGCACGGGTACCATACAAGTTTTACCACCAACATATCGGCCAATTCTTAACACATTTTTAGAGAAATACAACCGTCGACATTTATCAACAATGACACATTCATGAACATGATTATTTCAATAATATTAGCATATCTCGAGCAATATTTCACTTGCCTTTAATCCGATAGTAGGTGCTTCACGATAACTTGGGCTTCCGCGATCAATTGAGCTTAACTTAATCATGTAATCCCTGATTAATATCTCGCACGGATAAAGACGGATAAAACTAGTTTTCCTTTCCCCCTTCTAACCGAATCCCTAGCTTAATCCGGTTCCGCCTAACTAATATCGTGTTTCTAAGTTCACAAGTGATACGTGCTACTATGCTGTTCAATTCTATGATTAACGTTGGCTATAACATTTTGTTCAACAAGATCATCCCAATCATCATTCGGCTAGCAATAACGACCATAGCATAATCGAATTCCATAACTTCTAATTAGATTTTCTATTCCGAGTACTTCAACCGATGGGTTACCATTTTATACAATTATCTCAGTGTTTGATTCTCAATGACATTAATAATATCGAATTGATTCCCCTAGTCAATTTAACGTTGATAATCATATGGCAAGAGTGGGTTACGACTAGTTTATCAAACGATTACGGATTCCTATGCAATTCTCCTACAATTGATTCGTCGAGTTTTATAATTCCAATGTCAATCGAGATGGAAGTTTTCGCATGTGATTGTTACGAGTTGTATGAAAACGAAATATACGACCAATGATAGTCCCGATTACTACAAGTTCGTCCGTTTAGATTGTCTACGAGATTTAGCAAAATCTACCCAAGTACCCATAATCCAACAAGTATAATCAACAACATTGAAGAAATTTCTTCTAGGATTGATAGGCTTACCTTAATAGATGAAAAACAATGAAGAGAGATGACAAATCAACAAGAGCCATGAAGAGAAACGAGGAATGGATCGAATGACTTGGATAATCTTCACCGGAGCTTATGAAATTACCTCCTCTTTTTATTCAAGTGTATGAGAGGCCAAGAATTGAGTATAAGGCTGTGGAGATGCTTCAAGAGTGTTTCACTTCAGGTTTTAGGTCGGGATAAATGAAGATGGGAGTGTTATTTTATAACACTCGATCTTGTTAACGTACGTTAACGTTCCAGGATTTACGTACGTAAAGTGCATTACGTACGTAATGTACTACGGTTAACGTACGTAAAGTCCGTCCAGAGGCCACTGACTGAAATGCACCCATCTATTACATACGTAAGTTGTCATAACGTACGTAAGGCACCTGACCGTAGTGTACGCTAAGCTTGGCGAATAGCGTACGTTATAAGGGGTTGACTCGTTTGTCTTCTAGCCCGCCGAAAGTAACTCAATCCGCGTCAAAAGGAAGATTCTGGTCGAAAGACCAACTCAACCATTACGTACGTAACCAAGTTACGTTAACGTACGTAATACTTAAGATTTAGCGTACGTTGTGCATATTCTATAACGTGCGTTAGACATTCAGTCCCTTAGCCATATATCCCATTTTAACCACCTCAGGGTGACCATCCTTCCCACTCATCAACAATTTATTGGGGAAAAAAATGTTGGTCACCGTCATATTCGCACCAACGATTGTCCAACGGCGTCAAGGTGTGTCACCTCCGTTTCATCCACATCGCACAATTGTATCGCAGTAGCATTAAATGAAATCACATAATAATAAAAAAATATCACACTATAAGAAATCACACAGTACAAGGTAATTAAGCATGAAATACCGGAGGTATTACAATAATGAAACAATAGTTTTGGATAAGATCTACAGGAATCGAACCTTAATGACATTAAGATTCGGGGATGCTCTGCCTATATCAAGAAGATAAATGGGGATAAATTTGAAGCTAGGTCCATAAATGGACAATTTGTAGGATACCCGTATGATTTCGTGAGTTATATCTTCTGCTTGCACAAAGATCGTAGGATCATCATAGCTTTACAAGCGCACTTTCATGAAGATGAGTTCATTAAGGAAGAGGGAACATGTGGAAATGTTTCTCAAGAAAAATGATGGAAAACTTCTTAGGAGACACCTGAATAAGATATTATAACTGAACCCTCTCAAACACAACCACCACTACGTAGGTCAAGTTGAGTTTTTTATTTACCCGCGAGGCATGACTATTTACATCAATAGGAACTGGGACTCCATGACAAGTCAGAACACGGCCTAGAGAATGATCCTCTACATATGATCAAGTGATGGTGGACGTAGACTCTGAAGTGGCGTGAGGCTGTGGTAGTAACGTTAGGCTTAATGCGTGCTAATAAATGTGGATTTAGTAGATCGACCTAAGGGCTAGTGCCCATTGGGGAATATATGGATCTATAATAAAATGACTGGTGGAGATGGCAAGGTTGCCACCTATAAGGCCAGGCTTGTGGCAAAGGGATATACCCTAAGGAAAGAACCAATAGACCTTCTATACCGTAGCAATGATTAGTGTATTTGTATGATGCTTGCCATAGTATCCCCACTTGGATTACGAGATATAGCAAATGGATATGAAAATATTATTCTTAAAAGGATCGCTCATGGAGAAAATATATATGGAACTGTAACACCCCCAAGATATGCAGGGTATATTACAGTGCCATGGACCCCTATGCGGGACCCACCAGACTAAATAACTAATACCGCTCGTCTAACCATCACGGTTAGCGAGAAAACACACATCACCAAGACGAAAATTAAATAAAACTCCCGGTACAACCGGTAAACCAGACATCACTGAAAGTCACAAATAGAATTTAGCATACAATCCATCTTCCAAATCAAAACGCCTAAGTACTCGCGAGTACTAACTATCATTTTACAAGTATTGAAAACAAACGTTTAAAATGGATAACTAAAATAAAGGAACTCATTTGCACGCGTCAACAACCCTGGCCAGTATCCTCGTACCGCTCCAGTGCCCACTCGACCGGCTGAACGCAACCTGAAATTCATAACACGAATTTTCCCAAAAACGGGTCCCCAAAGGGGTTAGCAATTACGCTAGTATAAGTAATCAAGGTAGACCATTCGCTTACATATTTCATAGTACATGCATCAAATCGTTTCAAAAATCAAATCAAGACATGTCTTTTCCCGGAAAACAAATCGGACATTAAATCGAAAACCCCCAAATTCCCCAAAAATAGGGTTCTAAGAGATTACCTTGGATCAAAGACGAAGAACAAATGTTGATGTTGTTAATATACACTAAGAAATCAAGGAAGATGATAGGTGAGATGATTGGAAGAAGAAATTGCCTCAAAATCGCCTCTAGATCACACAAGCCGCAAGGAGGAAGAAGAAATGAGAAATAGACGCGTCTGAGGTCAACTCTCAGGTATATGTAACCAGACGGTTTAGCGTGCGCTAACGCCTTATGGTTAGCGTGCGCTAACCAGCCAACCCTGGTCTAGAACTTTCGGTTCTGACCCGTTAGCGTGTGTTACCCGATAATTTGAGTGCGCTATTAGCCCCCCGTTAGCGCGCGCTACTTATTCGTCTCTAGAGTCCAGAAACATTCTGTCTCAACTGGAATACATAATTAGTGCGCGTTTCCACATACCTAGCGTGCACTAAGTATCAACCATAACGTGCGCTAATCTACAGACTTAGCGTGCGCTAAACTGCTGGTCCAGAGAGCAGGAACAACATACTGCCACTGCTGTACTCGAATCATTAGCGCGCGCTACTCAACTAAATTAGCATGCGCTAACACAATGAAATTAGCGTGCGCTATCGAGTGCAGACGGTAGTGCAGACAGTACTCAAAGTTGGAAAACGACGAATTCTGCCCCGGATGAAAAACAACACGCTCCCGATACTAAACAACGAACTGAAGAAGACACACGCACAACAAGTTTGAGTAAGAACTAAAGCATTACAAGAAAACACGATTACAACTACCCAAAGATTCGGAAGACGACAACGATAGTAATTACCCCATAACTTTGGGAAATTACAAAATGGCCCAAAACATTCGAAATACACGATACACGATCGAAACACCAAATAAAAGCTCACAACATGCATAATAACATAATATGGATTTACGGCAACCCCAAAATGGCGGTTCCGAACAACAATTACGAGAATCGAACCAAATAGCGACGGAAATGACATTAAACATGGAATTAAGTAAAACAAGTCCGAAACAAGATCGGATGACAAAAAGTCTAGTATTAAATATTCTCGAAATATCAATACGGTTACAAGCGAGTCACTAAAAATGAAAATAAACCAAAATAAAAAATACCGGAAAAAGGAAAAAAATGCGGATATTACATTCTCCTCCTCTAAAAACAAGTTTTATCCCGAAACTTAAGAAATAAACAACTCGGGGTACCTAGCACGCATGCTATCCTCATTTTTCCAAGTTGCCTTCTCGACACCATGTCTCGACCACTGCACCTTGACCAATGGAATGGTCTTATGCCTCAATCGCTTCTCACGGTGCTCCAAAATCTTCAAGGGACGCTCCTCGAAGGTAATATTCTCAGCGATATCGATCTCACCATATTCGATGACATGACTAGGATCCGGAACATATTTCCTTAGCTGGGAAATGTGGAAAATGCTATGGTCATGACTCTATGCCGGAGGCAATGCCAAGCGATACGCCAACTCGCCGACCTTCTCGAGAATCTCAAAGGCCCCAATAAATATCGGACTCAACTTCCCCTTATTCCCGAAGCGGAAAACTCCCCTTGTCGGGGACACCTTTAGCAATACGTGGTCTCCCACCTCAAATTCCAAAGGCCGACGACGAACATCAGCATAGGATTTTTGTCGAATCTGAGCCGTCAACATCCTCTCCCGAATCAATTCCATCTTCCTCCTCATCTCCAAAGTGATATCCGGTTCGGTCCCGACCAGATAGGACGCTTTGTTCCAACAAATTAGCGATCGATATCGCCGCCCATAAAGCGCCTCATACGGTGCCATCTTGATCGACCCGTGCCAACTGTTGTTGTACATGAACTAGATCAATGGCAAATGCTCCTGCCAATCACTGCTCCAATCGAGAGCACAAGCATGCAACAAATCCTCGAATGTCTGGATAGTGCGCTCCGACTGCCCATCCGTCTGAGGATGAAAAGAAGTACTCAGACGCAAATGAGTACATAACGCCTTATGTACTGCCTGCTAAAAATGCGAGACAAAACGGCCATCACGATCCGAAACAATAGACTTCGGAGTACCGTGAAGCCTCACAATCTGCGCAATAAATATACGAGCCAACTTTTCCAGACCCCAAGTATCCTTGATGCCCAGAAAGTGCGCTGACTTCGTCAGACGATCCACAATCACCCAAATCATATTCATACCAGACTTCGACCTCGGCAAGCTCGTGATGAAGTCCATCGAAATATATTCCCATTTCCATTCCGGAACGGGAAGCAACTGAAACAACCCGGCTGGTCGCTGATGCTCGATTTTGACATGCTGACAAGTCAAACATATCGCTACAAAGAAATACTGACGCCAAATCTTGAGCGCAAAAACAACTACCGCTAACTCCAAATCGTGAGTAGGGTAGTTGAGCTCATATGGCCTCAACTGTCTCGACGCATACGCAATAGTCTTGTCGTGCTGCATCAACACGCACCCAAGACCCTGACCCGAAGCATCGCTATAAATAGCAAAACCCTCATTGCCACACGGCAATGCCAGAATCGGGGCTGAAGTCAACCGCCTCTTCAGATCCTCAAAACTCGACTGCCTTTCGTCATTCCAGACGAACTTCTCAGATTTCTGAAGCAACTGTATAAGTGGCCGAGCCAGTTTCGAGAACCCCTCGACGAACCTACGATAGTATCTAGCCAAACCCAAGAAACTACGGACCTCCTTCACATTCTTAGGCGGTGCCCAATCCAGCACTGCCTCAATCTTCTGTGGATCCACACGGATCCCCTCGGCTGAAATCACGTGACCCAAAAAAATCACTTCCTTCAGCGAGAACTCATATTTCGAGAACTTCGCACAGAATCGCTCGATCCTCAAAATGTCCAACACCACACGCAGATGATGCACATGCTCCTCCTCATTCTTCGAATAGATAAGGATATCGTCAATGAATACAACGACACACTTATCCAAATACTCGATGAAAACCTTGTTCATCAACTGCATGAACACTGTCGGTGCATTGGTCAACCCGAAGGGCATAACCACAAACTCATAATGTCCGTATCTCGTCCGAAAAGCTGTTTTCGGGACATTGGACTCCTTCACCCGAAGCTGATAGTACCCCGATCTCAAGTCGATCTTCGAGAATACTGCAGCTCCCTGCAACTGATCAAACAAGTCATCAATCCTCGGCAAGGGATACTTGTTCTTGATGGTCACTTTATTTAGCTCGAGATAGTCGATACATAAACGGAGTGAACCATCCTTCTTCCACACAAACAGGACCGGTGCGCCCCAAGGCGAAGCGCTCGGTCGAATATACCCTGACTCGAGAAGCTCACTCAACCGCTTCTTCAACTCAGCCATCTCTGAAGGAGCCATGCGATACGGCTCCTTCGAAATTGGAGCCGCACCCGGCTCTAACTCGATAGCGAACTCAACCTCACAGTCCGGTGGTAACCCCGACAACTCGTCAAGAAAGACATCTGGGAACTCAATAATGACTGGGATCGATGAAAACTCGACCCCACCATCCTCCGCCTTCAAAGCGTAACACCAATAACCAGTACATCCCCTCTTTCTGTTAGGGTTGTATACGTCAAAGCATACTTTATGCTTGTATTACCTAATTTCCCGGTCTTTATCTATGAGAATATTTAATTCATTTATCACATGTTTTGCACATTTATTCACACTATGATTATGCAAATGCAGTCTAAATTACTTTATATTGTAGATAATGTGGTGTGTCGTGTCACACAGAAGATCACATTATCGGTTCCTTATATAGTAATATTTAGTTCACAACCTATATAACATTAGACCGTTATGTGAGAGGTTGTAGTATATACTTGAGATTGGTTGGTCTTGACCATTAGCATATATTAGCGTATTCGTTATATGTTGAACAGGATCGAGGGGAGATAGATTCTTCTGTACTGACTATAAGAAGAATGTACATCTCGGATAATTATTATTTCTTAATTCTAGTGATTAATATTTAATTATATATATTTAATATTTATTGCTTTGATTTATCATGGGTGAGAGCCACAATGATTGACTCAATATGCTCGATATCTTGGCAATATTATTATCTATATGATAATTAATATTATAGCTAGAAATCGTGCCCCGACCAGTCGGGTTGATCATGTCCCTTGAGGCACTCGAAAGGATTATTATATTAAACCCTGCAGGTGGAATTAATTTTTCGATATAATAATAAAGGTTGAGTGGTATACTCATGTATAACATATTAATTAATTAAAAGTTGTCAGTAGCTTAAATTAATTAATGGACATGGAATATCTTAAACACGGGAAATAATTAATTTAAAAAGGAGCCCAATTTCGTAATTTGAGATTTTGGTAGGAAGTGCAATATTAACTTATTAGTGGACTAAGTTGATATTAATAGAGTCTTCATATTAGGAAGAGTCCTAATAATGGAAGGAAGATATCTATTGGGAGTCCTTACCATATCCTCCTTAAGCTCCCTAGAGTAGCCCAAAACACCTATAGATACATACTTAGTGTTGGCCGATTTTACCACTTACAATTGCCCAAGAAAATCGATTTTTTGTGTGTGTTTAATTGTGGATCTTGACTTGTGTCTTGGATTCCATAATTTAGTTAACACAATATTTTTTAAAATACCAAAATATTCAAGAAAAATAGAGAGAACAAAAATCGTGAGTTTTCTTGTGAGGAGATTTCGGCCGACCCTAGCTGTGCAAATTTAGTCCGGTAGATTGTTGCCCACACGACATCCGGACGTAGGCGGGATATACTCTAGAAGATCTTGAGGTAGAAATACAAGAAGATCGGAGAGGAACACGAAGAGGACATAAATCGGCCAAAAGGGATTTTTCTACCACTTCGCGTCAAAGGTAAAAATTACCGACTCCCATGCGTAAATATATTTATTTAATTGTTTATTAATTTGTTTAGTTAATTAGTTGACAAGCCTAAATAGATCCGGTTTTTGCGTTGGTTAGTTTATAAAACCTTTTATTAAATTATCACCACCAACTTGCTTCCACTGCGTATTATATTTCAACAATTGGTATCAGAGCCGGTCTTTAGGTTCTGTTCAATTTAATTAATTTGGTGATTAATATGCTAGCAATTAAATATTCGTATAGTGTGATTTTTTGGAATATTTTGCTAGAATTTGTCTTGCAGGAAAATATGATCCAATTATCATGGCTATGTGATGTATTTATTTATTTACGCGTTTTGGTAATTTGGCCCGCTTTTTTGTGGCATGTATAAGTTTTTCCCGTGAGAAAATCCATGGGTATAATAAGATTTATTTTTCTTGTAATTTGATGTAAATTCGATGTTTTTTATTTTGAATAAAATTGTAATCCGATTGGAACACTCAAAGTACGAAAGAGAAAGAAGTCCAGCGCGAAGAGGAGTCCCGATCAGACGAACCGACCGAGACCGGCAGAATGCCGATCGGGACTCGGCCAGCAGCAGTCTCGGCCGTGACCAGCAGCAGCGGCTCGGCCAGCTGGGCAGCCGGGCAGCGGGTCGGGCAGTTCGGGCAGCCGGGGCAGCGGGTCGGGCAGTTCGGGCATTCGGGCAGCGGGTCGGGCAGCCGAGAGCGGGTCGTGCAGCGGGCAGCAGGTCAAATCGTCCGGTTCGGGTCGTTCAATTCGTTTTTCCACGAGATGCTTGAAGCAGTGGGAGCAAACAAGTCGAAGATTTTCTCGTTATTCAAAACGAGGAATAAAAAGCCATGATAATTGGATATAATTGTTCAATTTTATTATTTGTTGGTTTTTATTGTTTTGATGTATGGCATGTGTGGATGTATGCGTGATATGTTTTCTTGCATGTTAGGACGAGAAAATTAAAAACCTTAATTTTTCAAAATAACTAAGTGATTTTAAATTGATTTTTCAAAATCAAATTAGCCTCCATAATTGGTTTAAATTGTGAAATAATTAGCATGCGCGTTGACATTAGAGTCTTCCTCCACATCAGATGTGCTAAATTATTGGCTCACTGGTTTTAAACTTCAAATTTGATAACAAAAAGGTGAATGTTATTTTTTATGATAGGACCTCTCCATCTGTAGGACTATTATCATAAAATAATATTCTAAGGTTTGTTAAATTATGGTGTTCACTTAGGTGTATTAATTAATAAACTCCCCATCGGAGTCTATGTTAATTAAATACATGGCCAAGAGGAACCAACTATTAATTTTACTTGTTAAAATGTGTCTTGGCTAGATAGTAAAATTAAAGACGTAAAAATCTACTTGAAAAAGTACATGTAAACGTCCACACTATCGTGACTTGCATGTATGGTTTTTCAAGGTGTTGGTTGATTGCATATATATTGTTTTAAGGTTTTTTCAATATATTTTGCGTCGAATTATGTGATGAATGGTGTTTTAGTTTTATTCTCATATGTCTTTCAATCCACTAGCTGTTATTCTCAAAGAAAACAAACTTGATGGCACTAACTTTGTCGACTGGAAAAGAAATCTTGATATTGTCTTGACTGCTGAGGGGCATAAATTTATTTTCACTGAGGAGAGTCCTTTGGAACCAGAATCGGATGCCACTCCTGAAGAGTTGGCTGAATTCCGGAAATGGAAAAAGTCTGATGAGATGGCTCGCTGTTACATTTTGGCTTCATTGACAAATGTATTGCAGCATTAGCATCAGACGATGGGCTCAGCCGCGGAAATGATGAAAAATCTCACAGAGATGTTTGGTCATCAGAACCGGGCGGCTAGGCAAAATGCGATGAGGGTGTTGATGACAACCCAAATGTCTGAAGGGACCCCAGTGAGGGATCATGTTCTTAAAATGATGTCTCATTTGAACGAACTGAGCATACTGGGGGGCCACTATCGATGCGGAGTCACAGGTCGATATTATCTTGGGCAGTTTACCAAGAAGCTTTGAGCAGTTCCGCCTCAACTACAATATGAGTCGTAGGACTTACACAGTGGCGGAACTTCTGACAGAGCTTCAATCTACCGAAGGTCTCTTCAAACAAGGTTATCATCAAATTCTTATGGCAACCGGTGCTGCTTCTTCAAAACCCAAATGGGGAAAGAAGAAAAAGCAGGTTAGCCAGAAGCAAGTGGTGACCTTCAAAGCTAAGGGCAAAGCTCCTCAGTCAAAGGCTCCTCAACCGGAAGCGAACAAAAAGCCGAAGGGCAAGTGCTTCAACTGCGGTCTGAAAGGACATTTCAAGAGTGACTGCCCTAAGAAAGGTACGTCTCATGCACTAGTAGTCAAAACATGTTTGGCTCCCTGTTCCATCACTTCGTGGATAGTAGATTCGGGCTCCACTGATCATGTTTGTTATGACTCGCAGGGGTTCCAAGTAACCAAAGTACTTAGTGCGGATGAGATTACAATAAGCTGGGGTGACTATTCCAGGCTGAAGGCTGTTGCAGTGGGAGTCGTGCAGCTAAAAGTTGAAGAAGGGATTTTAGTTCTTAATAATGTATTATTGGTACCCGATTTTAGAATGAATTTGATTTCAGTTTCTAAATTGCGTCGTGATTGATATTCAGTTTCTTTTGAAGATAATGCAGTTATTAAAAGAAACGGTGAATATGTTTGCACGAGTACTTATAATGAAGGACTTTATATCATTAATGTTGCGCCAGCTCCATTGCATACTTATAAATCACTTAATTCTTTGACTAATCCTAATAAAAGAAAAGAGCCTTCGAGCATAAATCCAACATATTTGTGGCATTTACGATTGCGTCAATTTAACCTTAGAAGGATTCAAAGATTGGTGAGCGATGGCCCATTGGATTCACTCCAAATTGAGTCATTTCCAACCTGCGATTCCTGTCTGGAAGTAAAATGACTAAAAGGGCTTTTCAAAGCAAAGGAAATCGTGCACAAAAGGTGTTGGAATTGGTTCATACCGATGTATGTGGTCCAATGAACATCCAGGCTAAGGGTGGTTTCGAATACTTCATCACGCTTATAGATGATTATTCGAGATATGGATACATCTATTTGATGCGACGTAAGTCTGAATCTTTTGATAAGTTCAAAGAATTCAAGACTGAAACGGAGAAGCGTCATGGGCAGAGTATCAAGTCACTACGATCTGATCGTGGTGGCGAATACCTTAGTGGAGAGTTTTTGGATTTCTTGGCGCATGATGGGATTACTTCCCAGCTCACAGCGCCGGGTACACCACAACAAAATGGTGTTGCTGAGCGAAGGAATCGTATTTTATTAGAAATGGTTAGGTCAATGATGAGTTAGTCTAATTTGCCTATTTCATTATGGGGATACGCCTTGGAAACAGTGGCGTACATTCTAAACTTGGTGCCTTCGTAATCAGTTTCAAAAACACCAACAGAACTATGGAATAGGCGCAAGCCCAGTCTAGGACATGTTCGGATTTGGGGTTCACCAGCACACGTGCTGAATAAGGAAGCTGATAAGTTGGCATCTCGTACAGAAGTACGAGTGTTTGTAGGATATCCTAAGGGAACGAAGGGTGGCTTATTCTAGAGTCCTAAAGACCAGAAGGTCATTGTTAGCACCAATGCCCGGTTCTTAGGGGAGGACTATGTGATAAGCCACAAGCCTAGGAGTGAGGTCATTCTAGAAGAACTTAGGGGCGAGATTTCGACAATACCAATTGTACAAACACCTAGTGTACCACGTATCGACACTATTGTGGATACGCAAACCAAGGACATGCCTCGTCGTAGTGGGAGGGTTGTTCATCAACCCAAACGTTTCATCGGCGTGGGAGCGTCTTCGGACCACTCCCCTGGCCAGGATGAAATGGATTCATGTTCATACAAACAGGCAGTTCAAGACAAGGATGCTGAATCCTGTAAAACAGGAACGGAATCCGAAATGGAATCTATGGATTCTAACCAAGTGTGGGAGCTAGTAGAGATACCCAATGGGGTAAAACCCATTGGAAGTAAGTGGGTCAACAAGCGTAAGAGAGGATCGAAAGGGAAGGTTGAAACCTTCAAAGCAAGGCTTGTTGCGAAAGGTTACACTCAGAAGTAGGGCATCGACTACGATGAGACTTTTTAGCCAGTAGCCATGCTTAAATCGATCTGGATTCTCTTAGCTATAGATGTGCATTTGGATATGGAGATTTGGCAGATGGATGTCAAGACTGCGTTCTTGAATGGGAGTCTTGATAAGGAAATCTATATGCGCCAACTTGAAGGATTCATTGCTGAAGGAGATGAGCACTTAGTGTGCAAGCTTAAGAGAGCCATTTATGGTCTTAAGCAAGCATCAAGATCTTGGAACATGCGATTTGATGAGGTCATACAATCGTATGGTTTTGAACAGTGTCCTAGTGAGGTTTGTGTATACAAAAAGTGTGATGGAAACGTGCTGGTGTTTCTTGTACTATACGTAGATGATATACTTCTAATTGGAAACAATGTGAAAGTATTATCAAACGTAAGGGTATAACTGTCTGAGCAGTTCGATATGAAGGATTTGGGAGAAGCTGGGAACATCCTTGGTATTAAGATATTTCGAGATCGCAAGAAAAGGATGTTGTGCTTATCTCAGGCATCCTATATCGATACGGTGCTAAAGCGGTTTAGCATGGAGAATTCCAAGAAAGGTTTCTTAACTTACAGACATGGAATTCAACTATCTAAAGCTATGTGTCCTAAGACACAAAAGGAGATAGATGAGATGAAGATGGTCCCTTATGCTTCAGC